>JAGXJF010004776.1:0-75748 GCA_019208055.1 Stipa capillata | reverse complement strand
GCCATGATCTCCGAGATTACATCTCGTCGCAACAAATTCACGCAGTAACTTTATGTTTCATGGGAAAACAAGAGTTGCAAGCACACTACGGGCCTGATGTGCTCCTACGTCAGCGCGACAATTGCAAAAAAGGAGGAAAAAAAGATTCTCATCACTACGTGCAGTTTTCTCCTCAACAGTTCAGATTCTGGGAAACTAGCCAGGTCAGATAAGCTCGGTTTCAAGGGTCATGGGCTAGCCCTAGCAGCCCGATTAGTATTCTTGAGCGACATCCCGTTAAAGATATTCAGACCACCCGAGTAGGTAGTCTAAACTAGTCTGGAGGTAACCACGACAACCCAGGAATGCATCTTGTCAGATGAGGAGCCCGACTAAGGTGGTTTCAATTTGATCCATCTCGGCCTCACTTCACGTATTGATAGGGGGCTTGATGATGAGTGATACACTATACCGTATACAGGGTGGTATCCTTATACGATTCCCAGGTTAACCCGAAGCAGAAGATGTACCTGCTACGGATTCTAGGAGATAAGGGGATTATTATAATGATCCCGGAAACCCTTTGAATTGGGAGGCTCATCCCTATGTTTAAAGGAGAGATATAATCCAACCCAGAGATAAGTCCTTGCTTGTTATGACTCGGAGGAACTTCTATAAAAGGACCCGACAGCCCTGAGGGAAGGGCAAGCCAGAGCAATCCACAAGCCTACAGGAGCCTTCAGAGATTAACCCCTAGCGCTACTAGAGCTTCAATCTTCCATCCAGCCTCCTCGAGAGGATTCGTCAAGTCATCCAGAACTACTCGGAGAAGGTCCCGACTAGGTCTAGAACCCATCTAGGATAACCACTAACATATTATTGTAAGCTACTCGTGATTCAATATATACCAACAGGATGTAGGCCCAAACCTGTATAAAAATCATTGTCCGTGTTTTCCGGTGCTACTAGACAACGGCCCCAGGGGTCCCTACCCTTCAACAAATCTTCTATTCATGATAACCGTAAGATCAGTGGTTTACCAATCGTCAACGTATATATCTTTTAACTTTGGTTCCCCAAAACTATTTATCTTACTTTCAAACTCTACTCATATATTTTTTTCAATTACTTTTCTTGCAATATATATCACCGCAATATCTGTTACATATATAGTTGATGTCGAATGCAATCAAAGGGTAGTGTACAAACCTGATCATGTTCACATCATATTCTTGAAGTACAGATCATTCAGTAGACCTTCTTGAATGTGTTATATAGATTTGACCCACATAAACACAATTGTTATTGAGATGTTAAATCAAACTCAGAACCTACTAATAAAAGAATATTTTATTTATAATTTTATTTTTACCAGACAAGGAGCTACGTCCAAGGACCATAGGTGGATGTATGAGGGTTGGAACAATGATAAACCTAATATCAACTGGGTTAGAAAAACAGAAAATTTTGTGAAAAGGGCATTTTCTATACCGAATGCGGAGAGGGATGGTGTTTTATGTCCATGTCATAAGTGTGCCAATTATAAGAAATGGTTTCATGCCGCGTTATTTAGTCTAGAGAGAACATAGGGAAAGGGTGAACGTATCTCTTGCAGTAGATGAAGAATTCCCTGAAATAGGCCATTGGGATGAAATGCTAACTGATGTGGCAAATTTCCATCATCCGTTGGTCGAAGACAAGGCTACAACAATAGCTGCTAATGATTTCTGTAAGTTGTTGGCAGCCTCTGAAGAGCCTGTTCGTAAGGAGACCACCATGACCATCCTATCTGTCGTTACATGTTTGATGTCTTTCAAGACACAACATAAGATGTCTATATGATACACTCCTTAAGGTCATGAATGACCTTCTTCCTAAAGATTCAAAGCTTCCAACTATATTTTCATAATCAAAGAAAATTTTGAGTGGTTTTTGGAATTCCGTATGAGAAAATAGATGCTTGTGTCAGTGGTTGTATGCTGTTCTGAAAGGGACACAAAGATAAAACTTATATTTCGTGAGCCACGCTTTGTCCAGGTAAATTTTAAAGATCCAAACACACAGTCAAGAACAATTGCTAGAAAGATACTACATTACCTGCCTATAATTCCTAGGCTTCAAAGGCTTTATCTTGCTAAGGAATCTGCCAAACAGATGTGCTATCATAAAGGACATGGTGAGAAGCCAGAGCTTATTTTTTACCCATCAGATGGCGAGGCCTAGAAACAGTTTGATCGTGATTTTCCTAATTTTGCCAACGAACCAAGAAATATCCGTCTAGGCCTATGCACAGATGACTTTACACCCTTTAGTTTTGGCACTGCACCTTACTCTTGTTGGCCTGTATTTATTACTCCATACAACCTTCCTCCTGATGAAGAAGGAAAACATTTTTCTCTCATTAGTAATTCCTGGACCAGAGCATCCTGGAAAAAATCTTGATGTTTACATGCAGCCATTATATGATGATTTAAAAAACTATGGTCTAAAGGGGTGGTAACATTTGATAGATACACGCAACGAACATCCAGACTTAGAGCTTATTATTTTTGGCCAGTTAGTGACTTCCCAGCTTGGAATGGTTTATGGACATAGCACCCGTGGTATGTTTGCATGTCCAGTTTGCCTACGTGGTTAAAGTGCTTTTTGGTTGGCCAACGGTACAAAGTTCTGCTGGTTTGACTGTCACCGGCAATTCCTCCCAGCTAAGCATGCATTCCGTAAGAGCCTAAAAGGTTTTGAAAGGAAAAGCAAGTGCTCAGCCCCCCTCCACCTCACCTGATTGGTGAACAAATACATGCACAAATCAAATCAATTGTTCCAAACATAGGCAAAGGCAAGCACAAATTTAAAGGTTATGGGAAAACTCATAACTGGACACACATTTCTACTTTGTGGCAATTGCCTTACTTGAAAAGTCATGCTTCGACACAATATTGATGTGATGTATAATGAGAAGAATGTAGCAGGAGCTATTTGGGCGACATGTTTTGACATACCAAAAAGAAAAAAAGATAATGTAAAGGCACGGTTAGATCTAGCATTGGTTTGTGACCAGCCAAATTACCATATGAAACCAAAGCCTAACGGAGGATGGGAGAAACCTAGGACAGCATTCTGTCTAAGTCGACAATAAAAAGTATTGGTAAATTTAGAGAGATGTAACTTTGCAACAACTTAGGGTTACAGGAATGAAAAGCCATAACTACCATATATTCATGGAGCGTTTACTACCAGTTGCATTACAAGGTTCTATGCACAATAATGTTTGGGTCTGCTTGGTGGAGCTAAGCTTTTTCTATAGTCAGTTGTGCAGTAGGGAAATTGATCGAGTAAAACTGAAGGTGGTGGAAGATAAATATTCCTATCCTCCTGTGCAAACTAGAGAAAATATTTCTACCTGGATTTTTCACATCAATAGTGCACCTATTTATCCACCTACCATATGTAAGGATTGGGGCCCTTAACACTGTAGATGGACGTATCCTTATCAAAGATCAGTTTGGATTGTGTAATTTTTGCAACAAAATTTATAGATTCACATACGTACTATGAAAGTAAAATATTTTTTATTTTCTATAGGGGCATGGGGAAGTCTAAGGAGTGAAAAATAAATCAAGTATTGAGGGGTGCATAACAAGGCTTACATAGTTGATGAGATATCAAATTATTTTGCAAGTGATGTACCCTCATCGCGTAACAAGAAACAAAGGATTGATGATGGATATGACACATTTGTTACTAGTTGTAACCCGAGCACATTTCAGGTCCCAGGTAGAAACTATGGAAATAGAGGACCACACGATTTAAGTAGAGAGGAGTATAAGTCAGTAATGTTATACATATACATGAATACTATTGAGATGGAGGATTTTGTCAAGTAAGTAAAGAATTTATTTAGCCAAGAAATCTTTCTTAGTAACTACAACTATTACGACTAAATATATGAAATTGTTAGACAATTTGAACAGGCGGAGTGGCAAGGTAGAGTGCAACTAACGATCACCAACTTGAGAAGTTGAGAAAAGATGGTGCAACTAGAGGCCATCCAAATCTAATAGATTGGTCTAGGTCCTATATAAGTATTTTGAACTTTTGTGCATAAAACCATCAGTTTAACACTATACTTTTGTAACTAATTAATCCTTAGTAATTATTGTAGTGTATGGATACATCAAGCGTCCACAAGGATTTGACTCAGATTTCACATGGTTGTCGCACTAGGGTCCTATCACTTAGTGGATATGATGTCAACGGTTAGATTCCGTTCTGTAAAGTATGAACACGGCAGGCCAAGCTTAACTACCATTAATAGTGGCATTTTCACAAGTTGCAAGGAGGGTGACATTACCATAGAGTACTTTGGTATCATTGAAGTTACATTCGATGGTGCAAGGCCATTTAAGTTAGTGCTCTTTGAGTGCCGTTGGTTCCATCCAGTTAGTGGGGTTCGTCCTACTCTATCACTTGGTTCAGCCGAGATAAAGCACAACACTTTGCTTCCAGGGTTTGAACCTTTTGTTCTACCTCACCAATGCTCCCAAGTATACTACATGCCATATCCATGCAAGTCAAGTTCTCTTAAAGATTGGTGGGTTATTCATCATGTCCCAAGCGTGATGATTTGCAAATTCCAAGTGCTGAAAATCCAATTCAAATAACTGATATGGAAGTCTAGCAGGAGGTTTCTCATACTACGAACTTTGGTGTTGAATCCGGTGATGGGTTAGATGATGCATGCATACCAAGTAGTGCTGATATAATGCAAGATGTCACAGAGCTAGAAATTTTAAACAAGCAACCAACTCCGGATGATTCACAAGAGCCAAATGAACCCCCATTGGATGATCTACCATATGATGAAGTTGAATTGGATGAAGATGATGAAGGGCTATCATATGATGATCCTGAAGATTTTTTATTTGATTTATTTTATTTTAAGAATATTTTGATTTTATTCTATGAGAATTTTAAATTGGATACAACATGGCTATAATTTATTTCTCATGTCTAGGATACTTTTATTGGCATAATTATTTTATTGCATACATGTTTTTACATCAATTATAAATGTAGGAGTCAATTTTTAACTGCTTTGTGCTCTTCTTGGAGAAAACGGGGCATGAATGAAGATTCAGAACCACCCATTCAACAGCCCACCAATCAAGATAATGACCCATCGAAGGAATCCCAAAGAACTGATGTAACACAATTCAGACAAGTGTTGTTGACTGCTAGAGAGAGAATTTGGACTCCTAGGTCTCCAAACTCAATACATGTTGCTCTGTTTACATGCTGCAAAGAAAGTCCTCATCCCGGTTGGTAGTGCGTAAGTATTGTATTTTATTATGTTTCATATCACCTATTTCGATGAATCTAACCCCGTATTGTTATCCACCGCACGTTGTTGAAAACATAGAAACTGGAAAGAGGTACCTTTCAACACGAAATCCCGCATGCCAAACACCACTCTTGGTCTACTCCTTCGACACCATTATCCTAAAAAAGTAAACGATAAGACTAAGAGGCCACTAGTGGATGTGCCTGCAACAAAGTGGTAGCATTGGTACTTGAAGGGTGAACCGGGTGACACAATGGCTGATAAGGTCAAGAATGACTTCAAGGTAGGTCTGTAATCAAGTCGCTCCCATTGTGCATTTAATGTTGTAGGAAAGGTACAAATGGCCAAATAATCAACCTGAGCTACAAGACGGCTTTGAGAAGACGCTCGAGAGCTATTGCAACAAGCTAGCAAAATAGCAAGTATACTATGCTCGCATTTATGCAGTGCAAGCATTCTATGCAGAAGTAGAAAATGAAGCCATCACTTTCAAGGCTGCCCAAACCAAGTACCTAAAGGCCCATGAGTACGAGCAAGTTCCATTCAGCTGGATCAATACCGATGCATGGAGCATTTTAAGTAGTTGATGGGCTTCCAATGAGTTTATTATGACCTTGACGCAAAAAGAACTGCTCACCTAAGCCATCCTGAATCAATCCACCATGGTGGATCATGTTCTGTTACTAGGACATGCCAGGAAATGGTAATTAATATGAAGCTATACATCTTATGATTTGTGTTTATTCGGTACTGATTCATGAATTTTTCTAGGAGAAATACGGGAGGCCATTTGGAGTAATAGAGGGATATGATATTCATGAAGGGGCGTCAAGGGCAGAAGTAGCAAATATAGAGAACAAATACATGCCTGAAATCACCAATCCTCGTGCCCAAGAGTAACTGGTACATGTCTAATAGCATTAATTTTACCTCTATTACAATTTTTTTTCAATTCTGAGTGCATTGCTTATTATTTGCTGAATTTTAGTTGCTTTCAGCCTACTCACTTATGATTACTTTACTTCCTGGGCAATGGAAGACTGATGGTTGCTTACTTGAAAAACTGATCACATGTATATCTCTTCGTGAGAAGAATAAGAATCTTACATGATTCCCACTGATTATTAGCTCTTCCAGCAACCATATTATTCTCTAGTGCACCTACATTAGTGATCCTTTGAAGTGCCTATTGTATGCAAAAAGAGTCTATATATCTTATATAGCTAATACCCACTGAGCATTTCATTCTCTATCTCTTTGTGTTCTCGTCCGCCCATGTGAGCCTTTCCAATCCAAGCATCCATGGAGTTTGTGCTCCTCATCTCTTGATGTCTCTTCGCCTTTCTCTTGTGCTTTCTGTTTTATCATCTTCACCCATGTCTCTTCCCCTTCCTCTCCCTCTTATTCCACCTTTCAATCTCATACAGATATAGTTCCAGCTTGGTAGATGTCAAGTTTGGAATTTAGTATGCATTCTTTCGTTTAGCCATTTACTGAGAAGGGGCTGTAGTAGTTCATCTTCAAATCACAAAGACTGTTCTATGGAGACTGAAAAGGCCTAGATCTATTGATTTCTAGCACCCATGAGTAGTTTTTACTGAAATCGATCTAAATCTGAACCTGATCCAGTCGTGACATCACACAAATGCAAATGCATGATGATGCATATGGCTCCACATTTCATCTGACCGTTTGCTTAACTAGCAATTTTTGTGCCTTAAGGAAAAAAACAATATTTCTAACATCACTGCAATAGGCATCCCCACAATGTCAAATATAGATGCAGTTATGCTTAAAATAAAAATTGGAATATTGAGAAAAACAAGGTTGGACCTCTACTGCACGCCAACCTTTGTGTCTATGAATGTTAACCTTATTCCTGCATTTCTATATAGATATATCTAAACATTTCCCTAGCAAAGTGCAGGGAATCATCTAGTGTTGCATTGGTTGTAGGATGCCTTGAGTTATTTTTTGTTGAATTTGTTTTCATGACTTGATGTGCACACTTTAGGTAGTACTGCACATTTAAAAATGATCACGTGCATACAAATCTGAAACATTCTATTTGTAGGAACAATATCGTGATGTTATGATCAAGAAGAATGGTGAAGACATCAATTGACTCCATGGTCCTTTTGACTCACAGTTGATGTATGATTGTATGGGTGGGCAGCCACATGGTCATTTTGAATTGCTGATGGCGCCTTTGATAGTGAATCAATTCAACTTATTTGCGCCGCTGGATCTACTTCTGAATTTCAACGTGCAAAACAACATAGAGAAGAGAATGACATTGATCGACGACTACAAGAAAAGGAGGGAGAAATGGTTGACCGGATGCAACAACGGGAAATGGAGATGATAAGGTAGGTTTAGGAGGAGGCCTGACAAAAGATTGAGCGAGCAAATCAAGAGAGGGATGCTAGATATGAACAACAAATGCGACAAATGTTCTCCTACATTCAATTCAACCAAGTGCCTACATATTGATCTACACACATTCAGTTGGATATTGATTGATATGTCATATACTATAAAACACATATGTGAGTATAAATTTTAACTATTTTTTTAGGCACAACCACGAGGAAACATGTTTTCTCAGTTCCACCATTCAATTGGTATAATTTCTTTGGCAACTCTACACCAACATATCAGGTGGTACTCGAAGATGTTCACTTATCGTTATACCTTTCCAATATTCCGTGTACTCACTTTCATGTTTCCATAACTTATGTCAGGGTCCTCAAAATTCAAATGAAGCTACAATCCAAATAGTTGGTGGTAGTTCATTTGGGTACACACAAGCTACATAGTCTTCACATGACCTTACTGAAAATGGAATTTAGTCTCCTACTGGTAGGAAAGTGGTACTGAGAATGATAATGCTGGTGAAAATGGACATGGGTCAGCTATTGGCTTGACAAGTGTTGTTGAGACTACAAGCTAGGCTAATGGACATACTTATCCTTTTATTGAACAGATGCTTGAATTGATTGGTTGTTCAAATGTAGCAAGATTGTTTGCACATTAGGTTCGTAGTTGCTACTTTCAAATTAGTTTGGCAATTCTCGGTTTCAGCAAGCACATGCTTAAAGTTGAAACATTTTCTGTTTATCAGTACTTAATATTGTTTGTGTTGAGATTGCTTTAATCTATTTAAGGTCAATGTTGGTGTCTGTTTGTTGTTGCAAGAACTGATCTATTATGTGTTGAATTGGCAATCAAAATTTATTGCTCTCAATAGTATACAAAAATAAATATATTAAATAAAAATTAAATATCTCTGACCGGCTCGCTATAGATGTTGTATCCACCTGTCTTGGTAAAACATGTATCCATGACTAGGAAGTCGGCTATGTAAAGGGCAATCTCTAGTAGAGAAGTGGGTAATGAATGGGCATTCCCTAACAGGGCAGTTGGCTAAGAAGCATATGATCCACGACAGGATAGTTGTCTACGAAACATGTGATCCCCGACAGTACAGTCGCCAATGGGTAACACAATAATTGACAATCCTGTCATAAATCGTCATGTCCAACGTGGCGGGGGGGTGATAGGTAAAATCTCCGACTAAGCTCACACTGTCAGGTATCCTTTGATCCACATTTGTTCTATCAAGGATGCACCAACTTCTCTAACTAATCATCTCCGATGGGAGATCTCCGATAGGGCCCAGTTAGGGAATACAATCTCCGACTAGAGAAGATGGTTCCCTGACTGTTTTGGCCTGTCAAGGAAACCCGAATCCATTGTAGTGAAGCTAAGTACATACAACATGAGATAACTATTCCTTGATGAATATCAACTTTATTTGGATGTCAAATGGTATGCTACATAATGTTTTGACTCTATGTATGTTTAGATATGAAGGAAGGCCGAAGGGAACTCCACAAAGGGAAGAAGTCCCACTCAGACCATCCTAACCAAGCTTGGCGGATACTTCGAGTGCTTACAGGTTCTCTGGACAAAAGCGAATGACTCACTCAGAGCATCTGAGCTAGACCTGCCCAAAGACTCCAAGCAAGCTCAAACCCTTGGACAGAAACTCCAAAAAACTCGGACACTCCAGATGCGTTGACTTGGACCCATCGGACGTGCACTAAAGAAGGACTATCCCAACCCTCCGGACTAGGTCACTTGGATGCTCCGGACCACTTCAAGACTGAAGACTGAAGACCATCCGGACCTTCTAAACAAACTATGTTCGGATGCTCCGGACAAGCTATTTGGACATAACTAAGTGATCACGAGCCTTGTAAGGGTTACGGCCCAAACTTATGTGGATGAGAGGGTAGGACTATAAATACTCCTGCCCACCTCTCATTAGGTTTAGAGTTAATGTTAGACTAAGTTAAGTTTTGCTCCTTCCTTGGGTTAGCCCTAAAGCATCTTAGGATTAGGAGTTCCTCCATCTCGTTACCTCTTTTCCCTCCTGGATTTGTAAGAATCAACGGTTTTGGTCGAGTGGAGACTAAGAGTTCATTAAGAGTGTCGTTGATTTGAGTGTAAATTTTTAATATTAAGTTTTATTCTTAAGTAAACATCACTAGTTATTCTTCATTCTTAAGTAAACATCACTAGTTATTCTTCTAACCGTGAATATTGGGAGCCCTTTCTATGAGTTATAGATACGTAAGTGTTTGTTTGAGGTGCCACCTCCGTCCTGTGGATTGTGTTGATCACCTTGGACTTCTTCGGAGGAAACGACAAGATAGATCGGAAGTATCCTTTATGTTGTGTTTTAGCTTGCTGTTTCTTAAGAGTTTGTTCTACTACCGTGACATGTAATCTTTATGTGAAGTAATATAAATTATGGTACTTTGGAAAAAATATTGCTGCCGGGACTCTCTGGTCCATCTAGAAACTCGGATGATTTATATTTTCGTACTATCAGTTGGACTAAATGCAGGTATTCTAGCGAAAGCTTTGGGATATCTATATCTATATCTTAACTAATAAAAGTTCGATCTAAGGTTCGACGTAGATCATTTTAGCTATTCAATTCATCTAATGCCTAAAGATTTAAGTTAAATCTAAGAAAGAAAGTTGTGTCCTAATTGCACATTCAATCCGTAAGGACACCATACTAATTACAATTTACAATATTCTCTTTCAAATTCTATTTCTCCCCTAGCTGCTCTCTCTCGGGCATACAACCATGCATCCAGTAGCTCCGTCGATCACCGGCTGTGACAGCAACTGATTTCACCAGAGCATAGGCGCATACAGCCACAAACTTTACCGATGCATAGTGTGGGGTGCAACTAGCATCGCAAAGAATCACACGGAAAGCGTGAACTAACCAACCAATCGCTCAGATATTATTTCTCTATATAAAAGAACAGATGGCTACGTAATGCTACTCAGTGTTGCACCAGGCATTGCCCGTGCATACTTCCTAGTGCTAAGAGCATCCACAGCAGGATCTGAAAACGGTTCCCTATAGCTAAATAATAGGGATTTTCGTCAAAATCGTCCTCCCAGCAGGTTCCCTAAATCATTCCGCATCCCTGTTCGTTCCCTATCTCACTTCTCAGAATCCCCAATTCTACCACACATCCACCGTTCTCCAAAACCCAACCGCAGCTCCGAAGGTCTCCTCCCCGCCAGATCGCGCATCGCCCTCGCAGTTCTTTCCGCGGTGTTCTTGGTTGAGAAGCTCACCGACGACGGCCGAGCGGGGAAACAGGGAGGCGGGCTTCTAGCGGAGACGGCAGCGGTGGCGCGGCATCGTTGGTGACGGGGCGGAGCACGGGACGACAAGGTTGCCACGACGGGGACGAGCAGCCCCGTCGGCGGCGGCGTTGAGCTGCGGCGTCCGGAGCTCGGGTGGCAACAGCGAAGTCGACGGCGGCGTTGGTGGAGAACAGCTGGGGTCAGAGCTCTGGGACGTCCTGCGGAGCGGCGAGCTGCAGACGGTGAAGGAGGTCGGCGACGGGGCCGGGGACGGATGCGCCGGGGCGGTGTCGTCGAAGGCGGCGTCGAACCCGGGGGGGGGGCGTGGTCGACTGCGGTAGAGACGAACGGGTTCCGGCCGTCGGTTGGGAGAAGAGGTTGGGGGCGAGCGGCGAGCTGCTCGGATTCGACGGCGGCCGGGAGCTAGACGGTGCGGCGCGGGGTGTTGAACCTGGCGGGGCAGGCGGCAAGCACTCAGTGGTGAGGTGCTGTCGTTGCCGGCGAGGGGAGCTCCAGGAGGCGGCTGGGGCGTAGAGAAGCTAGGAGGCGGAGGAGCTCCGAGGTGGTGGCGTCTCCGATGAAGCTGCCGAGGGCGAGATCGCTGCCGGCGGGAGAGACTAGGGGCGGTGCTTGGTGGTAGTTATAAGAAATTAATAAAATATAGAATTGTGGGATATAGGGAATGAGATTTAGGGAAGCTGTTGGAGTAAAAAGAGATATAGGGAATGGATTTTTTAGGGAAGCTCCCCATATGGAGATATAGGGAACGGGATTTGGGGAAGCTGCTGCGGATGCTCTAAAACAGTGGAAATCTTCGCGCTCGGAACTAAAGATTAGTGCATCGGCTTTGGAAGTCAGGTCCAGGAGGTACCCCATGTTGAATTGAACTGACGAAATGCAATTTGCGATTCTTATGTGAAAAGAAAATTGGACAACGGCTGATGATCACCACGCCATAGTTCAGCATGCACTGCCGTGGAAGATTTTGGACGTAAAAGCTTGGCAATCTGTTTAGCATGTAACGACATCATGTATTACAACTAAGAGCAATATAAAAAGGAAAAACTAACTAACAAGGGAACGGAAAGAGAAAAGATAGACATACCTTAATATTCAAAAATTTATTTTTCCCTTCCGTTAGAAATTTAAAGAGTATTAATCCCTCCGTATGGAGGGAGTAAAACAAGAGTGTATATTTCAACCTCAAACTCTAAAATGATCCATTTAGTACCATAAACTCTTAATACCGTTTGAATTTCAACCCCTACCAGATCAAAACCAGGTAGGAGTTGAAATTCAAACGGTATTAAAAGTCTATGGTACTAAATAAACCATTATAGAGTTCAAGGTTGAAATGTGAACTCGAACAAGAGGAGGTTGAAAAATAGACTTTTTCCAAACATAAAATGAATTGCATTATCCACAATTTCAAGAACTTTTTTACTGATTTCATACCTAAACTACAAACACTGATTGGACGACTGCACCATGAGAGTGATTGCACATCTTATGTTAGGACTCATCCCACATAAGCTCAATTTGGATGAAGTATAAAACCACAGAAAAGAACCTATCATATCCGATTTAAATGCATATGGGCAGGGAGAATTTATTCCCTGGGCTGCTGAAATTTATTACTGGCGATAACTTCTGATGCTAGATAGGACTGACTTCGGCAGAAAAAGTACATAATAAGGTAATCCCAAATGATACTACAACAATTTGTATCTCCTTATTCATTCACGTTCCACTAAAGCCACACGAATATGAACAGGCTACGAAGAAGAAATTGAGTAATGAATGGGGGCCTGGGCTAGGACGAACTTAGGTAATCCTCCACAAGATGCCGTCATCAAATGAATGGGCTAGGCAGAGAGACCATCAAAGAACTTCATGTAGTCATCAAATGTCTCCCCATGCCTGATCTTCATGATGGAACCATCGTCTTCTACCTGCCAAAGCAAATACAGAGAACATATTGGTTGAATGAAAAAGGAACAAAAAGGGAACGGACATATATATACATCCGAAGAACAGAATAACAATTTGAATGACTCTCCATGCTTTTTGGATGAGGAAATAGCACTAGCATTTAGAGCAACAATCACTGCAGATTGTAAAGAATAGGCGATAGTTTGTACCCAATATTCAGGTGGTCTCAACTTCAGGTTGTAGGTCGACGCCATGCTCATGCAGTACGCTCCTGCGTCATGAACAACTAAACCAGCTCCCTACAAGCGCAATATGTCAGAATGGAGAGACAGGGACTAAAAATGTCAGAAAGAAAATAGAGGATACTGTCAAACCTTGTCAGGTGTTGGAAGCTCCCTGTCTTTGCCAAGGAAATCTGCAGACTCACAAACTGGCCCAACGATATCAAAGGTTGCTACTTCTGCGTCTGGCGAGGGAGGAGAAACTAGTTCGATATGCTGCACCGTGAGAATTAACTCGATAGGTAAATAATAGATTCAAGAGCTCAAATAACTACATTTATATTTGATGTTTATTTTCTACACAGGGACCCAAAACCGGATACAGACCTGGCCGGTGCCTCTGACCGGTCAGTTTCAGTATTAAATTTTCAGTTTTATCTGTTGACCAACCAGTTTCTGACATAAAATAGCAGGAGAGGCTTCTGTTCGTTACTACTCCATTTTACTGCTCATCGATTCAAATTCAAAGTTTTCTCTCAATTTTCTTCAAACATTATTGAACTGCTAACACCAAACAACAAATACGAATGGTACTACATAAAACAATCAAAAATAGGCAAAATAACATATCAATACTGGTAACTACAGTGCTACTGGCATGGCAGGCATGGCCGGTTACCATCCATAATTCTATCCCTGTTTCCACTAAACAGTGGTTGACATGATTTTATGCAATTAGGTGAGAAAGAGATGTTGTAATGATGTGTCCAAAAACACTACATGTATTTATGAATGGTAAGAGTAGCTTACTTTTCCAAATGAATCGCACTATGATTTTTATTTTTAGTGGACAAAACTAGAGCTGTTGTTTGCAACTAGAATCAGTCCCAAGAATGGAATATCTTCCAAGAAGAGACAAGGAGAAAAGGTGGCACTCATTATCACTAGTAACTCTAGACAAACTTCCTCGCAAAACAAAAACAAGAAGAACCTCTAGACAAACTCACAAACCTGATATGCTCCATATAGACTAGGCCTGATGAGCTCCGCCATGCTGCCATCAACTACAATGAATTCTTTGTACCATTAGATTTAACACCAGTGATCCTATTGACAAAGCAGCACGTATTAGCGACCAGGGATCTTCCAGGTTCAATGATAAGAGTAAGATTTCGTGAAAGAACCAATTCTCGCACCTACAGTAAAATCAAAGGAAATAGCATATCAGCATCGCAACACAAACCAAATTTTGATACCACAACAGAAAGCATTGGAGCCTACAAAAATATGAACAAGAAACATAACATGGATAATGAGCTCACAGTACTGATAAGATCCATAGGTGTAGGCAAGACTGCATCCGCGTGGTGGTAATCTATCCCCAAACCACCTCCAATATTCAGGTACTCCAACTCAAAACCTTGTGCTCGAATTTCATCAACGAAGTTCACCATAAGAACTGCAGCATCTCTAAATATATCAACCTAATCAGGGAATAACAACTCAGACACCATTTAGAACTGATGTCTAATAATCTTAAAACACTCGCAGCGTGCTTCCAGAGACACACATTGTTAAGCTACATGATTTCAAGGAAAATAAAGTATTTAGCAATTAACAATTTTAACATAAGATCCACATCTTGCACGTTAACAGGAGAGCACCTGTACATCTAGGTTCTAGGATGAACATAAACAGGACGTTGACAGGAAATTCAAGTCAGCATAAAAACAGCCAGTTCAGCAAACAGGAGCAAACTATTCTAGACACTTAAATATCCTGACTGCAGCAAACATCAGATTACTTTCAAATAATTGCAGCCACTGTTTTCAAGTATCGAAAATTTTGGATTAAATCTTTTATGGTGATAATACTGCAGCAAACATCTGTGCTCATATGCAGCAAATAACATGCTTGTTTTGCAGTGAATGTAACAGTACATGGAAAGTAGTGTGATATAGTGATTGTCCAACAGCAACAACAAAAGGGTAAAGTTAACGGTGCACAGAAGTGTCCGTTGACCTGACACAAGATGCTGTTTTTGTTGCATCACAAAGAAACACAACCTACCACCGTGAGCAAGCCCGTACAACAAATGTTCACAATTCTAACCAACTAAAGAAACCGTTATTACCAGCAGTTCAAGACATTACCTTTGTAATGGTAGATCCCAGATGACAATGGACACCCACCAGTTCGATGTCATTTGAGTATGACTTGATAGAGTCTAAGAACCATTGCAATCTTTCGTTGCGAATCCCAAATTTGGAAGTTTTATTTCCAGTGGCAACATAAGGATGAACCTGTTGACAAGAATAGCAAATTAGTATGAAATACAGTCTGAATATTGCTCCGTGACATGAAGACACTTAACATTATGATAACGTTTCAATGTTTCCTATAAATAAAAATAAAGAAGCTCTGATGCAATTTTAACACAGCTACATTTTGTCCCATAATAACATAAAAATGGCAGATAAAAACAAAAAGATAGCAGCGTTGCTGTTTGCATGCCATTTAAGTAATTGACAGAAAATCTGCAGATACGTATTTCTACCACACACAACCAAGATCAACAAGGGTAGCCTGATAAATAAAATAAACATAAAGGGAAACGGAAACTGGCATCATTTTCCACATTATATGTGTTACGAATAGCGCACAAATAAAAATAAAGAAACTCTGATGCAATTTTAACACAGCTGCATTTTTCCCCATAACATAAAAATGGCAGATAAGAACAGATAGCAGGGTTGTTGTTTGCATGCCATTTAAGTAATCGACAGAAAATCTGCAGATACGTATTTCTACGACACAATTAAGATCAACAAAGGTAGCCTAATAAATAAAAGAGAGTGGATTTTGTACATGCGCATGTGGGTAGTTGAGTTTAGGGTTTAGGTCAAGTTTAATACTTGTGCATCTCAAAAAATTCTCAAAAAATTCATAGATGTTCATCAACAAGTTTTGTCTTTTTTGAGAATTTTTGAGATGCACAAATACTAAAGTGAAACAGAAAATGGCGTCCAAAACCAACTAAATAATCTGATTTTCCACATTATGTGTGTTATGAATAGCGCTTGTTGTATTGCACAGCCCAAGGTGGCAAATATATAGTACAAGAAGACTTGGACCAGAAATCAATCTACCAGAGACCTAGACCAATAGGAAACCATATTACCCTTAACCCCCCCCTCCCCTCCCCTCCCCACCCATGAAATGATGCAAGGCGTATGCAGTAGCATTGCATTTGAAGAGGAATGACACTAAAACAAATAAACATCCGAAGTCCGAGTCTTGAGAGTATCGTTCTAGCGCCGAGTCTTGAAAATCAGTCAAGTCAAGCCGAAGAGAAAAGCATGGTGGCAAAGATCGTAGCCCAAAAGATCGTAGAGATCAAGAGCCCGTGGTGGCAATAACTCTGAGGAAAGAAGGGTTGCAAAGCGGCGTCAAGAAGACTACGATCGGCGGCCATTCAAAAGCAATTGGCTGACACACAAAGATTTTTGTGGATGAACACAAGGGAGCAACAGGATGGACGTGACAAAAACAAAAAGACGTAAAGATAGCATCAATGCAAGCAGCAGCAGCACACAAGAAAGCCATACAGCACCTTAGCCCATGTAGCATCTATAGACAGCACCAGAAATTTCTCCCAACACCTTGGCAGTTGGCACACACGGCCAGCAGCAGATCATAACCACCAGCACCTTCCGGCCACAAGCAATCCAACAACAGCCTAACAGCAGCCCAAGATGCATAAAGAGCAGCAAGCAAACCATAGCTGTTATGGCAAGCGAATGCATGAGGCCATGGCAGCGAACCAGTGTCGTATAGGGCAGAAGCTGGCGGCTGGAGAGAAGTTAAGCGCCCACTCATGGAGAGCTCACCAGGAGCACCGCAACAAAGAATCGCGGATCCAATGGTGGCGTGCTCGTGCAAAGCCCACCCTAGCCGGAGCAGAGCCTAGCGACAGTGAGCTACGAAAACGAGTGCTGACGACAACACCAGCCTGCACTGCTCCGAACGCGAGCAGCGGTGGAAACATGCCAGCTTGAGAAACGAGCCAGCAACAACAGAGACAAGCTGTGTGCGCACACACCAACAAGCCTGGAGAACGACGAGGGAGCTTCAGGACGATGAGATCTGTCAGGTAGACAATGAAGAAGCTCAAATCCCAGTCGGATCTGGCCAAGGAAGACAACTTACTGCTGCTGCAATGACGGACACAAGCATTCATATTCCTGCTTGTGTGCAATGACGCTCCGAGCGCCCGATTCAGTTGACAACAATTACAGGAACGATGAAGGCTGCAGAGGAAGATTGAGGTGATGACTGAGAGACGAATGGCGACGACAGTTTAAAACTAAAACCCTAAATTTTGCTCCGATACCAGGTTATGAATACCGCTTGTTGTATTGCACAACCTAAAGGGACGAATATATGGTACAAGGAGAAGTAGACCTGTTCAAATAGAGAACTAGAGAACTAGACTAATTCAATCTACTAGAGACCTAAACCAATAGAAACCAAGACTTATACCCTAAGTCAATCTACTAGAAAACTGGACTAATTCAATCTACTAGAGACCTAGACCAATAGAAAACCATAATACCCTTACGAAACATTAGCCTACCGTTATGACCATATGATAATTGCAGATGTGTCTGTTGTGGGAAGGAGGGATAGTTGTACCTGTGGATCCACATCTGGATTTATTCTGAGCAAAACTGGCACTTTCTTTCCAACAACTCTTGCAGCAGAGACGATATTCTCCAAATCAAACTCACTGTCTATATTTACAAATGTACCACTCTCTGCAGCTAAAATTAGATCTTCTAATGTCTTTCCATTTCCATTAAATATGCACCTGATCTTCAAAATACAAACTCAACATAGTTACTTACCTTTTCTTTAGCATAAATTGTCATCAACTGAAGCACAATGAGTTGTTGCAGATAAAGAGTTGACAAAATCAGCCCAACATATAACTTGAAAAGCATGGTGTATGGTAGGATTTTGCCAAGGTGTCACAACTCAAGTTCTGTAAAATATAGACTAACTACTAGACTGTAAACCCAGACATTGCCCTCGTAAAGTGGCATTTACTAGACACTCCTTGGGCCAATTGAATGTTGAATAATCAAAGGTATGCTTCTCATATTTTCCTTATTTTGTTCCTGAGTCATCGGTAACCAAAACAAATGGCCAACAACTTAGTTACCCTGCTTTTGCCAGAGTTTCTGTATAAAACTATCACATTAGTGTGGGCAGAATCACGTCAAAATTCTGGTCATGAATCCCTTTTCAAATTTTCACATTAGCAACTTTGGCTGCAAAGAAAAATACCAGACTCCTGTGATAAAATTAGCTCCACAAGTAGTCAGTTTCATACTTCATTCTTCTTGTCTTAGCTCTACCATTGAAAAATAAGGTTTTGAATGTAAAAACAAGATAATTTTGCTCTTTATGTAGTTAATCCTTAACATAAAGTATATAATTCAAAGTTTTGAACTCAGGAACTTAACATTGAGCTACCAAACTAACTCAGGCAATCCTATCTATCCATTCCAATATGAAATATCAAACAGGAACAAGTCTCCACTTCCATACTTCGAAGCCAAAAAGTAATGACCTGTTCAAATTGCTCACGTCGAAAGCAAAACTTCTTTCAGATCTGGATTAGCTACAAGTTGATGTGTTCAACTAATGCATAAAAAGATTAAAGTCTAAAACTAAACAAGAGCTAAATTGCATCTGATAGGATAAGGCAGATGAAGGCCATAAAAGGCTTTTGTAGGACATTTATATTTTAGTATGATGATATTATGTTGCATCCAGGATATTAGCACTTGCAGAACTATGCTGAAGGATGCACTCAAATGCCTGACTTAACACACGTGATATACTTTTAGGGCATTTTGGGCATATGATCAAGCCTATTATGGATGCTATTGTGGGGAGGGTCCACGCGCTACCCCGAATTAACGCACCCGATGAAGAAACCCTCCAACTTTGTCCATACGTTTCCACTAACCCTTTGTGTCTCACAAGCGTTTAAAGCCGTACTTGTCAATGCACATCTCCACCACCCACATGAAGACCCGTACGACTCCATCATCTGTATGATCCAGACGACTTCGACATCCGTGTGATACGACTCATATTCCCTTAGGGGTAATAATGACCAAAATGCCCCTGACAATGTTGTAAGCCTAAGGCGAAACCATAAACTGCCTAGGAGGAGGATTTTATTGTACTTTACCCCTGTTTCTCACCTATAAATAGGAGAGCTCTCTTGATACGGATCTCCCCATGGACAACACTTCATCATGCTATTCAACTCCAAGTGATACATGTATTGGCCCATATGTTGCGAAGACGTGCCATGAAAAGATGAATCTTCTACTTTACACGTGTTCATCTAATCCAACTAAGAATGGTATGCTACTTTATGCTCTTATAATCCGAATTCTTAAATTTGGAGGCAAAGACTTGGACGAGGCTCAAAGTGATGCGGACATAACCATGGACACAACTAGCGCAAGCTCTCCAACAAGTCCCTCAAGCTCAAGCACACCTCCTACACATGTTGGACCTAAGGCAAAAGCTACAACCAAGCTTTATAACAAATGTACGAAGGTCCATCCAAGGAAGATCAAGGGAGCCAAGGAAGAGACTCCTATCGCCAAGTCAGCTCCCAGCCGGAGTCTCCCGACCTGCCCTCGGACACTCCAGACCGCTACGACGGTTACTTCGGAACCTCTAGGCGTGCACCGAAAAACCCGGATAATCCGGATTCGGCCCGAATACACCAAACATTCTCCAACAGAACGTCCCCGGATAATCCGGATTTAGCCTAGATACTCCAGATATTCTCCAACAGAACGTCTGAAAAACCCTAAATAATCCGGATTCGCCGTGAACACTCCGGGCCTATCCAAAACAGAATGATAGAAATTCTCGAAGTCCCACCCGGAGTATCTGGCTATTTAACTGCGCGCAGCCAAATAGGCCCACGGGCCTTGTAAGAGGGTTACGTCACAACTAACCTAGGGTTGAGGTGGGACTAATTATGGTTAAGACTTGATGTTAACACTAATGTAGAGCTTTGCTTCTTGATTTAGGGTTCATCCCTCTAGATTAAGAAATCCACCTTAGGCCTTACTTGTCTATTGGATTTGAAGTATTGGCGTGTGCCTCCGAGTGGAATTTGTGGTATTCATTGAGAGTGGCTGATTTCGTTCCAAGTTCCACAAAAGCTATTGTGTTGGCGTGTGTTGTTAAGGTTGGTTTCCATCTAGGCTACTCTATTTATCATTCCTACCATGAAGATCAGGAGCCCCTCGCCATCAACTTGGTATCACAGCTCAAGGTTGCCATGGTTTGAAAATCTCCAATTGCTAGCTTTGTTTGATTCTTCTTGCCTATTCTGAAAAATCCCACAAAAAGAGCCTGATTTGAGATCTTGATGCAATTTGGAGTTTTATGTGAGCTTTGATTTGTTTTAATCCATTCAATTATTGCTACACTTGTTGATCTAACCTTCTATTGCGTTGCTTTAGTTGATTTCATCGTTTTTCCCTCCGATTTGGTGGTTTTTAGTCCACCCAAAAACCTCAAATCCGCACCTTGTTCTCGGCCGAAGTATCCGGACTTTCCCCACTAAAACGTCCGGAAAACCTAAATAATCTGGATCTTCCCTGGAGTCTCCGGGCCAGCTTCGACCGTAGTATACTTAGAGAAACTTTGCTATACTCAGAGCAGGCAAATACTAGGCGCAACACCCTCACAGTTTTGGCCGTAACTTTCACATTCGAGCTCTATTTTCAATGAACTTGGACTTGTTTCAAAGCTAACGACGAGTTTTAGGTCATCACAGCAGACTCTCCATTATATCCTCCATACCAATTTCGAAAGCAAGGCCGAAAGTCCACAAGAAAGGTAAAAGATTTTGAAGAAAGGTAAAATTCTTTGAGAAACTTTTCCTCCTTGCATTTCTCTGTGAGTCATTCTACTTTTTGTGAATACTTTAAACCTATGAATGCTAACTCTTTAATGATTGCTTGAGCTTTGTGCACTGGATACTACCTAGAGTACCTTGCGCAAAATTGTAACCGATGGTTGTTCTTGTAGGTCTTGGCACAAAGAAAGAAAAAGAAGAAAAAGTTCAAAAGAGAATAGAAAAAGAAAAACAGTGCCTTATCATTTGTAGGAAAGCGCAAATCTTGAAAGGCTCCAAGTAAGCGAGTGATACAAGTGTGCAAATCCGTAACCCGCCAATAACTTACAATCGAGCTAGCATCTTTCTTTGTATTTGTGCAACACAAGCTTATAGTCTTCGTTAGGAGCTCACTTCTTTGGTTGCACAAATCTCATTATCTTTGAGAGCTACTTCGCCAAGTGGAGCGCGTCAAGCAAGGGAACAAGCCGGTGCAAGTCTACTTCAATGAGATGAAGCAAGCAATGCGACAAGAATAGAGATGAAGTACTTTGAGGAAAGATTAAACTTCAACATTACCTTGTCACTTCCTCTCAAGAACTTCAAGAGCTTGCTCCATCTTCACCTCATCACTTCTTCTCAAGAACTTCAAGAGCTTGCTCGATCTTTTGGATGGTGCTCTTGAGGTAGAGGAGCATGTCAAGGCAACCAAGGCCCTAGAAGAGAAACACCTTAAGGTGGCCAATCATCAAGAAAAGCTTCCCAAGGAACAAGGGTTCAAGCCGACGATGGCGGATAAGTCACTCAAGAAGCTACCTCTAGAGGCGATAGAGCCACTCAAGATGCAACCTTTAGAGGCAAGAAAGGAGGCGAAGAATGTACTAAAGCCACTCGAGAAGCTAAGTCAGAGTAGCGCAGCAAAGCCATTCATGGCTCAAACCTGCGGAGGTGAGTACGAAAATGGTCGAGCATGGAATTTTCCTTTCAACCAAGATGGCACTTGTACCTTTGAAGGCGAGGCGAGTGAGAAGCTAGTCAAGCATGGGATTTTCCCTTCGATCAAGGAAGCGCATGGAGATGAATGCACCATGATATCTCACGATGTGATAAGAGGAGAGATGCAACTGATCCTATGTGAGGATGGAAGCCACAAAGCCAACATGAGAGTGGTAAAAATGCAAAAGTTGTGTGACCCCACCAAACGTGAGTTTGAGTGCATCAACATTGAGGGAAAAAGGTAGTTGATAGGTCAAGCGAGGCCATCCCTAAGGCTAACGACTTTCTCCCTACTTTTTAGTTTTTTCACTTGGTGTAGGATTTGAAGGCCCAAGCGGCATCCATTCTAAATAAGTCAGCCCTGCCATTGGAGTTGAAAGAGTTCACCATAGTGGGAGATGGAAAAATTGCACCCCCGGTTATGCTGAGAACAAGACAAGGAAAAATTTCACTAACACCTACATCAACTGAGAAGGTCAACGAAGGTAACAATAAAGGTGTTGGTAGGATTGTCTTACAATCAAATGCGGGAATTTTTTATTGCTTGCATGATGTGTATGAGCTGATTGTTTCTTCTCATGCTAATTTGATTTTCCCATGTGATAACTTGATTGCAAACCATGTTGATCATTTGGAGTTAGCTAGACATGATGAAGTGCTTACTAAAATATCTTTTGATCAATCCATATGTCACATCATGCTTGATAATTTGGCTATTTTTTCTAGTGCTATGGATAAGATTTTTAAAATTATATCTTCCAAATCTTTTAATAGTACCTACACTTACCATTATAAGTTCAATTTGATTGATGAGTATGACATAGATGACAAGTTTATGGTGTGTGGCATGTGTATCACTTGTAATGAAATTAACATGTGTCATATTTTAGACAATCCATCTTATATGTCATGCCATGAACAACTTAACATGCAAAATGAACATAATGCCACTTGTGTTGTAAGAAATATAATGACTACTTATTCTTTCCATAAAACTTTTTGCAACCATGTTAGTGTGTTAGATGAGCGATGTAAAGGACATTGTCAAATTGCTCCTTTTGTTGCGATAAATATGTTGATCAATTGTTATTTCCATACATTTATTTGCAACAATGATAGTATGCTTGAAAATGAGAAGGTCCCTAAAACTTTCTCATACACCTTAGGGGAATTTGATATAATGAATGTGGAACATGTTTATATGACTTGATTGCACAATGTAAATAACATGACTAGAGGTGTCATGGACATCAAATTTGATACATCATATATACCATGCACTTTAATTTCAAATAGTGCTATGCACAACAAAGGCACATCATATGTACCATATGAAATGTTTGTGCAATTTTGACCATGTGTGGGAGCATGGTGAGGAAAATACAAAGAGCATACATAACACTAGAGAAACCTTGATGCATACCACTAGAGATGTCATGAGTAACAAGATACATTTCACATATTTGACATGCATCTTTAGTTTTTTTAGTGTTAACAAAATAAGGGACATGTCATGATGGATGACGTGTACATATACCATGCATACACATTATACTTGATATACATGTTTTGTGCTAATGGTGATGTGCAAAAGGAACATGTCATGACGAATGACGTGTTCATCTACCATGCATACACTTTGTTTGCTTTGTCTCATGTTGGTGCATGACAAGGTCTACATATCAATATCAGAACAAAACACGAGTTGACCAAAAAAACTCAAGAAATTTATTTAAGTTTAAGCTCTCATGAATTGATCAAGCCCAACACCTAGGACAAGAAAAGATAACATAAAGAACACAAAGGAACTTCACCAAGGTGAATTCCTTCATTTTAAACAATCATAACATGAGTTTCAAGAATTTACTACTCTTTGAGTGTTGTTTCTCCTTCATTGTTAGCTTCGTGTACGTCATGAAAGAAGGAGCACCATGGTGTACCAATATCAAGGGTGAGGAAGGCGTGATGTATCAACGAGAGAAAGCATGGAGATTACCCCTCTTTGGATTTGACGGAACAGGGTTGAGGTCGACTCCTTTTTAAGGAGTGGATGATGCAGATCTCCCCACAGACAACACTCCATCAAGCTATTCAACTACAAGTGATACGCGTATTGGCCCATATGTTACCAAGACATGGCATGAAAAGGTGAATCTTCTCCTTTACAAGTGTCAATCTAATCAAACTAAGAATGACATGCTATTTTATGCTTTTATAATCGACATTCTTAGGTTTGGAGGCAAATACTTGGAGGACGCTCAAAGTGACGTGGATATGGCCATGGACACTAGTCCAAGCTCTCCAACAAGTCCCTCAAGTTCAAGTGCACTTCGTACACTTGCTGGACCTATGGCAAGAGCTACAACCAAGCTTTACAACAAGAGGTACGAAGGTCCATCCCAGGAAGAGAGCAAGGGAGCCAAGGAAGAGACTCCAATCGCCAAGTCAAGCCCCAGTCGAAGTCTCCAGACCTGCCCCGGACAATCTCAACCGCTGCGACAGCTACTTTGGACCCTCTGAATGTGCACTGAAGAAGCCCGGATAATCCAGATGCAGCTCAGATACTCCAAACATTCTCCATCAGAACATCAGGAAAACCCGGATAATCCGGATTCACCCCGGATACTCCAGGCCTATGCAAAATAGAATGATGGAAATTCTCAGAGTCCCATCCGAAGTATCCCCGGTGACCGGGCCCCACCCCGGAGTATCCGACCGCCTGCCTGCTCGTAGCCAATTAGGCCCACAGGCCTTGTAAGAGGGTTACGCCCCAACTACCTAGGATTGAGGTGGGACTATAAATACCCCCTCTCTAATTAGGGTTACACTTGATGTTAAAACTAAGCTAGAGCTTTGCTCCTTGATCTAGGGTCCATCCATCTAGATTAGGGAATCCACCTTAGACCTTACTTGTCTCTTAGATTTGTAAAGATCAACGCATGCCTTCGCATGGAATTCGTGGCGTTTGTCAAGAGGGTTGTCGATTTGGCTCCAAGTTCCCCAAAGGCTATCGTGTTGGCGTGTGTTGTTGGGGTTGCTTTTCATCTAGGCTACTCTAGTTTTCGTTCCTATCATGAAGATCAGGAGCCCTTCCATATCACCCTCTTCATTTGGGAGGGGGTTTCTCAAGCGAGCAATACAAACTCTCCCATTTGCTACCTTGCCACGCATGAATTTTGCTAACTATTGGTGACGCCCCGCGCGACCCTCTTGTTCGTTCCCGCATGAATTGTGTTGGTGACGCATGAATTTTGCTAACTTTTGGTTGCCTTGGTGATGCACAGCAGTAAGTAGCAGCAGCAGTAGTAGGCGTGAAAGAGAGAAATCAAAGGTGAAAAGGATAAAGAAAAAGGAAAGAAGAGGGGAAGGAAGACGCACAGTGCAATATAGCCCACTAGTTGCTGCCTTCTGCTTCTAACTCCTATCCCTCAGCCATACAAGCGGTAGTAGCGATAGCAACAAGCAACTGACAGCAGCGCCGACGACGACCAACCAACGATCACAACGCTGCAACAATCTCGACGGCTCTCTCCTTCCCCACCGCTGCCTCTCCTCCCCTGCTGCTGCCGCCAGAGCATGTCATTTCCTCGCGGGAGGAGGTCGATTCCTCGCTGAAGGACCTCATCAGCCGCCTAGGGCCAAGGCGTTGTGTTTGGCTATCGCCTAGCACTTATGCGCGCCTCCACGAGCACCTTAAAATGCCTTTTTGAAGGTTGGCTACAAGTTTACTATTCGAGTGCGTACTCACCAACAAATCCCCTTATGGCCAGGCACTGTTGGAGGCGCAAGATTCCAAGGAAGCTATACCAATTGCAGAAGAAGCATACATAGGTCAGGAGATCAATTAGGATTTGGAAGGTTATGGGAGTTTGGTCATGAATCCTTGTTAGAGATAAGTTAGTTTCCTTATAAGATATGTATTCCTTAGATAGCAAGTCATCCATCTAAATATAAAGATGGGCATTGTACCCTTTAACCATTAAAGTAAGAATAACTTCCTCTATCTAGATCTCTTCCCAACTGCGTGCTCTCTCTTATCAACCGCTGCTACCAGCACCACTACCGTTGGACTTCACCATGGCTCCATTGCGACAAAGACCCCTTCGACCGATTCTAGCCTTCGCTCACATCCCATACACATCAAAGCCAGATAAAGCATCAATTTATATTGTCTATGAACATCGTTCACTTCTGGAAACAACACAAGAGGAGAATTGTCTATTTGTTCCTCTGCACCTCCTATCTTGGCTCAATTTGTACATAGGCTCGTGTTACCTGGCATATGACATAACGTGCATTTCCAAAATGGGAGATCTGTTTGCAACAAGTTTACCTATATCTAGAATCTTCCACTACTCAAGATGTAACTTTGTCAAGATGCCATTTGCATTTGAACGCTTCTACCATTCTACAAAGGGGTGGTATATTTTGTCAAGACATCACATCGAAACACTAGACTGTCGAAATTATATCCAGAGTTTCTTTTCAAGTAGTTCAAACTTACCATGTAATTCACGTAGAGGACAATGTCAATTCAGAAATATATCTCCATAGCACATGTTATCAGATATAGATCTGTGTCGTTTATATTAAATAGACAACTTAACATGGTGTTTGTATAAATCTTTTTTCACAAAATTCTATAGTATCTTCAAATCATAATCTGCAGTAAATTAGATATACACAACTATAAGAAACATAATAGATTTTCCTTGACATACTTGAAGCCTTCTGTAAATATGTAAAACTGCATCATGAAATGAGAATGAACATTCACAAACTGTAAGCCTATGTGGTACTTTATTCACGAAATGCCTTTTGTAAATATTGTAAAACTGCATCATGAAATGAGGATGAACACATAGGAAGCATATATACAGAATAAAGTGCCTCCCTCCCTCTGCTGCACGATTGCTGGAAAAACCCAGAGCATCCAATTATCTTTGCAAAAGTATGCTTGGGATGGAGCAGACAAAACGAGAGCTAACTTTCAACAATAATATAATTACCACACAAATGCATGACTGCAACATCCCTAGTTAACCCGGGTTCTTATTTCCAATACTTCCTTTTTACAACCAAGTGAGCAAAACACCGAAAGAAGTAAAACAGGACCGAAATCATAGTTACTGCATCAGTAGTTTAGTCCTGGTGAAACACCAAACCCTTTTCCAACAACCCAATTAACATGTTTTACCACAGAAGTCTGCACCTTTAACAAAATGCCGGTGAACATACTTTGTACACTTCCTGATACACATAACGAGCAAATGGGGAAATTAATATGCACGGTAAAATCCGCTTTCCTCATTAGCAAATGCAACACATTGTGTTCTACTCCATCCAAAAACTAAAACGAAGAACAATAGCAATTGGCCAAATCCATCTAAAGTAGAAACCCAGGAAAGGAAGCCGCACCTGGTGGGGTCGAATCCTGCCCGGAGTGCGAGGCGGAGCTCGTTGCCGCTGACAAGGACGGCGCCGCATCCGAGCTGCCGCAGGAGCTGCAGCACGTGGAGGTTATTGTTGGCCTTCACGGCGTACCCCACGATGGAGCGGAGCCCCTCGAGGGCTTCGTGGTATGCGGTGAAGTTGCGGACGACCTGCGGCTTGCTGTATAGGTAGAAGGGGCTCCGCTCCGCGGCCGCCATCGCATCCTCAACCAGCACCCCCTCGCAGTAGAGGTGCCCGTCGGCGCCGCGCCGAAAGCAGCGCTTTGGCGCCTCCCCGGCGGCCGCCACCACCGCCGCCGCCGGCCGCGGGGACGGGGAGGCCGTGGAGAGGGAGGCACGGAGGGGGGTCGGGAGTCCGTGACGGCGGCGCAGGGAGACGGATGTGGGGCTGCTGCGGCTGGGTTGGGTGGTGGGATTAGGGTTTAGGGCGGGGAGGAGGGAGCGCGAGAGGAGATTGGCCGCCGCCATTGCTAGGGTTTGGGGGGCTGAGTCGCGGAGGGGAGGGGAGCGACTAGTCTGGTGGGGTTTTCAGAGGGTGTATGGTTGGGTAGCTGTGAATTTTGGAACGTAAATTTAGCTATTTAGAAAAGTTGATTTATGATAGTATTTTGTAATGTGTTAAAAAGTTTATACTTATTTTTTTAAATGTCATAGATGATTTGGATTAATTAAAAGTTATATGTTCACCTTCTCACAACCGTAACAGCTTTTCCAAATAGCCAACCAAAATAACTTTATTAACAGTCACAGCCCAACCAACCAGACCCTTAGCCGTTCGGATCTCAGCCTCTATAATGCTATCTCACGCCACCCCTCAGCTAATTACCTCAATTTGTATATTAGTGTATTTAAAATTGGGAAGTGACTAGCCAGGAAATGTTGGCTATTAAGTCTCTAAGAGCAAATATCTCTTTTAAAAAACTGTCAAACTCACTTTTTCCATATTTACCATAATAGGAGATGTTTGATCCCCACCCCCAACAGCTCAGCACCTAGTCCCTACCCCTCACCAGTTCAGCACGTGCGCCTCCTATCTCTCCCCCACGCCCGATTGGCTTGTAGCAGAATCCCAACTCTTAAGATCCTTCTAAAAGGTACACAATGTACAACAGGTCCTCCCTCTCCCACATGTCCTTCTCCTACCTTACTTTCTTTGCCATGCCCAAAAAACACGAAAGCAAGATCTAACTCATTCTAGGGTTACAACAGATTTAACTTGAAACCATGGTAGGAAGCAAGTTTTGCTGATCTCAAGATCAAGGAATAGCCAGATCAAGAAGGTATACATCTACCTAAACTTTCCATAAGGAATAGCCAGATCAAGAAGGTATACATGTACCTAAACTTTCCATACCAGCATAGCATCAAAACATCAATAAAACCCCAATTCTTCTCTAGCAGCAAACAATCTTCCAGCCCCAATTATTTTTTGGGGTAGGAACCTGTAATTTGATGCAAGATGTGGTGCATCTGATACATTAGTTCAAAGGAACTTTGTTGTGTAGCAATATAAAAATGTAGAAGGCAGCTAACTTGGATTTCACAACACAATCATAGTGTCCATGCAAAAAATATAGACATGCAAATTATAGGTTGCATATGTTCTAGCATATTTGTCCCAAGCAAAAGGGTAGCAAGTTCCATAGTTTCGAACTACTAGACTAAACATCAAGTAATCATCTAGCTACCGGTTCTTCTACTTCTGATCCTCATTTCTTCATCAAAGCACCAATATTCTAGCAAAGGAAAAGAAAAAGGGAAGCATTAGTACCATGCCTGGTGAATAGAAAAGTTGCCTCGTGAGTGCAGTGAAAGTTGCCTAGGATCCCACTACTACAAATAAGGTCAGCGTTGATTTGCCAACACTGACGGGCAGACGTTCAACATACCTCTGACAAGCGACTGGTAACCCGTCAGTTGTGACATTACTACGGACTCAAGTTTGTGTCCCGATATGAGACCTTTGACGGGCCAAAAAATAACCTATTAGTAATAACTTCTTCATGTGGCTGAAGTTTTTCTCACAATATGACACCACTGACAGTCTGCAAAATGACCCATTTGTGATGATTATTATAGACGATTTAGTTTCTTACCGGTCAATGGTACGTATTCACATGAATGACAGTTGAACTTCTAATCTGATCAGTGATGTATCAAACAATTTATGACCCTTCAGTAATGTTTATTGACATGAACGACGGTTCAACTTTTGATCATCAGTGATGCATCAACAATTTTTGACCCGTCAGTGATGTTCATGAGACAGCAACACGATTGAATGCAACAAATTCTTCACGTTGAAATTGCAAATTCATTACACCAAAAAATTCATTACATGTATTACAGCAAAATCCTACTATCCTACGCCTCTTACTTGGTGGGCCTTCAGCACCGTAGATCCGGGACTGACCCGTGGAGCCATCGTCGGAGACCGCCATCATCATCATCGTCACTGTCGTTATCCTCCTCCTCCTCGTCCTCCTCCTTGGAGTAGAACCATGTCGCTTCCTCGTCGTTGGAGTCATCAGTGCCAATCGGCACCTCATCGGTAACCACCTCCTCCGCCACCTCCTCCACATCCTAAGGGAGGCCTGAACCTGTAAAAGCCCTTGTCGCTGGTGGCCAGATTTGTGGGTCAGCGTACTCGAAATGATCCTCCTAACGCCTTTCTCTCTCCTCCATGTATTACGTAAGATCGGTGATTCACCAATCGTCGACATAATTGTTTGCTTGATGAATTTTTATTATAGCTGAATGTTAATTACTATTGTTTCCATTATACTTGGATTCTTTGGTCATGGACAAACCAATTTGAGATTGCGTTGTTCGAGTTGAGGCATGGGACACTGTAGTTATCTCAAAAGTTGTAGCCAAGGATAGGAAGCCTGATGGACCAGATTGAGAGTATGGCATCTCCTTCACCATCATCTCTAAATATTCCTATTTCTTATTGAATAGTCTCATGCATAACATTTTGTATTGTAATCTAAACAGCTGAATCTTGGACTTGGGGCAAATATTAAACATAAATTATTTGTTGGTTTGTCTGAGATTGAAGCATTTGTTTCATCGAAGCTACCATCCACTTTTCAACGAGAGGTAAATTAATATTCTAGCAACGGTTAATGCATAGTTTCCTCGGACAGGGTTCCCTTTTTTGAGCAAAACTGTAGGGGAGAACCCTACTGTGAATGACTATATATATGTAATAAACAATTGTACAGTGAAATTACAAAGAAAACAAAAAAGGATTACAGTAGAGAGCTAAGCCATGATGAAAGAAAGGGTTTGTGATCCTGTTTAACTCGATGCATAAGCAAAGAGATGTCTAGCTTGAAAGCCTGTTTCCAAGAGCTGAAAGAAGGGGTTCGAGCACCAAAAATCTTTCCATTGTGTTGCTTCCAAATGTTCCAAGTAGCTATGGTCAGGATTTCCATGAAGAAAGATTGAGAGAAAATGGTCTTTGCGTGGTGCAGCATGTCATGAGGGAAGATCAGAAGCCCCCCCAATCAATTTGTAGGTAAGTCCAATAGTGTCAACTGAATTGGCATGAGAAAAATAGATGATTTGTTGTTTCCTTTGTTGTGAGAGAACATAGCACACAGTTGTAGCCTGTAGTAAGGTGCATTTGTTTGAGCCAAAGTATTGCCCTGGTTTTTAATCTGTCCATCAAGAGAAGCCATGAAAATACTTTGTGCTTGAGCATGCATTTTGAGTGCCATATCCAATGGAAAGGAAGGGGTATTTGTTTGTGAGAGAAGACCAGGTTATAAAATCGGTGGGATGTGTATGTTTGAGTGCCCCAACTGTATGCCCACTGATCTGGGAGGTCAGGTGTAATCTGTTGGGCACTCAAGATGGAGCAGAGGTACTGGTATTCTTGGTAAGAAGGCTCTGATAACGGAAGATCAAAGTGGTCACTGAGCTGGGAAGTGTGAGCTGCAGTAGCCACCGTGATGCAAACATCATGGGCGAAGGAATATAAATGAGGGAACTCCAAGCTTAGACTGGTGCCATACCATTGATTAGCCCACAAAAGAATTGAACTTCCACTTCGAACCTTACAAGTAGCAATGGTTTGGTATATATCTATGAGTTTGAGAATGTTTTTCCACCAGAACGAGCCACAAGCCTTCATGCCATGAGGTGTATGATGGGGACATGACCCCATGGATATACTCGCTACCACCTCTACTTTCTATATTTCAACTACATTCACTGCTAAAGCTACAAAGAACAAAAGGAGGTTCGTCATCAAGAACAAGCGAGGATTCAAGTTCAAGCTCTCGGGGGGAGGAACGAATGAAGTTCATGTGACCATAAAGATGTCCCACATGAATTTGTGCTGTATAAGGAGTCCTCTCATGTCACGTTTGGTCCAAAGAGAGCTAGAGATCAAGTCCCACAAGTTCTGAACTCTAATTTAGATTCCTGAGATAACCCTGACTTCAAACTTCTATATCTCGAGCATACGGACTCTGATTTGGATGATCTTGGACTTTTGGGAAAACTTATCTCGTGCTCTTTCCAACCTGTTTAATCCCATCTCCAAATTCCTTACGAGCACATCGCACTTGCCAAAATAGTCCGGGACTGTCTTTGTAACATATCACCTCTTCTCTTTATATACCCCCTAGGATTCTCTCTTTAGCTTTGGGTTTTGTTGAGCATAGTTTTGTTGCATAGGGCCAAAAAGCATTGTCTCTAGTTGTGTCTTGCGACCACCTAGTTCAAGTACTTTACAAAACTCCACTGTATCAATATATCATACTTCATCTATATTTGCAATTCCAGATTGCCTTCAATTATTCTTGCTCATTCTTCGGTTGCTTGTAGGGATAAAGAACCTCATGTTCAGGTTGATCATGCCCACGGCAAGGTCAATAACCTCTACGAGTTGGTTTAGCAATTGCCTAGGTAGTCCGTCGTTGTACGAGTGTAGCCAGATCGTCAAAGTCACCTCCACCAAACCGACGTGTGTTTCTCATTGAAAGATTGGGACACCCAAAGTTCTATCAGTGTACCATCTTGATAATAGGTCTGCCAAACTAGAGAGACTCAGAGAACCGCTGCCTCGGTGTAGAAATTGTGGAGATATTTGGTGAGCAGAGCTTGATTATGAATCTGGAGGTTAAGCACCCCTAATTCTCCCTTGCTTTTGGGTTTGCAGACTAGCTTCCATGCAGTTAAGGATTGTTTGGTAACCCCATGTGAAGAACCACTCCATAGACAGTGCCGCCTCGCACGATCAATACTCTTGATGACAGCCATCGGGAGCTCAACCATACAGATATAAAAGGTTGACAGAGAAGAGGGCACTGAGTTAACCAATTGGAGCTTGCCTCCATAGGAAAGAAGGGACAAGATTGCACTGAGTATTCGTTCCACCCTATCTAGGAGAGGGGAGATATCTTGAACTCTTGGTTTAGTGGTGCCAAGAGGTAGACCCAGGTAAGTGAATGGTAAGGATCCTTGAGTACATCCCAGTGCAGTTGTGAGGGCTTCCATTTGCTCTTCTCGAACGTTGAGGGGGATCAGCAATACTTTTCATAATTAATTTTGAGGCCTGTTGATAAGGTAAACTACTATAGCAAGGCCTTCAAGGAAGTGATCTTCCTAGGATAGGCTGGCATGACTATCAAGATATCGTCTGCGCATTGAACCACTAGAAAATCAAGTGAATCATGATGGGGTAGGGGTAGGCTCAATGTTCCCGAGTGGCAAGCATCATTAAGGATGGTCTGTAGAAGATCTGCAGCCATGACAAAGAGGAGGGGGGAGAGGGGATCCCCTTGCCTAACTCCTCTCCTACAATGAAATTATTTTTTTAGGTATGCCATTAAGTAGAACTTAAGATGTACTCGTAGTGAAGATTTGTTGAACCCAAGAGATCCACTTATCAGGAAAGCCTTTGTGTTTCAAGACATCTAGGATAGTGCTGTGTCTATAGTGTCAAAAGCCTTTTCAAAATCAAGTTTAAGAATCACTATCTCCTTCTTGGATTGGCAACATTGGTGAATATATTTGAATGCCAATGCAAGACAATCCTGAATTGTGCGTGTTTTGATGAAGCCATACTGATTCTCATGAATAAACCGGAGGATTACCCCTTGAAGCCTATCTGCCAGGAGTTTGGAGATGAATTTGAGACAAATATTGATCAACGATATGGGTCTAAAGTCATTGGCCGTCTTAGGATTGGGCTTTTTAGGCACCAAGGTAATATATAGGACGGAGTTCCCTTCACCAATTGCCCCTTAGTTAAACACTGATGAAAGTCTAGGTTCTACGTGATTAGCTTGAAAAATATTTTTCCCGATGGGGTTCTTGTCACCTATTACCTTTAGTTAAACACCGATGAAATTCTAGGTTTGAGGTGATTTGCTTTAGCACTCTTTCCGGACAGGATTGCCTTCACTAATTGTCCATTAGTTAAATTCCATGAGAGTTAATATATGTAGACCTCACTGCAGTATACACTGCTATAAATCCTAGCAACTATGACCATGACCCGACGACCACCCAAAAGTCTTGGTCGTTAGTAAATCAGGTCTTTTGAGCAGTGGGAATAGGCACGCGATTGTGCTTGTAACAACCACACTAATCACGCCCGTTAGGGTGTTCATTAGAGTACTCGTGCGTACGTTCTAAACAAAAAACACAGCTCCTCGTCTCCTCTTTCTTCCAAGCAACAACCAAACCAACTAATCCTTTTTCCTCTCCCTCTTAACAATGAAGGGATCCTGATCCATGCCGCTAAAATATCTCTAGTTCCCAACTAAATTAGTTCAATACTTTCAATCGTGACATCTGATTGATTTTGTTTGTTCAAGAAGCAGCTCCTCCCTTGTTTTACCTCCATGGCCATCCCCTCCACACGTGTCGATGCCCCTTGTCGGTGTTCTGATCCGGCAATAATGAATACGGGGAGTCGGACGCCGCGTACGATTGGGTCTACCACCAAGGGGAACCTTCCGGGATGAGGTATGTAGTCGGGGTGATCCGCCGAATGAAATTATGGACTCGGACCATCGCAGGTATTGGGGTACTGCCAGCTCAACCGCGTTGACTTCGCGGTCTGTGAGCTTCTAGCGATGTTTGGACTCGTAGCCGTTTGGGCCGCCGAAGATCATAAGGCATGCAGTCTCTTTTAGGAATTCGTCGCCCTCGTCCGGGGGTGGATCCTTTTTGTTCCGGCTGGGGGTGAAAGGCTTGTTTAAATTCTTTAAGAGATTGCAATCACGTGTAAGATGATTGGACTTTGGCCCGTGGAAGTGACACGGCTGGCTCATCATCTCCTCAAAAGTGGCGTTGCCGCGCTGTCGATGCTGTGAAGCGCGGTCGGCAGCAACAACGAGGTCTCCACTGTTGTGCTTCCAGTGTTTTTTTTGGGCGACCTGGGATGATCCCTTGCTTCGGGGGACTCGGGAGCCTTGCCCTTCCCCTTGTTGTCTTTGGTCGCACTACGAACAGCTTCTTCACCAGTTGCGAAGTTGCTTGCAATATCGAAAAGCTCGCGCGTAGTTTAAGAATTTTTACGTGCGATCTTATGGATGAGATCTGTGCTCCGAACACCCTTGGAGAAAGCGGTGATGATGTCGCCCTCCCGGACTTCTGGCAAAGAGTTTTTCTTTTTGGAGAAGCGCTGGATGTACTCTTTGAGGGTCTCGCCCGCTTTCTGGGTGCAACTGTGAAGATCCCACACGTTCCCAGGCCTATTGTAGGTGCCCTGGAAGTTGTTCACGAAGAGGGTCTCAAGATTGGCCCATGATTGGATGCTTCCCTGAGGCAGGCTAGTCAACCAAGCTTGGGCCAAGTCGGCTAAAAATAGAGGCAAGTAGTGAATTGCAACATAATCATTGCCTCCATTAGTTCTGCATGCCGTGTGATAATCGGCCAGCCAGATGTCTGGCCGAGTCTCGCCTATGTATTTGTCGACGCCAGTGACTCAAAATCGTGGTGGGAAGACGACGTTGCGGATGCGAGGACCGAACGCCTTTGGACCCGTGTAGGCTATGTCGGGAGTAGTCGGAGAGCGATGCTGGCTAGTAGCGCGGCTATCATCATGGTGGCCGCCACGATTATCTCTCCCGGCATCCCGCCGGGTGGGGTGCCTGGCCTCGGGGGTGTTCCGTCCGCCGCGGTTGGATCCGAGTCGGCTGTGGACCGACCCAGCGGGGTGATTATTTTTCCCCGTGTGAAAGGATCTCGGGAGTCGACTAGAGGGGGGTGAATAGGTCGGCTCTATAAATTTAAAACCTAATGGGCTTTGCTTCAAATAAATGGGCCAATCCTACCAAGATACAAGCAACTGACTCAAGCAACTGACTCTCAGGTAGATGACTCAGGTAAAAGCAAGCAGAGCAGAGCAGAGACAGCTATGTGTCAGCTGAGTCTCAGGTGAGTGACTCAGTTGTGTGCAACAGATAGACAGAATAGTAAAGGAGACAACTTGCTATTAGTGTCAACTGAGTCTCAGGTGGGAAACTCAGTTGAGTGCAGTTGAGTGTGTACTATATATAACAGCACAAGTAAAAGCAAACCATACGAATGAACAAATAGACACAGAGGTTTATTTTACCGAAGTTCCCACTCTTTGCAAAGTGGTACGTCTCCGTTGAGGAAGCTGCTTTCACAACCGGCACTGAAACGTGCTCTTTCCTCGTTCATTTATCTTATGTGGAATCCTTTTGATCTTACCGCAGCAAGACAGGCAGACCCAAATCGCCTTCACAAACGCTTGGAGGCAGCCACACAAGACTTGGCTTGCTCACAAACGACTCCAACTTCCCGGTCTTGGAGCAGACGAACACCAAGAGCTCTCTCAGTCTCTTGGAGGAACCAGTACCATGAACTCTCTCAGTTCTGAAGCACTCAAGATGTAAAGCAACTCTCTCTCACGATGGATGCACGCAGGCAACGCTCTCTCGGAGACTAAGAGCTCTTTCTTGCGACAACAGGGTGCTTGCTATGGTAGAGGTAAAGGTTGAGGTCGAAACCTCCCCAGGTTCCCTATTTATAGAGTCCCTGGCAGCTAGCCGTTACCCTCATGCCACGTCAGACAAAGAGCCACCAGACAAACCTATCTGAGACTCAGCTAACATACACTTGGTAACCTACTAGCCACGGCTGAGCTACCCACCTGAGTCTCAGATGCCAAACTCAGGTGGACTCAGTTGCCTCAGGCAGCACCTGAGCACAACACAGGCCGGCTCATTACAAGCCTTAAACTGATTCAGGAGGACAATGGACTCACCACTGCCACTGACCAGCTCGCTCAGAATCTTGGCACTGGTTCCAAGCTAACAACTGAAGATGACAGCCCTTAAAGACGCACAGCGAACCCCTTGACGCAGATCCACTAGCTTCCTAGCTCCTCCAGGTCTTATCCAGCTTGCAGTCACGGTCCTTGAACTCCATCAAGCCACCATCACCTCGCTTGCCCTCGAGCACAGCCTCAGCTTCCTCGCAACTGAGCCTCAGGAGACTAGCTCAGCTAGCCCTTCTGACCTTCACGGTTCCTTGCTCCTTTTTTGGCCTCATCATCAGTCAAATGTTGTCTTGATCGATCACCTGTTCATCTAACCTCCTGTTCACACTCGTTGTAAACGTTAGATACAGGTGAGAGTTGCCATTAACCATCAAAACCAAACCTTGGGGGCTAGATAATCATCCTTCACTCTCCTTGGGACTGGATGCACTTTCAATCTCCCTCTTTTTGGTGGTTAGTGGCAACCCCTTTAAATATAGCATTAGATGTATTAAAGGGTGTGAAATTCAACCAAGTTTAATATCTACTCCCCCTTAAGCTGTGCACATAAGAGATTTTACGTTTTACTGCAAATGCACAGTTCTGTTTAATCATGGAGAGTAGATGCTAAACCAGGTTGCCATAACATAACTGAATAAATAAGCACAGCGGAATATCAATTATGTTGAACAAATACTCAGCAACAGATGTACAAGGAATAGCATGCTTGAGTACGAATCTAAACTCTCCTAAAACAAATATTATCAGAGCAGATATCATTAGAATAGATATTATCAGAGCAAATAGATATCAGAGCAATCAACAAAATTTAGAGCAAAATACTCGTATCAGAGCTAAACACATGTATCAGAGCAAAACACACAACATGTATCAGAGCAAAAGAAAAAAAACACAACACATGTATCAGATTAGAAAAGGCAAAGACACATGTATCAGAGCAAGACAAACAATATGTATCAGAGCAAGACAAACAATCAGAGCATCATCATATGTATAAGCAAGTTTTTTTAAAACAGAGAATGTCTTGACACACATGCAGCTCTTAGCCTAGCCCTTAGCCCTTTTTACATATACTCTCTAATCTCTCCCCCTGAATCTAATCTCTCCCCCTTTGCCACTAAACACTAAAAAGAGATAGGAAGAAGATCTTCAGGGAGCTGGCTTCTGTTGCAGAAGGGATAGAATCTGATCAAACTTGCTGCTGACTGAAGCCTTGAGATCTGCCATATCAGCCTTGATATCGTTCTTCAGCTCTGTCATCTCTTGCTGCAGCTCATCTTGCCTTCTCTTGATAGCAGAAATCTGAACGGGCACAACCCTCTTGATAAAAGCATCAACTGCAGCAGGGTTGTCCAGACGTTGAACCAAAGGCACACTAGCTGAGGAGAGATCAACTGATACTGAAGCTTGAAGCTCAGCAGGAGGAGATGGTTCCCTAGCTGAGTCTCGGGCAGGAGACACCTGAGGCTCAGGTAGGTCTGCTTGGGGTTCAACTGCTGGCTGAAAGACTCTGACTGAGGCTCTGGTAGCTGGCTCAGGTGGCACTGAGGCACTTGGCTGAGAGGCTTCAAGGATGCTGTAGAAAGGTTTCTCATCTTCATTATCATCCTTTTGAGGTCTGAACTTGCTGAAATAACACTTCTGGTCAAAGGAGAAAGATGAAGTTGCTAATGCTGTTCTCTGAAGGATCATATGCATTAAGTATGAGCCATATCTCATCTTGTCTGTTCTGTTCTTCTGGCATTCATTGATCTCAGAGAAGATATATCGAGCAACATCAAACTTTTCCTTCTTGGCAATCAGCTCAAGGATTCTCCAGACTGGGTTATAGATAGCATCAGTCCCTCCACCCTTTGCACAGATAGACACATTTAGAATCTTCACAATATGTTTCGGTGTCTTCATGAGTCCCTTAAAGTGCTGAATATACTTGGGGACTACACCTTTGGCTGGGGGAAACACAAAGCCAGAGGGAAAGAATTTTTGCCTTGTCTCATTTGGCACCCAATCTGGTTGCAAGCTCTTGTCTTCTTCTGATCCTTTGGAGATGTTTATCTGTGATAGCTTGGGCCCTGATGGCAAGTTGAACAGTTCAGAAAATTCTGTAGCTGTGATGCACAGCAACTGACCTCTGGTCATCCACAGCATGAAATCTTGGTGATCTTGCTCAATGAAGACTGTTGCATAGAATTCCTTGATCACTTCAGAATCATAATTTTGGTTTGTGCTGCAGATTTGATCTAATTGAACAGCAGCTAAAATATCTTTTAGATCGCCCAAACCATTTTTAGCCAGATTGGCCCAATCTATGGGCATGCTATCAACAAAACCCTTCTTGGGTAGCAGAAGATGGTAGCTGGACTGCTGCTGATCATTCCAAAATCTTTGATCACTGCACTGCCTCCTCTTGATATTGCCTTCACTGTCAAAATATGGATTTGTAGTTCTCATGGCAGTGTAGTTGGAGGTGCTTCTTGTGTCCAAATCTATGGTAGCCAGACTAGCATCTGCCTTTGGAAGCTTCTTGAGTGTTGCTGCAGACAGAAATTTCATCTCTTGAGAGTTTGTCCTTGCAGCTTTAGCAAAGATAGCAGCATACTTGACTTCCAGAGACTCATCTGAGTCTGCCTCCTGAGTCTCAGCTGCACTGTCTTCAGAGGCAGAGGAAGATGTGGAAATTTGAGCTTCTTCTGATGATTGTTCTACTGCGACATCTTCTTCCTCACCCTCATATTCTTCATCTGAGTCAGATGTCTTTTGTTTCTTCCTTCGAGGAGAGGGAGGATGAGGGTCACTTGGACTGGAGTATGAGTCATCTGATCCTTCTGACTGAGACTCAGCTGATTCAGCCTGAGACTCAGATGGCCTTTTATGAGCAGACTCTGGTGCAGGAGAAGACTCTGGTGCTGGAGATGATTCTGCCCTTTCTTGTTCAACAAGCCCTTGGTCTCCTTGAGCAGGTTCTAGATCAGATAAGGACTGGAAGACTGATCCCATGCTTACTGATGCTCCAGCTGAGGGATCGGCTTGGGACACAGGTGGATTTGCACCTAAGGATGTTCTGAGCTTGGTCATAGAATCATCTAGATTCTTCTCTAGATGCTTTCCACTGGAATCTAGCTCTGCTAGGATATCTTCTATAGACTCAATGGGAGCTTTCTGTTGAGTTTCTGCTTCTATGGGAACAATCTCTAGCCCAGCTGAGGATGCTGCCTGAGACTCAGCTGGCACACTCGGCTGAGGGACAGAAGCACTTGCTTGTTGTAGAGGGACTGCTGAGATAGGAGCAGTTGAACAATCTATCCTGTTAATCCTCGAATTAGCTGCAGCTATCTCATCCTGCAAGACCTTCTTACGAGCTTCATCTGAGCAGGAGTTCAATTCCATTGCGTAGGCATCTATCCTTCTTTGCAGCTTGTTATCATGATATTTGCGCCATAAATGTTTGACACTCCAATGAAAGCTGAGGTACAAGGAGTTCCATTTGCAGAATCAAGTCTGCCTTCTCATTTCCAACAGCCTTTCCTTCTTTTCTTAACAGCTCTTGAAGCTCTTCTTTGATTGCCTTGTCTTTCTTCCATATATCCTTTTGGACTAAGACATCTTTAGGAGCATCAGATGAGTCAAAGATTAATTTCTTGATTTCTTGAATTCTTGGAGTGAGAGCATCTCTTTCGGCTTCTGAAGCAGCCGGCAACATCCCCATTAAATCATGCAGTTCTTTGACTAGAGCACTGTGAGATTTTCTTTTCTCAGCTTCAGCTTTCCATGCAGCCTCTTCTTCCTGTTTTTGCTGACTCTTAGCCTTGCTGGGTTCAATAACAGCTTCTGATCGAAGCTTCTTAGGAACTTTGCACAGGATCAGATCAGCTGGTCCACCAGCAGCTCTTGTTCTCTTGAGGGTGTCCACAACTGGCGCCCTCTTTGCTTTGATGGATGCATCTTTGGCAGCAGCTTTCTTAGCCTTCTCTTCTGCCTTCTTTATCTTAGCTTCAGCTTCTCTTGCTTTCTTCTCAGCTGCAAGAATCTGTTTCTCCTGTTTTAGCTTCTCTTTCTTATTTGCTTTTTCAGCTTCGAGCTCTTTCATCCTGGAGATGGATTGCTTTACAGCCAAATCCAATTGGCGTTTTTCCTCTTCCAAGGCTTTCATCTTTGCTTCCCTTTTGGCCAATTCTGCTGGAGATAAGGGGATCATAGCAGCTTTCTTGGCTTTCTCTTCAGCATCAAGATTCTTAGCAAGTCTCCTTGCTTTCTCTGTCTCCCATTCTTCTTGAGTTTTCTTTTCCAAGATCTGAGTCCTGATGGCAAGGGAAGATCCTCTGTGATATCCTCAGGCTGATTACCAGATCCAGACATCTGCATAGGTAAGATAGGATAAAGAGAGGTAAGGGGTAATCCTATTGCAGAAAGAAACTGACTGACCAACCTAACTGATACTCAAGCGAGTGAATCAGGTGACACTAGGAAGGTTTTACAATTTATCTCATGCTACCTGACTTAGCTACCTGAGACACAGGTGAGATAAAGTGCGAAACTCAGGTGTAGAGACAGAACAACCTAGGTTTATCGAATCTTGCTGAAATCTAAAAATTCAGAACAATGTGCTGCAAGAATTCATTCTGGAGGCTAAAGAAACAACATCTCTATCTAATTCCGCAGCTAAGAGCTACCCGAGAACGTGGAATTCGCATAGAGGCGGAAACCACCCTAGTTCTGTGAAGAACAGCTCGAGGAGACTTACGATGAGGAATTTGGATGGAGATGCAGGCGCTTGATCAACAGAAGAGCTTGAGGGAGCTTCGACGAGCGCAAAGATCGGCGGAGAAGCACACGATCGTCGAGAATCAATCGGCGGAGAAGTGCGCTAGGGCTTAGGAGACTCTGAAGCGGGTTTAGCGCGGACCGTTGCAGAGTTGGGTATTTATATCCCGAGTGGCCCTATGGCACCTGAGAGACAGCTGGCTACTACCTGAGACTCAGGTAGAACTGAATAACTGAGCAGAGCTCTAAACTTAGTCTATTTCCTCCGGATTTTTGGAAGTGTTCAACTGAGACTCATGTGGAAGACTCAGTTGACAAGATTTTCAATAGGATTACCAGAGAGAATTCAGAGATAAGAAATGAAAGCAGATTAGAGATCTCTTTTCAAACACAGCTTGCCAAACAATCAACAATACAAAGCTAAAGCTGTGTTGAATTGAAATAGATAATAAAATCCAACTTATTTAGCTCAATGGAAAATCCATGAGTTCAATAAGGTGCAAAAATCAGCATGTTATCTATTAAAACCTATCCCACCTGAGGTTCACCAGAGACTCAGGTGGATGACTCATGTAGGATGCAGAGAATGTAGAATCCAGAAATGCACACATATGTACACGTGAATCATCATTTCCTCACTGCACATTCGAGATATCCATGATATTTAGCTCATGCCTGAGGGTGCAGAACCTATTTTCATCTAGAGGCTTGGTGAAAATATCGGCTAGTTGAGCTTCTGTCCTCACATGACACAGTTGGATATCCTTCTTCTCTACATGGTCTCTGAGGAAGTGGTGTCTCACTTCTATGTGTTTGGATCTTTGGTGTTGGACTGGGTTGTTGGCTAACTTAATTGCACTTTCATTATCACAGAGGAGGGGTACTTGAGACATGGATATGTTGAAATCCTTCAAGGTCTGCCTCATCCATAATAATTGAGCACAACAACTACCAGCTGCTATGTATTCAGCTTCTGCTGTGGATAGGGCTACTGAGTTTTGTTTCTTGGAACTCCAGGACACAAGGGAGCGCCCTAGAAATTGGCAAGTACCTGAGGTGCTTTTTCTGTCAACCTTACATCCTGCATAATCGCTATCCGAATAGCCAATTAGCTCAAAGGGTGCACCTTTAGGGTACCATAAACCAAACCCAGAGGTATGAATTAAATATCTCAGTATTCTACGAACAGCAGTGCGATGAATATCTTTAGGATCAGCTTGAAAGCGTGCACACATGCAAACACTCAACATAATATCAGGTCTAGATGCACATAGATATAGCAGAGAACCAATCATAGACCTATACTCTTTCTGATCAGTAGACTTACCTTGTTGGTTTAAATCAAGATGAGCATTTGTTTGCATGGGAGTTGATATTGACTTAGCTTTGTCCATGTCAAACTTCTTGATGATGTCCTTAGCAAACTTCTCTTGGGAGATGAAGGTTCCCTGCTTGAGTTGTCTAATCTGCAGCCCTAGGAAGAACTTCAATTCTCCCACCATGGACATCTCAAATCTTTTGATCATCATCTTGCTAAACTCATCACTTAGCACACGGTTAGTACTACCAAATATTATGTCATCGACATAAATTTGACATATAAATAAATCCTTGCCTTTAACTTTAGTAAAGAGTGTAGTATCTACAAGCCCAATTTTGAAGCCATTATGTATAAGAAACTCCTTCAGAGTGTCATACCAAGCACGAGGGGCTTGTTTAAGGCCATACAAAGCCTTGTGGAGCACATATACATGATGGGGTCTTTTTGGATCCTCAAAACCAGGGGGCTGTTCTACATACACAAGTTCAGCAAGCTTACCTTGGAGGAAGGCACTCTTGACATCCATTTGATAAAGCTTGATGTTGTGATGGTTTGCATAAGCTAGAAGTATCCTGATAGCTTCAAGCCGAGCTACAGGTGCAAAAGTTTCACCAAAATCCAAGCCTTCTATTTGAGTGTAGCCTTGAGCAACCAACCTTGCCTTGTTCCTCACGATTTGGCCGTCTGAGTCTTGCTTGTTGCGAAAAACCCACTTGGTTCCTATGACATTGTGGTCCTTGGGTCTTTCAACAAGTGACCAGACTTCATTTCTCTCAAATTGGTTCAGCTCTTCATGCATAGCATTAATCCAGTCTGAATCAGATAGAGCTTGACCTACATTCTTGGGCTCAATGGTGGAAACAAAAGAATAGTGAGCACAAAAATTAGCAGTACGAGAACGAGTAGTCACTCCCCTATTAATTTCACCAATGATTTGGTCTACAGGGTGATCCTTCTGCAGCCTGCTGATCACAGGGGGTTCGGGTTCAGCCACCTGAGTCACAGCTGGATGTGAGTCAGCTGAGGGTATCTGTGACTCAGTTGGCTCTTCCTGAGACTCAGCTGGGTGCATGGAGGCTTCTGAGTCCAGTTGATCATTGGCTGGGTTGTACTCGTACTCAATGCCATGCACTTCATCTTGCTCATCATCTGGGTCAAGTAGCTCAGAGACACCTGATGAAGCTGGTTCCTCAGCTTGAGGCCTAACTTCACCGGTTGACTTGTGAAGAATGTCTACTTTTCCCTGAAATATCATTAGCAACTTGCCCACCTTGTGAGCCATTAGATTCGTCGAATGTCACATCTACAGCTTCTTCAACAACCTTGGTGTTGGTGTTAAAGACTCTGTAAGTGTGAGATTCTGTGCTATACCCAATAAAAATTCCTTCATCAGATTTGGATTCAAATTTAGAGAGACGTTTGCCTTTCTTGAGAATGTAACACTTACAACCAAATACTCTGAAGTAGGAGACATTTGGTTTCTTGTTGGTCAGCAACTCATAAGGTGTCTTCTTCAAGAGTGGATGAAGATACAATCTGTTGATGTTGTGGCAAGCAGTGTTGACAGCTTCAGCCCAAAACCTTGCTGGTGTCTTGTATTCACTTAGTAGTGTTCTTGCCATCTCTATCAAGGTTCTGTTCTTCCTCTCCACCACTCCATTTTGCTGAGGGTGCATAGGGTCCAGAGAACTCATGCTTGATTCCATGCTTGTTCAGGAAAGCTTCAACTCTTGAGTTCTTGAATTCTGTCCCATTGTCACTTCTCACTGCCTTCAGGTTGATATTCCATTCATTTTGGACTCTGACAATGAGATGCTTGAACCTCTTGTACACCTGTGACTTGTCCTTCAAGAAAAATACCCAAGTGAAACGTGACAAGTCATCGACAATAACAAAACCATACTTGTTACCTCCGATGCTCTCATATGTAGTAGGACCAAACAGATCAATATGTATGAGATCAAATGGAGAAGTAGTGGTCATGATATTCTTGGGTGGATGAGGGCTTCCAACTTGCTTTCCAGCTTGACAAGCACAGCATGGCTTGTCCTTGTTGAATTGGATCTGCTTTAGGCCTAGGACATGCTCTTCTTTACTTAGTTTGTTCAGCAGCCTCATCCCTACATGACCTAGCCGCCTGTGCCACAGCCAGCCTAACTGAGCTTTAACCATCAGGCAGCATGGCACAGCTGCTTCCTGATCCTGAAAATCTACAAGATATAGCTTATCTACTCGATAGCCTTTGAAAACTTGTAAGTCATCTGTTAGTTTCTGAACATAAACCTCTTTAGGATAAAATGTGACTTTCATACCAGCATCACATAATTGAGAAACAGATAAGAGGTTATATGAAATAGACTCAACAAGCATTACTTCAGTAAGAGAGTGTTCCTGAGAGATAGCAATTTTACCACAACCTAATACCTTGCCTTTTGAATCATCAGCATAGTTGACATACTTGCAAGGGAGGTTGTCTTTTCTTATCTCAGTGAACTCCTCTTTGCCTCCAGTCATGTGTTGTGTACAGCCACTGTCCATGACCCATTTAGTTCCACTGGAGGCAGAGCCCTGCATGATTAGTTCTGAGACTTAGGAACCCAAAGAGCTTTGGTTCCCAAGTTGGCAGGTCTCTTACTATAAGCATCAATAGCAGAAATAAGCTTAACAGATGAGTTCTTAGCAGATATAGCTTGGAAAGCTTTGAGAACCTCTGAATCTTTCTTAGATTCTTATCTCCTGCAAGCTCAGATGGAAGGGTTAGCACATTTGCATTGCACCTGAGTGAGCCACCTGAGACACAGGTGACTACAGATTTTGGTACCCAAATACTCGGTACTCTTTTGTATTCACTCCAGGCCCAACATACTTTGCCTCAAGCTTACCATTCTTCCCAGTTTTAAGCACATAGCTGGGGATTGAGGGAATCCTCATATAACCACCTGTTTTTCGGTGATTTCCTGCAAAGAGTTAGTATCATATTTTCCCATTTGAGGAACAAAGTTGTTCTTCAAAGATTTCTTGTTAGCAGCAGGGGGAATATATGACAATCTATCTTTGCCAAGCACAGGAGTGAAACCAAGTCCCCTTTTACCATTGTTCTTGAGAACTAAGGTGGACTGGAGTCTAGCAAAGTTTTGCATGCCTATATTAGCACTGCATAGGCCTATTCTCATGAGCCTTTTCAGCTCCTCATGCTCTTCCTTAAGTTCATTAAACTTTGCTGCATCAACAGAGTTAGTAGCAGTTGAAGTACTTGATCCACTAGGTGAATCATCAGCAATAACTGTACTAGAAGTAATAACATTGATGCGAGATGCACAGTTTAAGCAAGTTTCTACAACATTAGGGGGATTAGCAACAGGAATAACAATAGAGCAAGCTGAATGGGTTTCCTTAAGCTTATCATGCTCAGAAGTTAGAAGCTCATGTGATAACTTGAGCTTATCATGAGCCACCTGCAGCAAGTAAACTTCTTCATCAAGATCAGCTTTAGCATCTTGAGCATTATCAAGGGACACCTGCATATCAGTTAGTTTGTCCCTGAGAGAGATGTTTTTTTTCTCTCTTTCCGAAGAAGCTTTTCTGTTCTGTCAAGAATGTCCATTAGCTGAGCATAATCAGGGAAGTCATCCTCAGTTAATACCTTGTTGCCTTTAGCCATAAGGCATAGGGCTGGAGTCTCAGCAGATGAAGGATCGGCGTCCTTGTCGAAGAGAGAGTCTGACTCAGGTGCACAACTGAGTGACCTAACTGAGTCATCGCCTGACTCAGCTGGGCTACTGAGTGATCCATCTGAGACACAGATGGCTAACCCAGCTAGCTCAGTTTCTTCTTCTGACTCTTCTTCAGACTCTGAGTCATCTGAGACCCAAGCTTGTCCAACATATGCTCTGGCAGCAGAGGTCTTCTTCTTTCTGAAGGTAGGTGGCTTCCCTTCCTTGTATTTCTTCTTGACAGTGACCTCCTTCTTCTTGTACTTGCCCTCTTCTGGTTTCTTGCTCTTCCTGGGGCAATCAGCAATGAAATGTCCTGAGTCACCACACTCAAAACACTTCTTGTCGTTGAGCTGCTTCTTCCCTTTGAATCTATCAGCAGAACCAGAGAACTTCTTTCTTCTGTAGAACTTTCTGAAATTGCGAGTGAGCATAGCAAGTTCAGTTTCTTCATCAGTGGACATCTCTTCATCCAAATCTTCTTCATCACTGGAGTCCTTGAGACTGGCCACTATGTTGAGAGCTATATCCTTGTTCTTGCCAGAAGTGGTAGCATGCTTCTTAGAGTGATTCAGCTCCATCTCATGAGTAAGCATCCTACCAAGCACATCAGTGGGCTTCATCCTGTCGAAGCCATCCTTCTCCTTCATCATCAGACGCAGAGTGTGATAGGGCTTGGGAAGGACAAAAAGAAACTTCTTGATCACATCTTCATCTTCAACTCTGGTTGATCCAAGGGCCTTCAGCTGATTTGTGATCATTGTAAGCCTTGTGAAGATGGAGTTGATGTCCTCTCCAGGTTGATAGTGGAAGTTGTCAAGATCATGCTCTAACACATCCTTCTTGGACCTCTTCAAGGTATCACTGCCTTCATGAATGGCCTGAAGGGTGTTCCAGATATCATGGGCTGCATCAAAAGTGCTGACACGGTTGAAATCATGTTCCTGCAGCCCCATATAGATAGCATTGGCAGCCCTAGCATTGTTCTTGATGTTGATCTTGTCTTGATCAGTAGGGTTGCTCTCATTATCTACGTGAAGACCTGTCATGACAATTTTTCAGACATCTGGGTCCATTGCAGTAAGGTGCATTTGCATCTTCCGCTTCCAAAAAGCATAGTTAGTGCCATCAAATATGGGAACTCTACCCTCGTAGTTCGACATCCCTTAACTCTGGCTGTTAAGCCAATATGAGCAACGAGGCTCTGATACCACTTGAAAGGATCTCAGGAGTCGACTAGAGGGGGGGTGAATAGGTCGGCTCTATAAATTTAAAACCTAATGGGCTTTGCTTCAAATAAATGGGCCAATCCTACCAAGATGCAAGCAACTGACTCTCAGCTAGATGACTCAGGTAAAAGCAAGCAGAGTAGAGCAGAGACAACTATGTGTCAACTGAGTCTCAGGTGAGTGACTCAGTTGTGTGCAACAGATAGACATAATAGTAAAGGAGACAACTTGCTATTAGTGTCAACTGAGTCTCAGGTGGGAAACTCAGTTGAGTGCAGTAGAGTGTGTACTATATATAACAGCACAAGTAAAAGCAAACCATACGAATGAACAAATAGACACAGAGGTTTGTTTTACCGAAGTTCCCACTCTTTGCAAAGTGGTACGTCTCTGTTGAGGAAGCTGCTTTCACAGCCGGCACTGAAACGTGCTCTTTCCTCGTTCACTTATCTTGTGTGGAATCCTTTTGATCTTACCGCAGCAAGACAGGCAGACCCAAATCGCCTTCACAAACGCTTGGAGGCAGCCACACAAGACTTGGCTTGCTCACCAACGACTCCAACTTCCCGGTCTTGGAGCAGACGAACACCAAGAGCTCTCTCAGTCTCTTGGAGGAACCAGTACCATGAACTCTCTCAGTTCTGAAGCACTCAAGATGTAAAGCAACTCTCTCTCACGGTGGATGCACGCAGGCAACGCTCTCTCGGAGACTAAGAGCTCTTTCTTGCAACAGCAGGGTGCTTGCTATGGTAGAGGTAAAGGTTGAGGTCAAAACCTCCCCAGGTTCCCTATTTATAGAGTCCCTGGCAGCTAGCCGTTACCCTCATGCCACGTCAGACAAAGAGCCACCAGACAAACCTATCTGAGACTCAGCTAACATACACTTGGTAACCTACTAGCCACGGCTGAGCTACCCACCTGAGTCTCAGATGCCAAACTCAGGTGGACTCGGTTGCCTCAGGCAGCACCTGAGCACAACACAGGCCGGCTCACTACAAGCCTTAAACTGATTCAGGAGGACAATGGACTCACCACTGCCACTGACCAGCTCGCTCAGAATCTTGGCACTGGTTCCAAGCTAACAACTGAAGATGACAGCCCTTGAAGACGCACAGCGAACCCCTTGACGCAGATCCACTAGCTTCCTAGCTCCTCCAGGTCTTATCCAGCTTGCAGTCACGGTCCTTGAACTCCATCAAGCCACCATCACCTCGCTTGCCCTCGAGCACAGCCTCGGCTTCCTCGCAACTGAGCCTCAGGAGACTAGCTCAGCTAGCCCTTCTGACCTTCACGGTTCCTTGCTCTTTTTTGCCTCATCATCAGTCAGATATTGTCTTGATCGATCACCTGTTCATCTAAACTCCTGTTCACACTCGTTGTAAACGTTAGATACAGGTGAGGGTTGCCATTAACCATCAAAACCAAACCTTGGGGCTAGATAATCATCCTTCCACTCTCCTTGGGACTGGATGCACTTTCACCGTGTCGTGACGAGTGCGGTGTCTTGCATCGAGGGTGTCCCGTGCATCGCGGTCCCATCCGAGCCTGTCACGAACCGTCCCAGCAGGGCGATGTTGCTCCGGGTTGGCACGGCGACACTCGGTGGTGTGGGAATTTCTTGGCGGGGAAGTACGCCGACTCCAAGTGTTCGCAGGAGAAACCACGCGGTCCCCGGAGATCTCGGCCTGTTGGAGAGCTGCCTCTTCCATCAGGATCCGGAGTCGTCGGAGGTCGTTGTGCCCGGGGGTACCCTCGGGAATATTGATGGCTTGGGCCGCCACCGTTGCGGCAATGAGGTTATGACTGGGGAGCGGGAATATCAGGACTCCATCTCTCTCGCGCATGCGAAGTGCGTTGTTGACTTGGCGTCCGCGATCTCGCATGTCATTGTTACGTTGTCTTTCTTCATGCTGGCGAGCAAGCACAGTTTGCTGCTCGGCCAGTCTTTCCTCCTTGGCAAGAATGCGGAGCCGAGTGGCTTCAAGCTGTGCGGGGGTTTGCTCCGCGATAGGAATCGTCTGATCCCCGTTATCTATCAGCGCATCCAGATCAGCCATGAAGACCTCCCGAGAAGGATGATGACTTCCCGAACTCTCGAAATCGTCCAAGTCATAGTCGAGGACGGGCAGGAGGGACTCGATCGTACCGACCAGTTGGCATCCCTGCTCGACGGATGCAAACCCGTGTTCAAGCAGTAGATCCAACTTGGGCACGACCTTGTCCTCGGAGATGACCGCCAAAGTCGTCGACTCAGAGGAGAGTCCCTGTGGGAAAGGTGACGAAGCCTCCGCCGACTGGCCGGAGGCCGAGTCGCAGAGGTGAAGCTTGCCGAGTTTGTCAGCGATGAAGTCCAGCTTTCCGAATTGGAAAAACTATCCTGGATCTGGGACGGCGTCCAGGGAGCCGAATCTCAAGATTTGACCTGGAACGAAGTCACCGTTGTTGTTGAAGAAACCCATCTGGATCTGATAAGATGGATTTGTGCGCAACCTCCCTTACTTGGCGCGCCAACTGTCGATGTTTTGATCTGGCAATAATGAATACGGGGTGATGCGCGCACAGTAGATCTAGATGGGTGCACACGGGACACAAAGTTTAGGCAGGTTCAGGCCCTCAAGAAGAGGTAATACCCTACGTCCTGTGTTTGGTGGATGATATTGCTTGTATCCCGAGTGCCGCAAGACCTTTAGAATAAATCTCTCGGTTGCTAGGGTTTGAGTATGCGAGAGCTACTAGCTTGATAGCTTGATGGCTTAAGAGCTTACCGATCGGGGGATCCCTACCCAGCCTTATATAGGCGGCCGGAGGTAGGGTTACAAGAGTCCGGATCGGTTTACATATTGATCTCCTAATTGGTTACAACTAGAATTCGAGTATATCGGGAAGGTACATGTCCATATCTTGTACTCCACGTTGATGAGGCGCCCCCGTGTAGAAGTCAGATTCCAAGTAGTCGTCCCGGCCCCACCCTATGTCCGGAGGACTGGCTTTGTCCTCCTTGACGATACCCGGGTGCTATGTCATCGTCACCCCTCCCTTCCCCCTTCCTTCCAGCGACCAATCTCGCAAGTGCAGTCCGTCAACAGATTTGCTCGGCCATCACGTGGCACCAGTTGCTGCTCTTTGTTTAGGTATTTTAGTTCTCCTATATGTTGTATTTCATCACCACCGGAACTCCTAAGTCCTAATGATGAGGACATGGCCCCCATGGATATACTCACTGCTACCTCTACTTCCACTACTTCAAGTACATCCGCTGCTCGAGCTATAAAGAACAAACGACGGTTTGTCAAGATCGTCAAGAATAAGCGAGGATTCAAGTTCAAGCTCTCGGGAGGAGGAAGGAATGGAGTTCATGTGTTCATGAAGATATCCCCACATGATTGGTGATATACAAGAAGTCTTCCCATGTCACTTTTGGTCCAAGAAGTGCTAGAGATAGAGTCCCACAAGATCTAGACTCTGATTCGGATTGCTGAGACAGTCTTGACTTCAAACGTCTTTATCTCGAGCGTACGGACTCTGATTTGGGTTGTCTTGGACTCTCTAAAAAGCTTATCTTGTGCTCTTTCCAACCTGTTCAACTCCATATCCAAATTCCTTACAAGCCGATCGCAACAGCCAAAACAATTTGAGACTGCCTCTGTAACAGATCACCTCTTGTCTTTATATACCCCTTAGGATTCTCTTTTTAGTTTTTGGATTTTATTGAGTTGTTTAGCTACTACTACAATATTGTATCTACAAGTCGTGTAGGACTACCGCCTTGTTTAGATCTCTAGTGGAATCCCAAACTTTGTTCTTCTAGCTCTTGTGTCAATTTCATATTTGCAATTTCAGATTGCACTCATAGTTCTTGCTGGTTCTTCGGTTACTTGCAGGAACTCGAACTTCGTTGTTCAGGTTGATCGCACCTACGGCAAAGTCAATAACCATCGGAGGTTGGATTAGCGATTGCTAAGGCGTACCGTCGCGTACGGTATAGTCGGATCGTCAAGGTCAAACTCCACCAAATCATTAGGTACCTTCTCGTCTCACCAAAAAATTGGGCCACCGTCTCATCACCTAACCCCACTGCTGGCCGAGATAGTGGGCCCAGGAGTAGGTGGTGCCACAAGCCACGGTCACCCCACTGCATACGCCCTCGACCGCATTATGCCGCACGTCGGCACTAGCGAGCTCTGAGAGCAGCTTCTCCTGCTCTTGCGATATGTACTAGATGAATTAGCTTGGTTATTTGTCTATGTTGAATAGGTTGTGAGCATGGAATGCTAGAAAAGAACTAACTTGGTCATACATAATTATTAGTGTGCTGCGATGTTATGCGATGTTATTTCCTGATGCAAAATAAAAGTAAAAATGAAGGCTAAGACCTCCCTGGGGTTCAAAACTTCTCGTTTATTGCTTTGCATAAGACACGACATATGTAATTCCATAAGAGATTGCACAAAGGATGGTATGCACAGGAAAGTTGTGGTGATGATTTTTTCTACATGGGAAGGTACAGGTTGCCAAATTACTATACCTAATACATTTTGCTAAAGCATTTGCATCAGAGTTGATTTGCCTTCCGACATGCTGAACATGAAGTTTCTACTTCTTGCATTTCTCTGAAAAGCAATAGAGCGGGCCTGATCTGCCATTATATATGTACATTTGTTTATGTTGTTAACATCAGATGGTGCTATACTGGGAGTTGAATCCTCCCCCTTCTATCAAGACTAAGATTAATTTCTCTTGAAAAAGCTGTGTTAGTTTTGCTCAAACTTTTTTATAGGTTTGAACTATCACTAATGAGTACTCTGATTGAAGGTTCTAAAGACAACTTTGCTGATGAATCCGTAGAGAACTACTCCATGGAGCAGGGCAGCTCCATGTTTGAGGTTGGTGAGGATACAGTGGATTAGGTTGTAGGGCATGTTTGGTTGAACTGTGGCTATTGACAAAGCTGCTGTTGGCTGGCTGTCTGAAAAAGCTGCTGTGGCTGTGGGAAAGTGAACATATAGCTTTTGGTTGATCCAAACAATCTACATCATTTTGAAAAATGAGCACTGAAGTTTCAACACATTGCAAAAAGCTGGCAGAAGGCAGCTTTTCCAAACAGCTGAATTTGCACTGCAAAGTCTACAGCTACCGTTGACAAAAGCTGCTGAAAAGCTGGCCGTTTGGTTGGGCAGCTTTTTCCGGTGAAAAGCTACTGAAAAGCCCAACCAAACACCCCCGAAGACTTCATGGTTAAGGATACAATGAACCAAGTTGTAGAAGACTCCATGGGTAAGGTTGCTAAGGATACCATCGTTAAAGTTGTAGGAGACTCTATGGAGGGGGAAGAGAGCGACTTATTTGAGGATTTTGACTGGGAATTAGATGAAGATTCCATGGAATACTTAAGTAGACTAATTGTCAAAGACTCCGAGGAAGAGGGCGACCAAGATGAAGCATACTTAAAATCCAAGAAAGACCTTGCTTTGAGATCTGTTAGGGATGACATGCTGAGGATGGAAGCAAGAGCCAAGGATGCAGCTTGGCATAAGAAAAAAGTGAAGAGGATACGTAAAGATTTTCTATCAATTTATGTTCTTTTTTACTACAAGAAAGGAACGAAATAAATGTGGTTACCAAGAGGCTAGACAAAACTCAGCTTATTGTTGGTTCTATCTAGGTTTTTACTGGTGGGTGGACTAATGCATTTGTTTTGAATGATTGTTAGCATTATTTATTTATCTGCTACCGGCAATTTTTAGGTGGAAGGCGTGTCCAATTATTTCGCTGCAAGTGGATTGACGTATTTAATAAACAGTTTTGCTATGAGAAATAGTTATTTCTCAGGCGACTAAGAAATTGTATTGTTATTTCTCAGTCGCCTGAGATTCCTGGCGACGACGGCGAGGGCGAGCACGCGCCGAGCTGGAGCCGGCGACGACATGGAGCGGCGGCGTCGGGCGGAGGTGAGGCAGAGGCGAGCAAGGCCGACGAGGTTAGGGTCGCCGAGCCGGAGCCCGGCGACGACGCGGAGTCACTGGCGTCACGAAATTAGGGCCGCCGAGCCGGAGCCCGGCGACAACGCGGAGCGGCGGCGTCGTGCAGAGGCGAGGCCGAATCACCGGTGGCCGCCGGATTAGGGTTAGGGTGGGGGTGCGGAGGCGAGCCGGAATCACCGCCGGCCACCGGGGTTTAGAGGAGAGGCCTGATTCGGCGGCGGCGGCCGCCGGACAGAGCGTCGGGAGAGAGAGAGGCAAGACGGCGTCGGGAGGTGGAAGACGAGCTGAGGTTGAAGATAAGATGGTGGCCGTTGAATCTCGATCTAACAGCCCAAATCAATCGACTGAGATTTTTTTAAAAATCAGTCGACTGAGTAGTAGTTACTCCCATAAACGGTTCTCCCAAAAAGATCATGGGATAAAGAAAGACAAGTATGGGATCATTAGTAATCTACAACGTCTGCTTCAGATAGATGAGCCATTTGTGTTGGCAAGCCAAGCTGCTCAAGTATCTTTTGTTACAAACAATATTAGCAAAGGATGGCACTTGGTTGCCAAAAATGCCATCACGTGGTACTTATGATGTACCACATGGGCAATCAAATGATGAAAGCTCTCACCTGAGCCCGATGAGGGCGGCGAAGATAAGCTTATTGAAGATCCTCTAACATCATTGCGTAGGAAGAGAAAGCATGATGCTATTTTTTTCTGAGTCTAGGCAAGTGGCCATTGATTTGGCTATGCAAGTTTTTGAGTCATATAGCTAATTCTAGTGGTTCGTAATAAAGCACTTTTTTACTATTTAAAATATCTACATGTTCATTCAATTTTTTTTTACATTTTAACAATCTGTGTGAGCACTTGAGTTACTATTGTCTATATAGGTTGTCGCGATGGATGTTCTAGCTATGAAGAGTCAGGCCATCAGCCTTGGTTAGGAGCAACTCACAATTCATTGAACCTAGATTGATTCAACAACAACATGCTAAGCGGACCTTACCAAATAGGAGCAGTGATTTAGTAGAATGCAGCAATGAAATGACTATGTACGCACCTACTACGAAAGAAAACATCTGGGATAAAGAAAGATATGATGACCCGGAAGAGGATAATTCTGCCACAAACTATTGTGGAACACATTGGGCGGCAAAGAAGGCAACTAGTGAGATTCTATCTTCGGTGTCAACAAAATTCATTCTTATTTGATTATCTTTTAAGTTACTCCTAATGTCTTGCAGACATGATTAGTAATGAAGATGATGCTAGCAATGAAGCCGATGGTATTACAGAGAATGATAATTTGGAAAGTAGGAGCGGCCAAGGGAACCGTAGTACTGTAGCTACTACACGGAATGGTAACCAACTTGATGAAACTGAATTTTATTGATGTTCTATTCTAGACTTCAACAAAACTAAACTGCTATTTGATTGTTGTTACAATTAACCACATGTTATTGCACCTCCTCAAACAGATAAGAAATAATGTAAGGAAGTAGCTAATCTCCAGGAGGGCCAGAAAATTAAAGTTCGTTTCTACAACAACCGTGCTCTTTCACAAGGTTTTGCTTGTCACTTGGGTAGACTTGTCCGTGATGGTAACATTACCCCCATAAAGTGAAGGCCTGGTCTAACATTACTGATATAGCTAAAAAACACATTTTTGATGCAATTAAGGTACAAGGGTTATTACAGAGCCCCCTAATAATTAATTGCATCATTCCTGAACTAGTATATTGATGTATTCATTTTATTATCTTCTTTCAATAACTATGTAGGAAAAATTCAGAAACACATATGACAACATTGAAATTGACATGTACAAAGATGAGATACTTGAGCATGTGAAAAGACTTTGGATCAACTGACGTGGGGACGTGCATCGACACTATGTAAAACGTGCAAAGAGTATGCAAGATGCTCTAAAAAAGGTTCCTAAGGATGTTACAAAATCTGATTGGCAGTGGCTTGTCCGGGAGCATTTCTTCAGCAAGGAGTTTACAGTAGTGTTCTTATTGCTTCTTTTTTTAAAAAAAATTGTACAAATTGACCATGTCAACATCCATATATGTAGGAAGAGAGCTACAGGAACTAAAAAAACAGAGGTAACAAGAAAATGGCACACCGTTTTGGTAGCAAACCCTATAGACAGATCATTTGGGACATGGTGTTTACTTACTAAATTCTTATATTGTTTTCATTTCAAATAATATAACTTACTTAAGAAATGGTCCCGTAACTTACTTAAGAAATGGTCTCTGTTCGAATAGGGAGGAAAGGAAAACAAGCCACTGAGTATGGATAAATTATTTTTTGAGACTCACATGAAGGGTGCAACTATTGCAGATTCTGAAACCTCCAGCAAGCATGTAAGCTTTAACTTTCATGTTGAAACTTTTATATGTGCATTGCAGGTAGAACTTGAGAATATAGTCAACTCAAATCCTAGTCTTTCCAATGTTGAAGTTATGGACAAGTGTTACCCATCCAAACGCCATGATCATCTATTGGGATTTGGTGGGGCATTATAGCAAGAGAGTTAAGAGGACCAGCAATTAGTAAGACTGTACTGCTTGCCAAACTTCAAGCATCTAAGGAAGAGAAACATGTACTCGCATAACAAAATCGCATGGTCAACGATCGGATGATCTATGCAGAGCAAGAGTTGGCAACAATGAAGAGCTGGTTGGTACCTCTCAAAATACCAATGATGTCACCCCACACATATTTATTTCATATATATAATAAATGAAATTTCATATTTATTGATCAGATGTAACAATTTCATCAAAATGATTTGCTATACTCTTATAATTTCGTATATATACGTATTGATCCACATATTTATTTCATCCACTGTCTCTAATTCTTCTTGATAATTGATTATTGATCCACAGATTTAGTTCATCCACTCTAGAACATGTAGTACTATAGTGCAGCAGCCTGTTTTTTTTGTTACTTACAACGTGGGAAGTTATACATTTTGGTGTTATGCATCTATAGTTTCCTATAACTATGTTAATTTATTTTGTATTTAACTTTAGAAAAATTCATTTATGTATTAGCGGTTATAAACATGTTTTTTTCTAGGACTCACAATGGAGTGGAGTAGATGTGCACTGCAAGCCTAGTGTTGATCAAAGGGTTTCATGAAGTCACCAACAATAGAGTGATAGTGCTTCCCGATCAAAGAGTATCTCTAGTTGTAGAGTTGGTGTTCAGTTTGGTCAGCCACCATAATGTTGGTGATGACTTACTTCTACACGCATGATCTAGATTTGTTTTAATTTTTCAGTGTTAGATGCAATGAACAAACTCATTTGACTTTAATAAATAAATAAAAGTATTGGTACTACAAATTGTCTATGTTGCTATGTTGTTACTCATATGGTTGTTAATGTTGGAAAGTTACACATAATTTATTGTGGTCATTAATGCTCTTACTAGCAATAAAATATGTGTCTGCAAAAGAGAAGTGGTCATTAAAGATCAGATAAACATGTTTGTTAATGATTTTGAAGTAGTCATGGTAATTTTTCTAGCGAGGACAAAAGTGGTCGTTAATACAAGAATTGTGGTCGTTGTTATTTCAAAATTAACAATGACACATCATCCCGTCGTTTGAAAAATAACGACCGAAAATAGTAATATTTTAACGACGGAGCCTATAACGACTACACTTTTGTGGTCGTTAATTACTTTTAGCGACCACAGTTACGTTAAGATCCATTACTCCAGTAGTGAAGTTGGTTTCTTTGCTTTCTTCAAACTTTATGTACTTTCCTGTACTAATGTTGTAGTTGCTTTCCTTCTATATACCTAATTGCTTGCACTAATTGAATACTTACTTCACCTCAGATGCATAGTTGCCTACTGTATTTGCTTTCATTTTCTTTTCTTTTCTTTTCACTAGAAGATTTGGCTTCTCTAATCCAAGTATTAATTTAACTACATGTGCATGATTGCCTTCAGTGATAATGCTTTTGTTGGTTTCCTACTACGAGTGTCATTTCTTGCATCCATCAAAAACTTGCTCCTACTAACTTCTCTATTTGTTCCTGAAATATGATCAGACGATATTTATGCAATGTTTATATGCAGATAAAGGTAGATTTCTGTCATGCTAAGTGAGCTTTGTACAGATTTATTAGATAGGATGGGAAAGTTTGTTAAGGGGCATCGGCAGTTTGGTTGAACCTAAGCGGGCCCAAGCAGAATATTAGATGTCAGGAGGAAAAGACGTCGTGTAGCAAATGGATCTGCTATTACACAAGAAGAGCCAGATCCTGAAGACAAAAATTCTGATAATGAGGATGTAGATGATTTAGAAATCAAATATTGCAAAGAGGAAGAAGAAGATGAACGTGAAGAAGAAAATGAAGACGAAGGTGAATATGAAGAAGAAGGTGAAGATGAACAAAACGAAGGTGATGAACATGATGAACAAAAATGAAGGTGATGCAGAAGAACAAGGTGAATGCTTTTGTTTCTTTCCTTTTACAATTTTAGTTTCCTGCACCAATCATAGACTTGTTGTATACTAACCTAACTGTGTTTTGAATTCATAGGTAATAAATGGATCAAATGCTGCAAATGATCGAGGACAACAAAATATGGATAGTAATCCAAATGATGATGCTTTAGCTGGATTAGAAAATCAACCTAACAACGAAGGTCTGGGAGATGATGAACAGGAAGGGAAGGAAATGGATATAGACCCCAATGGGGATGCTAACATGACGCTACAAATGGATGGACTTCAGCAGTGCGGTTGCAGCTCAGGAAACCCCGACTGTCATGTCAAAATATGGAGGAACAACCGCTCACGTTATTCCAGAGGAGTCGATGTTGAGATTGGTAGATATGTCAGTGTCGAACCTGGTCAAATGCCGATAATGATGTTTGAACCTCTAGAGATAACAGAGACCAGAAAGGTTCAGAATTGGTACAAGTCCATGGTTCTTGGAACGTTAATGGCACAAGATCCACTCCCCCAAGAAGATGGCTTTGACACTGAACAGTTTTGCCCTACAAGTTTGAGAGCTGAACTTGCAGATCAAGATAGACTGGTTTGACGAGCCTTTGGAGTTGCTTCCCCCACCAGACCCAGTGCAGCCAGCTGCAGACCCAGTACCACAAGAGCAGCTAGTCGCAGACCCAGTCCCGCAGGAGCAGCCAGCTGCAGACCCTGTACCTGTGGAACCTTCAGAGGAGGAGCCTATGGAGGTTGAGTCCGAGGATTCGCTCGACGACACAGCGTAGTCGAAGTTCACCCTGAACTTCGCTTCAGCTGCGGACTACCCTGGTCCCAGTGTCTACCCCCGCGGAGGCCGCGGTGGCGGTTTCCTTGAGGAGTAGTGGACCGTAGTACCCATATGTTAGAGGACCTTAATAAAAATAAGTCGTTAGTTATTTTTGATGTGATGAACTTTGTGATATTGACTACACCGGCCAGTTGTGGTGTAGCGATATGTTGCCTTTTTGCTATCAGTGGATCTTATTTGAGTCTTATTACTTTTGCCTTGTGTGCTGAGTTAAGGGTTTAGTAGTTTTTCCCTCTCGTCTATTCTGATCTTGAAGCCACAAGCAGGATGGATGCACCTCATGGAGCGCGCGGTGGAGGCCGTGCAGGAAGAGGCCGAGGTCGTGGAAGAGGTCAGTCAACCCGATGAAGAGCCAATCAATGAGGAGCAGTTCATGCCACCGCCACCACCACCACCACAGATGCCAAACCTGGAGCAACTCTTGTTCATGCAGACCCAGATTTTGCAACAGATGGCTAATCAGAATCAAGGTTTTCGAGCCCAGTCTGGATTAGCAGAGTTCATGAGGACGAAGCCTCCAACATTTGAAGGTTCAGCGGATCCGTTGGACACTGACGATTGGTTGAAGGATATAGAGCGGAAGCTCAACTTGGCCAATAGCAATGGGCCTGATCGAGTCAAGTTCGCAGCACACCAGCTCAAGGGTGTGGCTGTAGATTGGTGGGAGAATTATTGCGCAGCTCATGAAGACCTGCAGGGCATCTCGTGGGATCAGTTTGCTGAAGCTTTTCGCATTGCCCATATTCCCTCTGGAGTGATGGAGATGAAGAGAAAGGAGCTCTTGGAGTTGAAGCAAGGAAAGATGACGGTGCCAGAATATCTGAGTCGCTTCACTCAATTGGCCCGTTATGCAAAGGCCGATGTTGCAACAGCGGCGGACAAAGTCTCAAGGTTCTTGAATGGGATGAACCCATGGCTAAAGGACAGATTAGTTGCTCATGACTTCCCAAACTTCCAGCAGTTGGTGAACAAGGCCATTATCCAGGAGAATTCGAAGAAAGAGCTTGAGGAGCATCGCAAGCACAAGGCACCTTATCAGGGCCATTCTGGTGCAGGCAGTTCCCACCAGAGGCCAAATCAGAATCAGGGTTTCAAAGTGCAGAATCCCAGACTGCCAAGGCCAAACAATTTTGTTCCCCGCACCTCATACCAGACTCCCAGATCTGAAGTGGGAAGATTCCGAGCCAACACCGCAGGAAAGCCATGTTTCAACTGCGGGCAAGAGGGACACTTTGCCAATGTGTGCCCCACTCGAAGGAATGCTGGACCATTGCTAGTGAAGTTCAACTTGGGGTCAGCCGCCAAGACGCTGCAAGCAGGTCAAGGACGTGGTGTGCTTCCAACCCCAGGAGCCCCATCTCGCACCCCAGGAGCAGTTGGCCACGGAAGGGTCAATCATGTCACTGCAGAGCAAGCTCAGGAAGTGTCAGATGTTGTTCTGGGTATGTTTCCGATCAACTCATGTTATGGTTCAGTTTTGTTTGATTCTGGAGCTTCGCATTCATTCATTGCAAAGTCTTTTGCTGAAAAACATCATTTTAAAGTTGGAGTTTTGAATTTGCCTATGCTTGTGCAATCACCTGGGGGGTGCTAAGAACCGGACTCAAATGTCCTAAAGTGATCATAATGATCAAAGGAGTAGAGTTTCTAGCAAACCTTATCTTGTTAGATTCTCAAGGCTTGGATGTCATCCTAGGGATGAATTGGTTGAGTAAGCATCAAGGAAAGATAGATTGTGCCAGTAGATCCATAGTGTTGACCAGTGCTGAAGGGATCACCGTGGAGTTCAAGTCGAAGTTCTCATCTCATCTTGAGGAGTGAAAGATCATCTAGGCCCTAATATGGTTTTGATGGTTAATGGCAACTTAAACTGGAATCTAATGTTTACAATGAGTGTAAGCAGAGTTTACAGGTTCCATGAAGAAGGATTATCTAGTGAAGGATGGTCACTAAAAAGGGTATAAGGTGGTTTCAAGGACAAAGAGATGGTTGTGCTAGGCAGCTGTGTCACAGCTGAGAAGAAGCCGGTGCTGTGCAAGGAGCTGCAAGCAGGGTGATGGTGGCTTGATGCGTCAAGGGCCGTGACTTCAGTTGGTGGCAGGTAAAGCCTAGATTTGCTAGTTTCTTTGAGTCCATAGGAATCACCCGTACTATCAAGAGGAATGAAACAGTAGCAGTTGTCTAAGGGAACCTTGCTCATTGCTCAGAGTGTTGGTCAAGGGGATTGATGGTTTGAGGTCAATTGCCCTGTGTCAATAGCTTTGCACAAAGTATGAAGCTGTCTTGTGTTAGTGCTCTGCAGTACTAACAGTGAAAACCCTAGAGCTTTAGGCACCTGTGTGACACAGCTGTGTCACAGGTGGTCTTCCGCTCTATGACTCAGGTACATCTCTGTACCAGGGGAGAGCTTGAAAATGCTAAGGTACCTGCACTGCGATAGGCGGTCTGATGTGTTAGAATTCTGTCGGAGGTTCTCTCCTTATACGTATTAGAGTTTGACGTATGCTGAGGGCATGTCATGTGCTAGGACCGGGCTGAGTAGTGCGGCTATCAGCTAAAGGTTCACATGTGTGTGCCGCCGGTGACACAGGTGTCGGTCTGCCTGAGCCGGGTACAGTTGGGCGTAGTGTGTAGCTGTGTCACCGGTGGCTGACACCGGTGGTTCACTTAATCCTACGTGGCAACAGGGTAACGGTCAGGTGCCTGAGGACCCTATATATAGGGGACCAGGGGAGGACTTCGTCCTCAACCTTGCTCAAACCAGTGAATCACATACGACCGTTGCAAAGCCTCCAACCACTCAACAAGAGCTAAAAACCTAAGGGTCAGTCCGAGTGAGTTTGTGAGCTTTGAGCACGAGCAAAGGTTCCTCCAAGAGATTGCTGCTGCATCATCTGTTACTCTTGGAGTGTCTACTCCTAGACGGGTGTAGGACTTGCTGATATCACCCAAGCTTGTGTGGGCTGAATCAGTAAGTTTGTGAAGGAGCATCGAGGTCATTCTGCTGCAAGGCAAAAGGACCTCCACAAGCAAGGAAGAGGCCTGAACGTCAAGTACTCGGAGGACAAGCACGATTCAGTGCTGACTATCTCTTCGGAGTAGTCTCTCCAACGGAGATGTACCTCTCTAAAAAGAGTAGGGAACTTCGGGATAAATTCACTTGTCTCTCTCTGAGTGCTTAGCCTATTTACTCTAGCAGTTATATTCATTGCATGCTTATATGATCTGAGATATTCTTGTTCATCTGATTCAGATCTACTTTATACCTGCTTAATCTGCTTTGTGCCTGCTTGTACTAGCTGTGTCTCAGGTGTTATAGATATATCATCTTGTTTACCTGTCTTAGTCACCTGTGTCACAGTCACATTACTTGCCTACCTATGCTAGATTCTTAGATCATCTGTGTGACCCACCTGTGTGATAGCCACGTGCTATTTTACTTGTTATATTTTACCTGTGTTAGGAACCTATCACACAGACAATTAAATCTGATGATCTGCTAAGTCAATAACTAGTTAACAAGATTAAAACTAAGTAATATTAATTAGCCTCCTATTCAACCCCCCTCTAGTCGGCACCCTTGGTCCTTTCAAGGAGGCTTCCATGCTGAATAGTTTGAAAGAGTTGTCTGTTGAAGATGTAAGAGTGGTGAATGAATACTCGGATGTTTTTCCAGAAGAGCTACCAGGTCTGCCGCCAGACCGTGAGATAGAATTTGCTATTGAGCTAGTGCCAGGCACTGCTCCTATTGCAAAGAGACCGTATCGGATGCCGGCTAATGAGTTAGCCGAGATGAAGAAGCAAATTCAAGAGCTAGAAGAGAAAGGTTATGTCAGACCGAGTACCTCGCCTTGGGGAGCGCCGGTTTTGTTTGTGAAGAAGAAAGATGGTAGCATGCGCATGTGCGTAGACTACCGAGCTCTTAATGAAGTGACGATCAAGAACAAGTACCCTTTGCCAAGGATTGATAATTTGTTTGATCAGTTGAAGAGAGCATCAGTGTTCTTAAAGATAGATCTCAGATCAAGGTATCACCAGTTGAAGATTCGACCAGAAGATGTGCCCAAGACAGCTTTTGTGACCAGATATGGGCTATATGAGTTTCTTGTGATGTCGTTTGGACTCACAAATGCGCCTGCATATTTTATGAATCTGATGAACAAAGTGTTCATGGATTGCTTGGACAAGTTTGTCGTAGTGTTTATCGATGATGTATTGGTATACTCCCAATGTGAAGAAGAGCATGAGCAGCATCTTCGAGTGGTTTTGGACAGGTTAAGAGCGCATCAGCTCTATGCCAAGTTTAGTAAGTGTGAATTTTGGCTGAAGCAAGTGGATTTCCTTGGTCATGTCATATCGGCCGAAGGAGTAGCAGTGGATCCAGCTAAAGTGGAGTCTGTGATTAATTGGAAGCAACCAAAAAATGTGTCAGAGATTCGCAGTTTTCTTGGACTAGCGGGATATTACCGCCGGTTCATAGAAGATTTCTCCAGGATTGCAAGATCGATGACCCAGTTGATCAGGAAGGAGAACAAGTTCGTCTGGTCAGAAGCCTGTGAAGCAAGTTTTCAGGAGCTCAAGAAAAGGTTGACATCGGCGCCAGTGCTAATATTGCCCGATATTCGGAAAGATTTTGAAGTTTATTGTGATGCTTCTAAGCAAGGTTTGGGATGTGTGCTAATGCAAAAAGGCAAGGTTGTTGCTTATGCATCAAGGAAGTTACGCGCACACGAGGAGAATTATCCTACTCATGATTTGAAGTTAGCTGCCGTAGTGCATGCTTTAAAGATTTGACGACATTACCTCATCGGTAATCGCTGTGAGATATATACGGATCATAAGAGTTTGAAGTATATCTTCACTCAGTCAGAATTGAATCTCAGACAGAGAAGATGGTTGGAGTTGATAAAGGATTATGATGTTGGGATTAATTACCACCCGGTCAAGCTAACATCGTGGCCGACGCTTTGAGTCGAAAGGCCTACAGTAATAATTTGATGATTCAAGAAAGCCAACCAGAGTTATATGAAGAGTTTAGGAAGCTGAATCTGAATGTGAGTATCACCGAGAACGAGGATATGCTAGAGGTGAAGTCAACCCTTGAAGACCAAGTGAGGAAGCTCAGAAAGGTGACAAGGGTATCGACGAGATCCGAGTGAAGATCAAGTTGGGTGAAGCACCTGATCATAAGGAAGATGAAAATGGGACCCTTTGGTTCTGAGACCGTTTGATTGTGCCGAATCAGAAGGAGATCAAAGAAGTGATCATGAAGGAAAGCTCATGAGTCTGCTTATTCCATCCATCCCGGAAGTACAAAGATGTATCAGGATCTACGAGGAAATTTTTGGTGGTCCAGCATGAAGCGGGTTATCACTGAGTTTGTTTCTCTATGTGATGTGTGCCAAAGAGTTAATGCAGAGCACCAGAAGCCTGCAGGATTGCTTCAACTGCTTAAAATTCCTGAATGGAAGTGGGAAGAAATCAGAATGGATTTCATCACAGGCCTTCCGAGGACATCGTCTGGATATGATTCTATATGGGTCATCGTGGATCGATTGACCAAGTCAGCTCATTTCAGTAAAGACAGTGTATAGTGGAGAGACACTAGCAAGTCTGTACATGTCCCGGATTGTGTGCTTGCATGGAGTGCCGAAGAAGATTGTGTCTGATCGAGGGACGCAATTTACATCGAGGTTTTGGAAGAAGGTGCATGAAGTACTTGGCACGCAGTTGAATTTCAGTACAGCATACCACCCACAGACGGATGGTCAAACCGAGCGAGTAAATCAGATCTTGGAAGATATGCTTCGTGCATGTGCTTTGACGTACAAGCGAAGCTGGGATAAGAGTTTGCCCTATGCCGAGTTTTCCTACAACAACAGTTATCAAGCCAGTTTGCAGATGGCTCCTTTTGAAGATTTATATGGACGTAAATGCCGTACCCCTTTGAATTGGCATGAAGTTGGTGAAAAGCAAGTGTTCGGACCTGACGCTTTGGAAGAGGCTGATAAGCAAGTAAAGGTGATCCGAGAAAGATTGAAAGCGGCTCAGTCTAGACAGAAGAGTTACTCGAACAAGCGCCGCAAGGACATATGTTTCAAGATAGGTGATGCCGTGTATCTGAAGGTATCCCCGCTCAGAGGGATGCATCATTTTGGAATCAAGGGCAAGCTAGCACCTCACTATATTGGTCCCTTTGAGATAACTGCCCGTCGTGGAGAGGTAGCTTATCAGTTGGCTTTGCCGGAGAAGTTGTCCAATGTGCACAATGTGTTCCATGTGTCACAGTTGAAGAAATGCTTTAAGGAACCGGAAGAAGAAGTCCGAAAAGCTTCGTTGGAGGATATTGAGGTTCAGGATGATCTGACGTATGAAGAGTACCCAATCAAGATTTTGGACGAGAAAGCACGAACCACCAGGAGGAAAGTGATCCGGTTTTACAAAGTTCAGTGGAGCAACCATTCCGAAGAAGAAGCAACGTGGGAACGAGAAGAAGACCTGAAGGAGGAGTTTCCAGATCTGTTCTCTAGCTTCGAATCTCGGGGTCGAGATTCTTTGTAAGGGGGGGTAGAGTTGTAAGATCCTCAATTTTGTGGGCTTGAAATTTTTTTTTAAAGAGAGAACGATATGCAACTATGTAATATATGTTAAAAATATTTTGTTTGGATTTTTACCTCAAATTAATCAAAGGCTTTGAATTAATTTGAGAGCAATAAGTGTGTTTTTGAATTTTAAATTGATCATCATTTAAAAATTTACCCCAAAAATATTTTTATTGAGTTCCCCATGTTCGATTTGATTTACTGAAATTTTTTCATAATTTTTTGGAGCCCATTTGAGTCAGTTTGGAATTACTATACTTTTCTCTATTAATTTAATTTGAAAATAATTATTATTTTTTCTCTCCAATGCTTATTGGGCCAAGCCCATTTTCTTTTCTCCGCCAGCAGCCGTGCCCTGCTAATCATGCATGCATGCATGATTAATTTTGCATGCTTATGGCCGTAATGCCCACAGCGCGAGCGCGTTAAGCCGCCGTCGGTTCGATTGCTTCTCTGATTTGGAATTAATTTTAAGTTTTCCCTCCCCTCTTAATTCTTCCAATTAATCTGTGATTCTTGCCTCTTCACCTCCCCTTCTCCCTTATAAAAACCCCCCTCTCCCTAGGGTTTTCCCCTTTGTTTTCCTCTCTCAAAAATCCATCTCCACCCCCTCTTCTTCCTCAACTCCGGCGACAACTCCGGCGAGGAATTCCGCCCACCACTGTTGGGGAACGTGCTACGCAAAACAAAAATTTACCGCGCACAATCCACCTCAAGATCACTATCGAGGTGTAGGCAACGAGATCATACCTTCGACGATCACGTCAATGCAGCGGAGAAGTTGATCGATGTCGATGAAGTCCGCAGACTCCCGCAGCTAGGTTATACCTCCCAGCCGCGAGAGCGATCTCCTCGCGAATAGTTCGCCCGATCGAACGCCGAAGTATACGACGTCTCCGAGGTATCCACGCGTACCGGATGAGCGACACCGCGGTAATGTGTGGACCAGCACACAAGAACAGCAGGGATCTACGAGAAGGAGAAGCAGCAGCGCGCCGGCAGCTGTACTAGATCCAATCTAGAAGAGAGGAAGAGGAGGCTGCGGCCAATCTAGAAGCCATCTTAGCAGTGACGAGCACCAAAAAAACATGTCACTGGTAAACCAAAAATTTACCAGTGGCGGGCGTCAATTGTCACGTGTCACTGGTAAATAATTACCAGTGACGAGCATCTATTACTGCCCGTCACTGGTAACGTAGCAATTACTAGTGGCGGGCGCACAGAGCAGCTCGTCACTGATATATTATACACCAGTGACGTGCGCACCAAAGAGCCCGTCACCGATACTATTTCCCGCCAAACTTGCTCCTGGCCTGCATACCAGTGGCGGGCTCACGTTCGGCTCGTCACTGGTACGTTGTTTACCAGTGGCGGGCTTGTATATGTGCCCGTCACTGGTAACCTGCCCTATAAAAAGCATCAGCGAGCTCGCTGCTGGCCAGTCGTAGCTCCACTGGCCAGCAGCGAGCTCGCCGATCGCCTGCACGTCCGCCGCCGCCGTACACGCCCCTGGTAAATTCCTAGCCCTCCAAAATCTTCCCCCACCTCCCCTAGCTCCCTTGCCATCTCTCTCTCCCTTCTAATCTAGCTAGATCATCACCTCTAGCTTGCTCTCCCCCAAATTTGCTTTACCAGGTGAGATTTTCTATATATATTATTTGAATGATCTAGTTACCAAAGGTTGATTATGACTATCAGTGGTTGCTAAGTTGCTGCATATCGAATGCATGTATAACATAGTTGACTAAAGAAAACACCATTAGTATTATTAATCATATAATTACATTATAGTAGTACTATACAGTTTAAACCATATTTGAATGCTTACATTTAGTCTCCCGACGAGGGCCGTAAGATGAAGTACATGGTTCAGGATCATCAAATTGTTAAATGAAACAATCAGTTATATAGAATAGAAAATTAGAGTACATGAAGGGCCTCTTAATTAATTGAAGTATCGAGTAGTTAGTATTGAATTTTATACCTTCACATTGTTCTTCAAACTAAATAAACTGCGTATGAATGTCCTTTCAATTATTTGTTTTACCAAGTTTCACTAATAATGTCTTGAAGGGTTTGATATATATTGGTCTCAGACCATCAATTGTTGTCACGGACCCGGAATTGCATATGATTCGGGGAACGCGAAGTCGCCAAGGACCGAAGGACTCGCCAGCCGGTGGCACGGTACCTGCGCCGTACGCACCAAGACGGAAGCGATCCGACACCCGCCACTTGCGAGCCGGCCGGAAGCGACCAATCTTCCCAGAAACCACATACGATTCCGCAATCCGGTGAAGAGTCTAGAGTCGTTCCCCATTACTACTAGGAAGGCAAGGTCGGAGGAGCCCGGCAGTTCTACCCACACCCTAACCTAGCTCGGAGGCTAGTGGGTCGCTCGAAAGCCCGGCAGAACGCCCACACCCTGCCTGGCCGGCACAGCATCTCAGCCAGCGGGTCACTCAACCGATACCTGCCCAATCTAGTAGAAAAACGGTACAGCCCATAAGCCTTCACGACATACCCAAACGCTTCATATCATACACGCATTGCGTAAGGGCAGCCTGGAATTAACAACTCGGATATCATCACAAAGCCCTACAATACGACATTACTACTAATAGTCCACGATGGGACAACATAGTACATCAGTCGGTTATCACCGGAAACATATCCGAGTACGGAGAAACTTAACAGCAGCGAAAGCAAAATAAAGTAAGTCCCACAGCGGCTGAGTGACCGCTGAACAAAAGCTACGACCTATCCCATAGATCGGCTACCTAACCGAGGAAACATCAACTATCAGGCATCATCGAAATAGTCCTCAACCCCCGGCTCACCTGCAAGCTCCAGGAATAACCTGGGTGAGTACGAATGTACTCGCAAGACTTAACCGTGCTTGATTAAATGTCCTACTCATACTAGTACAACACAATTAAACATGAATGCTTCTCAGAGTAACAATATACAAAGTAAGAATGTAACATTAACCAGATGAACTCGAGACAAGCTAAGTAACAAATTTAATTCAGGGTGCAACATACCACAACCAATTTACCATGAAATCAAATCATCGAATCCAGATCCTTCGGGGCAGCCCATGAATCCAATCCAAATCCGTTCATTAAACATTATCCAATCCAATTAGGGCAGCCCCTAAGTCAAATCCAATCGATCCATCATACATACATATTCATTTACTCTCTCGGACCGTTACCGGCAGACGATCACCCTGAGTGCAAGGAATGCCTTAACCCTTGAGGATAGCCAGTCGCCCAAGGGTCTCAGTCTTACATCGAATACACCCCAGAATCGCTGTCGCTAACGTCCACGCGTGACAAGGGAAATGTTCACAATGGAGTCACCTCAGGGTTGGTATCGCGAAAAACACTTCCTTCACCTCATCGCATTCATTCTACCAAATGATACCAACTTTATCCATGTGACACTTTCCCTTCGGCTCTCACATCTCCCCTTAGTAGGTTCAAGTGATTATCTTCTCAGATTGACTCCAACCATATGCACACATATCACAACTCATACCCTAGCATGCTAGTTCGAGGTAAGACTTAACCACAGTTTCTAATCATTATATAAACAGTAACGAATGGAAAGATATCATGTACACATATACTGAACAAGTAAGTAGTGTGCAACAAGCTCTGCTTGCCTTCGTAGAACTGTTCTTGATCTTGCGCGGAGTCGTGAGCCTGGGGGTCTCCTTCTTCAGGTTCTAGTGCAAAGAAATCGAATGTCGGAAATAAGCGACAATAGAAACAATCAGCATGTATGCATGAAGACTAATGTAACTAATGAATGTTCAGACATGTGCTGGGTGTTAGGTTTAAGTTGGTAAAGGTTGTTCGTAGTTAACGTATAAAGGTTTTAGGGTTGCCCTAGTTTGCATGCGAGCTACTCACTATTCAAGTACGAACTAGGGTTGTGGATATTCTTGCTCAAATTGAGGGGTCATGAACCCAAACATGTGTAGCTTAGAAGTGTTCTGGAATACAAGACTAACGCCGTTGAAATCTCTGGAGTCGGAGCTACGAATTGCAAGTTAGGGTTTATCGAGTTAGGGTTTTTACGGGGTGCGACGATGAAAGGCTAATCAGCTCGAAATCTATCGTGCATGTACCCTTACTGGAGTTCCAGTGGTTCCATGTCGTAGGATATCTCGCGAGGATTCCAGAAGTATAAAGTTCGTCGAGATCGGAGCTAGGGTTGAAAAACTAGGGTTTATCGACCCTCGACGGTAGCTAAACATCTAACCTAGATATCTTCCAGTGCATGTAATCAAAATTAATTTTTGATTCAGCCATGTTGTAGAAAATTTTACAAGGTTTCCAGAAATATAAAATTTGTCAAATTTGGATTTATGGTTTGAAAGATATGGATGTTTGAAATTTCATTCGAAAATCTGCCCTAACAAACCCTAACCCTAATTGCTAAAACTACCCGACGCCTACCCAGCCAAATCGGTAATCCTTAAGCGCACCCGAGAAACACCCCAGCATTCCTACCCACTAAACCACGTCAGCAGGCGTGGGCCCCATCTGTCATCCGGTCCGGTACTCGGGAGCCAACCGGAAGGCGCCACGCGGCCCACCCTCACACTCTCCCCCGCGCTCCTTCTTCTGTTCCGAAGCCGGCGGCGATCCAGACGGCGGCGCCTCGCCGGAGGGCTCACCGGAGCGAGCTCCGGTGCTCGGATCTACTCGGGGTAAGAGGCTAAAGGCTCGGGCCCTTACCCTGAGCTCGTTTCGGTTCTCGGAGAGGGTAGAGGAGGCCGGAGGAGGGCTGGCAACGGTGAGGAGCGGAGGCAAGGCTCGGTCGTCGGCGAAGCGAGTGCTCCGGGCTCGGATCTGAAAAAAGGAAGATGCAGAGGGTTAGGGAGGAGGAGATGATCCTCGGGAGCAAGGAGAGGGAGCTCGAGACCCTCTGGAAACGCAATGGAAGCTCGTCGGAGCAGTCGGCCGGCCGCGGGGAAGAAGACGCGGCGAGGTTCCTCGGGTGCTGCTCTGGGAAAAAGGAGGGGTAGGGGGTTTTAGGGAGGACATGAGCAAGCTTGAAGACACAAAAGGGAGAACCAAAGCTCACCGGAGCGCAACCAATTTCTCGCCGGAGTTGGAACGGCGGCGGGGAAGAAAATGGTTCTCGGGAGCTCCGGTGGCGGTTCTAGGGTTTGGGGGAGGCAGAGATTGCGAGGCAGTGGTCGGAACCCCCTTTTAAAGGGCGGCGGCGCACTCGGACAGCGGACCGGGGCGCGGGGCACCGCCCCTCTCGGCCTACCGGCGATGGGGGCGTGGAGGCCGGGACCTGGGAGGTGGGTCCGGGACGCGTCATGAGAGAGGGGAGGCGCGGGGTGAGGCTGGCAGGCGGGGCCCGCGCGCAGAGGGGAGAGGGGAGAGGCTGACAGAGGGCCCCGGGTGGCAGTGAGAAAAAAGGGGGGGGAGATTAGTGCGGGCTGGCCGAATGGGCCGGGAAGTGGGTCTCGGCCCAGGTAGGTTAGGTTATTTCTTTTAATTTTTATTTTCTATATTGCAGAACCCTCCCCTTTGTCATTTTATGCATCAAAACAATCCCAAAATTTATGAAATTTTTACAGGAGCTTCATAATATTATTCTTGAGCTACTGTAGGAGTTTGAACCATTTTGGGGCTGGTTTGAACTATGCTCACATGCACTGGTGATTTAGGGTTTGAATTCGGGTTTGAGATAGAATTGAGTTCTAGTGATGTCCAAGGGTTTTGAAAATTGGTCAGGGGTTAAGGGTACTCCTTTTGAAACTATTTATGAAGTTTGGGAGGTTTGCACCACTGGGGAACTATTCTGTCGACGAAACCCTAATTTGGCACCGTTAGGGTTTTAGGGTTAGGGACGGAGATTCGTTGAAGGGTTCGATGACTTCCACCACCCTTAACGATGATTTTGTTAATTCGAATACTTCAAATAGGTTGCTTGGTGTTTTGACCTGGTTATTTGAAATACTTCAAATAAATTGATTGGTGTTTGTATAAATATCCACCGAGGATGAGATATTAACATATTCTATAAAGTAAAGTTGATATACAACTAAGTTTGAATAAGGTGTGGTTGATGATAATGCCATGTATGCATGAGTGCAGAGCAATACCTATTTATCGTAAAGTGGGTATTACAAAACCTACCCCCCTTAAAAAGATCTCGACCCGAGATCGCTAACGGTCGACAAACAAGGTTGGAAACTCGGTCTTGAGCCATTCTTCACGTTCCCAGGTGGCTTCGTCTTCGGTGTGGTTGCTCCACTGAACCTTGAGGAACTTGATGGTACGACGTCGAGTCTTGCGTTCAGCTTCGTCGAGGATGCATACCGGATGTTCCCGATACGACAGGTCTTCATGTAGCACTTCTATTTCGGGGTTGATCTTCGTCTCTGGAACTCGATGGCAAGCCTTTAACTGGGACACATGGAAGACATCGTGCATCCGCGACAATCCAGGAGGTAATTCCAACTGGTATGCCACTGTCCCTCTTTTGGCTAGGATTCGATACGGTCCGATGTAACGAGGAGCTAGCTTTCCTTTCATTGCAAAGCGGCGAACACCTCTGAATGGGGTGACCTTGAGGTACACGCTGTCTCCAACCTGAAAGGTAACTTCTCGGCGCTGAGGATCTGCATAGCTTTTCTGCCTGGACTGAGCTTCACGAAGACGCTCGCGGATGAGTTGAACTAGGTCTTCGGCTTCCTCAATTGGATTAGGTCCAAAGAACTGCCTTTCACCGGTCTCGGACCAATTCAATGGAGTCCTACATTTCCTCCCATACAGTACTTCAAAGGGTGCCATACCGAGGCTAGTCTGATAACTATTGTTGTAGGCAAACTCTGCATATGGCAAAGCAATCTTCCCAATTGGAACCTAATGTGAGGGCACACGATCTCAACATGTCCTCCAGGATCTGGTTAGTCCGCTCAACTTGACCACTGGTTTGTGGATGAAAGCGGTGCTGAAAGGACAGGGAAGTCCCCATAGACTCTGTAAGCACTTCCAAAATCTGCTGGTGAATTGAGTGCCTCGATCTGAAATGATTCTCTTGGGAACACCATGGAGACAAACAATCCGAGAGATATATAACCTTGCTAGCTGACTCACTTTATGTGTTGTCTTCACAGGGATGAAGTGGGCGACTTTGGATAGAATTACAGCGGATCTCTGGACATCTTTAGGTAATCTTCATGTAGCACCTTCATGTCCTCCGAAAGATTGTCCAACTCATCCTGCGGGAGCAAGTCTTGACCTGGATAGAAAACCCTTCGCCAGAGACCCATGATCCGTGTAGATAATTTGGATGATGATGCTGAGAAGGATAAGGATATCTTCATCTGCTTTTGCTCCTTTCTTTCCTTCTCGCTGGTTCCGGCCCATCTCTTTTTGCTTTTCTTCCTCATGTGTAGTGGCTCAGGACTCTTGCCTGCTGCCACCACTGCTTCCAGTGTTCCAGCTAGTGTGGTGGGAGAGATAATCTTCCATCTGCGTCGATGCAGCGGGTCGCCTTGAGCCTTGGAGCGCCTTTCCGGTGGATCATTGTTGTGTTCCTCCGGCGCCTCTGGGGACTGCAAAACCGAGATCAACTTCTGAGATATCGAGATCGACTTCTGAGATATCGTGTTAAAAAAGTTACAAAGATTCAAGATTGTCTTGCGGACCTCTGGCTCCATGAGACCTCTAATTGCAACAGGAAGTATCTGCGTGATCATCACATGACAGTCATGAGACTTCATACCAATTACTTGGCGAGTCTTCATGTCAACTATTCTCCCAATGTTTACTGAGTAACCGAAAGAAATTTTGACACCTTGGAGGCACTCCAAAAAGCTAACGATCTCTTTTTTGCTAAGAGTGTAACAAGCAAGGGAATAGTCTGTCTTGATTCTGACTGCACCCGTCCCCAACTTGGTCATTTGCTTGGTTGCCCATAGCTTCTTACTTATATCCAAGAATTCCATGTCAGCTCGTGCCTTGGGTCAATCTTTTCTCTTGTCTAACATGTTGAGCAGGATACCAAGCAAGCTGTCGCACATATTTTTTTCAACATGCATGACATCTATGTTATGACGTGTGCTTAGGAATCTCCAGTAAGGCAAATCCCAAAATATGGATTTCTTTTTCCAGATGCCGTCCTGCATGGGAACAGGCGGTTGTGTCTTACCCAGCGTAACAGGGGGCATTGTGTTCAGAATGTCATAGATTTCTACCCCGGTCTTCTCCCGAGGCGCCGAACGGACCTCAACTATATTGTCAAACAATTCCTTCTCTTGCCTCCATGGGTCATTCTGTTTCAGCCACCTTCGGTGGCCCATGAACACGATTTTTTTAGAGCCCTTTAAGTGTAAACTTGTTGTAAACTCCAAACATTTAACACATCCTTTGTATCCATGAACACACTGGCAGGATTGATATCCGTACGCGGGATAGTCTTGGACCATCGTGTACAATAGCACTTTCAGATTGAAGTATTCTTCTTGGTAAGCGTTCTAGACCTGGGCCCCTGGTCCCCATAGTGTAGCTAGTTCTTCGAACAATAATTGTTTAAACACGTTCAGATTGTTCTCAGGTTGCTTCGCCTCTTGAATGAGAATAGAGAGGTGTATATACTTTCACTTCATGCACAGCCATGGAGAAAGGTTGTACATCCATAGAACCACGAGCCAAGTGCCGTGTCTGCTGCTCATGTTGCCGAATGGATTGATTCCGTCCGTACTCATACCAAACCTGATATTCCTTGGATCTTTTCTGAAATCATCGTATTGGGCGTTGATTGCCTGCCACTGCAAAGCATCGGCAGGGTGTCTCATCACGCCATCGTCAGTTTTTCGCCCCTCGACGTGCCAATGTATCAGCTTTGCCTCCTTCTTGTTAGCGAATAAACGCTTCAAACAGGGAAGGACTGGAAGATACCATACAACTTTTGCTGGAACGCCACTTGTCACTGGGTCCTCATCATCGGCTTAGTTTCTACCCCGCTTGAATCTGGATGTGTTGCACGTAGGACACTTGTACAGCTTCTCGTGCTCCTTGCGGTAAATAAAGTAGTCATTCGGACATGCATGGAACCTCTGCACCTCCAATCCAAGAGGGCAGACAACCTTCTTGGCTTCATCGGTGCTCGTAGGCAACAAGTTGTTTTTCGGAAAAACTTTTGCAAGATAAGCCAATGTCGCATCGAAGCCTTCGTCCGGACAGTTGTGGGCTGCCTTGATCCTTAGAAGTTCCAGCGTGACTGACAGACGCGTGTGCTCTGGATCGGAACCGGTATACAACGGGGTTTGCGAGTCTTCAACTAGTCTCATGAACTTAGCAGCCTCTCTTTCATCCTCAGGATCTATCACCACCTGCTCCACCATGTGAACATCCTGCACCATATCGGCCAAATTGTTCCCCGTTTCTTCTTCGGCGTCAGATTTGAAACTCCCCTCGTCTTCTTCGTCCTCTCCATGTTCGGCATCTTGCTGTAACACTTGATCTTCCTCCTCCTCACCGTGACATATCCAATGGGTATAACCTGGCATGAAACCCTTAAGCACTAGGTGTACCGTCACCCTCCCTCTCGTATCGAACATTACCAAATTTTTGCAATCACGGCACGAACAACAAATCTTCGTGCCACCTTTTCTCCTTGTATCTCGCTCGGTGACATCAAGAAACTCATTCAAAGCCGTAGCCCAACTCTCTGTCACCTGGTTGTCGTACATCTAACTGCGATCCATCGATCGATCCCTACAACACGAAACTAATCAGTTTGACAAAAAAAACAAAACACTAGGCCTTGGCTCGATGACTAGGAATCGCATAGCAACAACTGTCGTCTTGGCTCGATGGCCGGCAATCACATCAAATACATATACAAGAGAGCATTATTACCGAGTGCTAGCGATCTTTTCGGCGAGTGAAGGGAACTTCAGGGAGGGAAGGGAGATCTATGGACAGAGTGAGAGGAGGAGGGAGAGATAAGAGATTTT
>JAGXJF010004775.1:600000-888648 GCA_019208055.1 Stipa capillata | reverse complement strand
AAAATATGACATGTGGGCCCCACATGTTAGTGTGTAGTCAAGTTTTGACCAGTGGGACCCACCTGTCAGCCTCTGCTATTTCTGTATTTATTTATTCATTATTTTTACTGAGGAAAAGATCAAAAAGAGTATTTAAATATTTAAATCTTATACATAGAAAATTCATTATTAGTTAGAAAAATACAAATAATATATCAAAATGTTCAGAAAAATAAGATCTATGCAATTATGTCATTTTCATTCATGTTTGCATTGTAGAAAAAATAAAATTGACTAAAAACTCAAATTAGGGTTTCCGGAAACCGCCGGAGAAATTCGGATCGCGATATTTTGAGCGTTCGGACTCCGATTAAATTGATTCCATTTGCATTAGTCTTTACTTTATGTCTTCTATGCCATGACATGCATTTCATCTCATGCCGATGTTCCGCATTTTGATATTTATGTTTATACCCTTAAACCCTTAAATTGCAGTACGATTTCTAGAAAAATCATGCTAGCTCCAAAATTAATATATGTTGCATCAAAATTCAACATTTGACATTACTTCGGTAGCTCCTTTTTTTCGATGAGAAGCTAGGTGGCTTTCTTTAATTAGGTCAATTTAACACTAATTTCCTTGTTGTGCAGCGCGTGTAGCTAGATGGATCGGGTGTGGATGTACGGTTCTCGTACGAACCAAGGGTACCTTGATGGTGTGACAAATTTTCTGAGAGTTGCCGAGGAGGATAGGTTGAAGAAGGTTGTTGAATTTATATATTGTCCTTGTTGCGATTGTAGAAAAGAGAGATCATTTCTCAGACAGAACTCAGCCCTACAGATCCAAGCGCACTTGATTATTAGGGGCTTCAAACCGGACTACACATGTTAGACCAAACATGGTGAAGAGCAGAACATGTACACGAAGACGTTGGCATCGTCGAAGAACCCGAAGTCAACGAAAGGAGAGAAGATGACGAGGAAGTAGGTGTAGACAATGATTGTGGTGGTGCTGCAGACGATGATAGGTTGGATCAGATGCTGCGCGATGCTGACGTGAACTTTAATACTGAGAGAGACTTAAACAAGTTCATGTACTTGATTGAGGACTCAGAAAAACCTTTGTTTCCGGGTTGCAAGCCGAAATACACAAAGCTGTCATCCGTGCTCAAGCTGTTTAAATTGAAAGCAAGCTATGGTTGGTCAGACAAGAGTTTCATGGCGCTCTTAGGTCTCCTATCAGAGATGCTTCCGGATGAAAACGAGCTGCCCAAAAACACATACCGAGCAAAGCTGGTGGTTTGTCCACTGGGGATGGAGGTAGAAAGGATACATGCAAGTCCGAATGACTGTATCTTGTACCGTAATGAATTATCGAACTTGCGTTCATGTCCAGTGTGCAAAGCATCTCTTACAAGCGTAAGAGTGAACCAGACGACCGCGAGTCTTCCATCGAGCTGAAGAAAGGAATTCCCGCTAAGGTGGTGTGGTATCTGCCGGTAATTCCGCGTCTGAAGCGTTTGTTTGGGAACCCAAAAGAGGCCAAATTGTTGTGCTGGCACTCGGAGGACCGTAAGAAAGATGGAAAGCTAAGACACCCTGTCGATTCCGCGCAGTGGAGAAACATCGACATGATCTTCGAACACTTCGGTGCAGAGCGAGGAATATAAGGTTCACGTTGAGCACGGACGGAATGAATCCTTTCCGCAACATGAGCAGCCGGCACAGCACTTGGCCAGTTGCTCTTAGTATGTACAACCTACCACCTTGGCTGTGTATGAAACAGAAGTACATCATGATGTCGCTGCTTATCCAAGGGCCGAAGCAACCTGGGAATGATATTGATGTATACCTAAGACATTTGGTGGAAGATCTGAAAACACTGTGGAACGAAGGGGTGCAGGTATGGGATGCGTACAAACAAGAGAACTTCACCCTACACGCCATGTTGTTCTACACGGTCAATGATTTGCCTGCCCTACGTAACCTTTCGGGCCAAAGTAAAGAACTAGACAAGGCTTGCCCTCAGTGCTTGGATGGTACTGCGAGTAGGTGGCTGGCCCACTCCCGTAAGACGGTGTTCATGCGCCACCGTAGGTTCCTCAAGAGGAATCACCCGTACCGCAATATGAAGGAGCAATTTGTCGGGACGAGGGAGAGAGCTTTATTTCCAAGGCATTACAGTGGGCAAGAGGTGTACAATATGGTTAAGGATATGATGTTGTCCTCGGAAAGAGTGGTAAAAAAGTGAAGGCCAGCGGCATGTGGAAGAAGAAATCAATATTTTGAGAGTTACCGTATTGGCAGCACCTTGAAGTTCGCCACTGCATCGACGTTATGCATGTAGAGAAGAATGTGTGTGACAGCTTGATGGTCTCTTACTTAATATTCCAGGGAAGATAAAGGACGGCCTCAACGCACGTCTCGACTTGGTTGACACGAAGATCAGGCCCGAGTTGGCACCTGAGCCCTCCAAAAAAGGCAGAACAAGGCTTCCTCCGACCTGCTATAACCTGAAAAAAGGCCGAGAGGACTGAGCTATGCCGGTGCTTGCAAGGTGTGAAAGTTCCGTCCGGTTACTCCGCCAACATCTCGAAACTTGTTCGATGGAAGATCTAAAATTACTTGGCATGAAGTCACATGATTGCCATGTGTTGATGACACAGATGATTCCTGTTGCAATCCGAAATATCCAACCGAGCTATCTCCGAGACACAATCATTAGGCTGTGTTACTTCTTCAACACAATCTCTCAGAAGGTCATCGATCCTGAAGCACTAGATGTGTTGCAGGCCGATGTGGTGAAGACATTATGTCATCTTGAGATGTACTTTCCTCCGTCGTTTTTTGATATCATCGTCCATGTTATCGTCCACCTCATGAGAGAGATAAAGATCTGTGGACTGGTATTTCTACGTCAGATGTACCCGTTTGAGCGGTACATAAGAATTCTCAAGCAGTACGTACGAAATAGATCTCGTCCGGAGGGCAGCATCGTCAAAGGTTACACAACCGAAGAGGTGGTCGAGTTCTGCATTGATTACATGGACCAGCTCAAACCAATAGGTGTGCCTATGTCTCGCCATGAGGGGAGACTAGATGGCAAAGGGACCATAGGGAGGAAATTACTCATTCCTGGCTACGCGGCGTTATCTCAAGCCCATTTCGCAGTCTTGCAACACATGACTGAAGTAGCCCCGCATATCAACATGCATAAGGATGAGCTACGCAGAGAGAATCCAGGTCGTACGGAGGCTTGGCTTACCAGACAGCACAACCGCAGCTTCAACAACTGGTTGCGGGTTTGAAGTAATAATAGTACAACAGAGGAGAATATTGGCTGGTTGGCCAGGTGGCCAAGTCACACAATCCTGAAATTGAAGCATACGACATAAATGGGTACACCTTTTATACTAGAGCACAGGATATGAAGAGCACGGTACAGAACAGCGGTCTCCGCATAGATGCCTTCTAGGACAAAGGTGGGGTGTGTGCATACTACGGGTACATTGAGGAGTTCTGAGAACTCGACTATGTACGTTTCAAGATCCCCCTTTTCCGGTGCCATTGGGTCGCACTCTCAAGTGTTAAGGTCGAAGAGTACGGCATGACTACAGTGGACCTCGAACGTGCTGCATACAAAGACGAACCATTTGTACTTGCTAAACAAGCTGTTCAGGTCTTTTATGTCCAAGACCCGGCAAATCAGAAACTTCACGTAGTCCTTCAGGGGAAAAGAAGGATTGTCGGAGTTGAGAATGTTGTGGACGAAGAAGAGTACAAACAATTTGATGAGTTCCCTCTCGGAGACGGCACCGCGCTGAACGAACAACAACTACCGATCGGGGCCACCTGCTATCTACGCGTCGATCATCAAGAAGGGCTGGTTGTTAAAGGAGATTAAGTTATTTTGTATGATGTAACCCGATTGTTATGTATGTATATGACCTACGCCATGTGATAGTACAGATAAAACCATACATTTACAAAAAAAATCATGTGATTTGGAGTTTGTATGCATTAGTTATGAATTTTACAAGTTTAGGGTTTAAGGGCTTTTTCCAAATGACAAATTTAGCAGATGAAACCATACTTTTATTACTCAGCCTCATCTCAGCCAGAGAGAATGACAAGTGGGGCCACACTACAGGCAACTCCTTCCAAACCGCCTGCAATAATAGTGCAGACGGTTGTCAATAAGCGGCCGTCTGTACTAGTAATAGTACAGACGGTTCTTTATTACGAGCCGTTGGTACTAATATTGCAGGCATCCTGCCTGCAATATTAGTACAGACGGTCCTTTATTATGAGCTGTCTGTACTATTAATAGTACAGACGGTTCTTTATTACGAGTCGTCGGTACTAATATTGTAGGCGTCCTGCCTGCAATATTAGTACAGACGGTTCTTTATTATGAGCCGTCTATACTATTAATAGTACAGACGGTTCCTTATTACGAGCCGTCGGTACTATTATTAGTTCAGATGGTTCTACGTTCCGAACCGTCTGTATTAGCCTTTTTAATAAGTACCCCTCTGCACCGTTGTGTCTTTCCAAAACCCGCGCCGCGCCCTCATCTCCCGCCCTAAGTTTTCAGCCGCCGCCAGTGCCCGCGCGCCCCGCTCCTCCGCCGCCGCTGCCGCCCCCAAGCCGTCCCCAAGGAGCGCCGCCACCCCCAAGCCGTCCCCGAGGAGCTCCGCCGCCCCGAAGCCGTCCCCGAGGAGCTCCGCCGCCCCCAAGCCGTCCCCGACGAGCTCCGCCGCCCCCAAGCCATCCCCGACGAGCTCCGCCGCCCCCGAGCTCCCCGACGTGTATGTCTCTAATCCAGGCACGATTGGCGAGATCCTGAGCGACGGTGATGTGCCGTCACCTACATTTTGGTACTCGGTTGTATATTTTTGGCCCGATTTCTTTCACTGCCCAGTCATCGAGCCAGCGGTTTTCCCAGAACAGCGCCGTCGTGTTGTTGCCAAGGACCATGAAGGTAGAGGCAAAGAATATATCCCTCTCAGCTTGAGAGTTGCAGGTCCAGACTTCGCCACGACCTGCTTTGGTCTATATGCTGCAGCCATTGCCATTTCGCCTCACTCTGTTTCTTGAAAGGACAATTCTGCCTCATGATATGTTCTGTAGTACCTTATGTCTTGCTGTATATGCCTATCCGCGGTATTTTTATTAGTATTTTTCAAATTTCTTCAAAAATAATGTGAAAGTTTAAATATAAGGAAACCAGACTCTCATAAAAACTGTACATAACTTCTTTTTTAAAAACTATCGGTACGTTAATTAAATCGGGTTCAAATCTGGTTTCAAATAAGACGTGCACAAGAGAAAGGCAACTTTAGCATAGCATGCGAGCTGGATACGGTCATTTGGCCACATCACTAGGTTAACGGTCCCATCGGGTAGAAAATGATGGCCAAAAGGAGGACCCCTGAACCTAGTTCAAAGTGCGTCACGTATTATCATATGTTTAAAGTGGTTTAAAAGATGCACACAACGCACGCACATCACACACGAGTACGACCATAAATCGAGGAACATAAAACCTCTCAAACGCAAGTATTCAATTGTCCTACAAAACATGCACTACATCTTATATCACTTATAAGTGAGGGACAAGACGTCACAACTCCTGACATTTTGGCTAAGAGATTACTAGAATCCGACTAATCAAATATACCTTATGCACCTACACAAGACTTCTATGCCCGTTGGTGGCCTTCTTTCCTCAAAGCAATTCTAAAGCTATATATCCTGCCACTTTCTGTCTTAGTTCGTGAATTGTATTCTTCGTTTTTCATCATCGCTAAATATATATGAATTTTTCCTCTTTTAAAGATGGCGTCCGGAGATGAACGTGAAGTGCCTCCGGCATCTTCTCGTCGACAAGATGAGCTGGACGCGTCTCCTCAACCAGCTCAACCGTTGCCTGAACAACATGCAAAAGCCTCGTCTCATGACCAAACCAAAGAATCGGGTGGGCAGAAGCGAAAGCGATGTGGCCGAGGCAAAAATAAAATGCCGAAGTGTCACTACACGATAACTGATGTCAGTGATGAGGGCGTGCCCACATTGCCTCAGCAGGCTCAAGCGGCATTCCGTAGAGCGTGCGCTTCACTGGCGAGGACAAAGGTCCGGATAATGTACGCGAGTTGGCCGTCAGTGCCGGATAACGAGAAAGAGTTCCTCTGGAACACCATCAAAGCACAATTTGACTTCCCCGAAGGTACCGAGAAGGCCGTGGAAAGATAGGCAAAAGCCAAGATAGGCAAGGCGTGGAAGACCTTCAAGAGTGAGCTTTACAACACGTATGTGAAGAACGATCTTATGCCCTACAGGCAGGACACTTACGGGTACTTGGAGGATCAATGGACAGAATTTGTGGAGAGGTGCACGAAGGAGGAATTTGTGCAACGGAGTCAGGCAAACAGGGCGCGCTAGGCATGCAACGTTCACCCCCACAGGCTCAGCACCGGTGGGTATGCACGCAAAAAGTTGGAATGGAGAAGGGAGGACGAGCAGGCATCTCAGGAGAGTCGCGCGACACCGTTCTCCCAGATCCCAGAGAGGCGGGCCCAGAAACTGGTATCGCGCGAGGGGCCAACATCTCGGGTGATGGCACCGTCGCCTTCAGCAAGCCCGAAACCGTGCAAGTGGCTGAAAACATCCTACGACTGTCAGAACAATCGTGCAAGGAACTTTCCAAGCAGCCAGGGAAAATGATATACTAACCTTGGCTTCGGGAAACAAAGAGCACCCGGGTCGAACACGTGGCGTGGGGGTGACGGTTCCATGGAAGTTGGAATTCCCCGACGATGCGGGTTCGTACAGGGGACAGAGGAGAACGAAAATAGAGCGCGAGGCAGCCGAGCGTGAACGGATGAAAAGAGAGCTGATAGAAGAAATATATGCAGGCCTAGAACAGAGGATCAATGCAAGGGTCGAAGAATGGGTACGGCAGATAAGGCAAGAGGATGCAGCCGCCGCGGCCGAACGCAGCCCCGCAGGCTCATCCCCACATGCTCGGCGCTGGAGTAGCTGCGCATCCGTGGAAAATGACAATGCCGAAGACATTCGTGAACAAGCTGCTCATGACCACGTTCGAGATGACGTCCGCGCCGACGACTTAAATGTCAAGGACTTTCCGCGTGAAGACGTCAGCGAAAGATTCTCTGTCGACGACATACAGGTGGCAACTAAGTGCAAGCTCCTCGTGCCCAGCTGTTTTGGCCCCACTGACATGCTTGAGGCTGGCACGAGGTTAGCATTTCCATGTGTTGAAGATTCAACGGTGCACGGAGTTCCGCTAGCGGCGGGTAACGCCAAGGTGGCAGTGGACATGGTGCATGCGAATTACTCCTCCTTTACACTTCCTGTACGTCCGGAGGATAACGTCACGACACTGGGGCAGGCCGTCCACACGTTCATCCAGTGGCCGAAGAAGTACATTTCGCTGGTTGCCCCTACACCTCCTGCATGGCCGCTGTCTCCGGTACATTACGGTAAAGATTTCTCAATCCGTGCTCCTCCACCGAAGCTGAAATCCGGTTCAGCACAATCTTAGCAATCTAGTAAATCTAGCCAACAGGCTGCCAAATCGATTCCTCAAGCTCAGCGTAGGGCCACCAGAAATAGCACAAAGTCGGCCAAGGGCAAAGAGATAGACGAAGAACCCGAGATAAGAGTCTACACGGAAAGGCAGCCGCTAGTGACGTGGGCGGAGTTAGAACGACTTGGTTGGGCAGCTCAGATTGTGTACGATTTTTACATGAAGAGGTCCAAGAGGAGACAGCGCTTCCTCAAAATATCGGCGCCACGTACAAGCGGCAACATTTCCTCCATCCAGGTGGAACCTTTACCGTCGAGTTTAAGCATTTATTCGACCTCTACCGTCATGACGCCCTCGATGTCAGCCTATTAAGATGCTGGACACTATAAGTGTTCTCAATCACTGTTTATGCTAAATGAATTGCCTAACTTATTGATACACTCTTTCAATAACATTACTTTTATGTGTAGACATATGATTCAAGAGGCTAGGGTAGAAAATCCTAATATCAGATTCCTCGATCCACAAGTGGTCATATGCACAATGGTCCAATTCCAGCCGAAGGAGGTCGAGGAATACATTTCGGACGCCATGCTCCTTCTCTGTACTAAGCGCGTCATTCTTCTACCGTACAACTATGGATTCCACTGGATGCTCGTCTGCCTCGAGCCACAACATCTACATGCCACGTACTTCGACTCCAGGGACTACCCACCAGAGAAGTACGCAGATTTGACGACGGTGCTCAGCGGGGCGTTCAAGAAGTATGTTGCCAAGGGGGGGGGTTGTGAAAACAACACAAACCGAACCGAGCCACCGATTTCATTTCCCGGTAATAATTCCTCCCTCGCCCATGAATAATCACCTCGCACGTTCTAATATGTATTTGGTAAAACTAAATTACCCTGCACATAATCATGATTTCTACAGTGCCACAGGCAGCCGCCGGGCAACAATCTCTGTGGATACTATGTCGCGACATATATGATGCAGATCGTTCGCTCTAGTCCAGTACATGTGGTGGTTAGTGTCATTATACTCTATGTAATTGCATTTTTTATCGTTCGGACGTTGTGCCTAACCTAGCTATTTAATTTCCTTCTGCAGGCTTTTAAGTTTCCTACAAATGAGCTCGACAGTGAGGGCGTCCGGTTTGTTCAAAAACAGTTAATAGCTTTCATACTTAGAGAGTTGTTGAAGGAAACCTTTCATACTTAGAGAGTTGTTGAAGGAAACCGGAGAATTCCATTGTCCTCAAAATGTTGCTCCTCAATGACTTAAGAGTTTTTCCCTAACGATGACTTCTCTTCTAATTTGTCGATGAATTACTGCATGTGAATGACGTTTAATGTGGTTATGGATGAGTTACTGCTTCTGAATGACTTTGTGGTTGAGAATGACGTTTCATGTTTGCTTCTAAATGCTATGTCTAAGATCAATAACTACATTGTGTGTCTGTGTATGCTATGCCTATGATCGATCACTTTGTTTTTAGCGTATTCGTGGCCGCGGCAGGACCGCGGCAGCACCGGGCATCGTTACCCTGCCGCACGGCTGGCGCGGCAGCAGAAACGGCAGTTTCCGCTGCCGCGGCAGCACCGTCGTCCTGCCGCGGCAGCCGAAGCGGCACGGCAGCAGGCGGGAGCACCGTCGCCCTGCCGAACTGCTGCCGCGGCAGCAGAAACAGCTGTTTCCCCTACCGTGGCAGCAGGCGGCAACACCGTCGCCCTGCCGCACTGTTGCCGCGGCAGCAGAAACGGTTTTTTCCGCTGCCGCGGCAGCATTGTCGTCCTGCCGCAGCCAATAGTACAGACGGTTCTAGAGGAAGAACCATCTGTACAAATGCTTTCGAGGTACTATTCAAAGCATTTCTACAGACGGTTCTAGGTATGGAACCGTCTGTACAAATGCTTTTGAGGTACTGTTCAATGCATTTGTGCAGACGATTTTATGGACAGAACTGTCTGTACAAATACTTCTGGGGTACTGTTCCAGCGAATATCACAGACGGTTCTAGTGTGGAACCATCTATACTAAGTATGTGTACAGACGATTCAATAACCGTCTGTACAAACCTGATTTGTACTGATGGTTTCGTACAGACGGTTCGAAAAAACCATCTCGCACGGTGTTTCCGAACCGTATGTACAAATCAATTCTGTACTAGTGTGTTTGTCTCTTTCCTTGATTGTGCGAATCGATCGTTGCCTCTTCAGCTGCTCAGATCCTTGTACTATATGAATATACCTCTACGATGGGATCATGTGTCAATAGACCGTTAAAGATCTCACAGTTATTTGCCACGACAGGTGGTGCAAAAGAAAATCCATCATAGGGGATGCAACTTTTGAGAAGATTAATAACGATCCTAGAGATGATGACAGTGATTTCCATCTAATCATAGGCTTACGTGAACAATTACAGGGTCTAACCAAAAGGCAGATGCAAAGCGCAGATTATCTCCTTTCTCCGATCTGATAGGGAAGCTGATTGATTGCAGCAGAACCAGGGATCATTAGGTAGTAGCTCGCATATATCTTAATCATCTCCGGCTGCCCAACCCTCCTCTTGGTTCAGCTCGGCTCAGCTGCATCGTACATTGGCGCTAGGAGGAGTAGCAACATGTGAACCCTCCGGGCTGGAATCATGGTCGTCCATGGCAGGGAATAACTCTCTTCCACAGCAATAATCGTCGTACTCTCTCTACAAACGTAGTTAGAGTAGCAACATGGCACTACCTCCCTCTGTTTCTCTCTCTTCTAGTTGCTGCTCTCCTACTGGTTTTATGATGATGATCTCTTGCACAGGGGCCTGCCTGACCTGATCCTGCCGCGTATAATTTCCAGCCAAACCCAAAAGTTAAGGGGCTTTTCAGTCTTCAGAGGCCAAAAAGCCTGGCCGGCACGGCGCCTTTCGTAGGAGGCACCACACGCACCACAGCGCGGCAGCACTGCTCCCTTCTTCGCTCTTTTTCATGGCTGGGTCGTCGTCCTAACTTACCACGCCGAATTAATGCCGGGCAGGGTCACTAGCTTTGCCGTGGCAGCGAGCGAGGGGGAGCAGTTCAGGCTCAGGCTCAGCCTTGTTCTCTTTGTTGGTTTTTTCTTTTTTTTGTGGTGCCGATGATAGTGATCTCTGACATGATCCAAATACATTCCAATTGTAGTCTTGGACTTTTGGCTAGGAGAACAGTACTTCGGTAGATTGAATGAGGTTTGCGATCTGTAACTGTAAGTACTCTGATTTTTCTGAACTGTCAATAGGTCTCCATGGTATCTGATTAGATATGAGCGTTTGATTTTGAGCTCTTTACGGTATTCCGTAATAAATATAGACTGTTATCCTGATTTAATGGCTAATCTTATCTGGTACTCCAATCTAAACTTAAAGAGTACTATTTTAAATATTTTTTAAATAAGAAAGTACCTTGATTTAAAAGGTAAAATTGGAATCATAGGAACAAATACAGCAAAAATGCTCTTACTAAATCGGCAACGCTAATTCCCAATTTCTAATTCCAATCGTAATCTGCTTGGTCAGATTATATTTTTCGTGTATACGGATTGGGAATTGTTAGTTCTAATTCCAATCGTAATCTGGTTGAGTCAGATTAAATTTCAATTTAAACATCAAAAAACACCCAATGTGGAGCTGGAACCCAAGACCACAAGGTTAAGACTGAGATAAAAATGCTTCATATTTAGCATACCAGGCACAACTACTAAGTAGCCAAATCAAGAGTGCATCTAAAAAGTAATCAAAAAAATCGCGCATTGTGGGGTTCGAACCCAAGACCACAACGTTAACAGCCTTGCCATTCTACCAACTAAGCCAGACAATGTTCCATAGCAATGAGATCGGTAGGAGAAAAAGACCAAAATACTCTTACAAATAGATGATTGGATTTGGTTGGTACTCCCAACTTCTATTTATGGAGTACTAAAAGGTCTCTTGATTTTTGATAGATCCAACCATTTAATAAGGAGAGACACTCAGCGGTGGTGCTGATATTTTGGTAGCTATTTTTTCAAAAAAACTGTTTTGGTAGCTATTTGAAGAACCTATATTGTTCCTCACATAACTGAAGGCTGATACAAAATATGGCAGCCTGATCACACCTTCGAGGTGCTATGATACCTCGTTCGAAAAGGACTGACCTAATCAATACTGTAGTGTTGAAAATATAACCTAGAGTCAATTATAGAGACGATCATATTTCTTTTTATTCATGATATATTGAATAATATTCTAGAATATATTTTTCATATTAATTAGCGAGTACATGACTTGTTTGTGAAACTCTATATTGATATATGTGAAGATTATTCTTAAGAGATTTTTGGTCGATAAAACTTTTTGGATACATATGTGTAGACTAGCATATATTGATTGATGATCATGTTTCACAAGTCATACATATGGAGAACCAATAATATGGATATGTGTTAGCGAACACGGGATTAGATCGACCCACCATGAGACACAGTAAGAACATTGTATTCTTACATGTCATTTGTTGATTCCATATATAATATATCTTTAGACTTGAGGTTGTCGTATACATTCGGGATATGGAACGACTTATTTAGAGGTTGCCAAACGCTACTTCGTAACTGGGTAGTTATAAAAGTGGTTTTCTAATTTCTCATAAAATATGCTGCGAGACATTGTCAATCAAGATAGGATTTGCCCCTCTGCATAACGAGAGAGGTATCTCTAGGCCTTTTGAGTGATCAGATCCGAAAATACATGGCCATGCTACTCGCGGTTAAAGAGTTAATCGTAAACGGGAATTTCGATGCACGTGATCGAGAAAGAGATTTAAGCTATCCAAACAAGGATGACATATACTCGCCTTGGTTTTGACTGATATCATGAGGCAAAGGGAATGAATAGTTAGGCATAGTAGAGGTTTGTCCGAATTGATCTTTATGCACACTTAAGAATACTTGTGTCATGTCTAAGTACACACGAATTTATAAGGTCACACACTTAAATAAGGGTTGGAATCCAAGTTGGATTAGGTTCTGAATTCTATCGGGCCTTGAGTCCAAATGAGCATCTAGTGTACGAACCCGTTATGGGGACACTATATAAAGAGAGGGGGAGTTAGCATTAGAGTCAACTCAATTCGGAGTTTTCGAAACCTGAACCGTCACCCCTCCCACGTCCAAGCCAGTCGTCCAAAGCTAGTACTCCAGCACATAATGTTCCTTCTCTATACTTGTGGATATATTGGAGGCATTGCTGTTGTGACGTTAGGATGATCCGTAACTTGTGAGAACTCTCAGGAGATAGTATGACTACATCAATTCTACTTCAGTTATAAATCCGTGTATCTAATAGTAATCTCTTAATCTAAAACAACAGTTGTTTCTATTTAACATAATAATTTTCTTTAATTTACACTAGCGTACCCTATCCTTTTTCAATACACATGGCGGTCGTATGTTCTGACGGTTTCGCAAGGATCAAGGATCACGGAGTATGCACGACGCCGAAAATGCACGCGCGCCTAAGGACGACGAACTATTCGAGCCGCCCGTCCTACGGCCTGTAGTACGGTCACGGTGGCTGCCTGCGTGATGCGCACCCGCGCAGCTCCGTGCGTGCGATGCCGTGCTGGGTACCGCTGGCGACGTCGGAATAACGGACAACCAGACGCGAAACCCAGGGCCGGGAGCGCAACGCAGAGTCAGCAGCGAACAGGTTGCCGCGCTCGAATGCCTTTGTGCCTGTCCCGGCCTGCATCGGGCGTACACAGGTGCCGGATGATGTGTGCGTGACTATACTCCACGTCCCAACGCTCAACCAGCGTGATGTCGCTACCTCCACTCCGAAACAGAGAAGGGGGACGCTACGATTATATCACGGTTGGCGGTCTACGAGGCAAGACTGGCCGGGGCAAAAGCATTGGGCAGGGCATTTCTGGCATGACATGCACATGTGCCGTGCGTGTACCTCGGCTCAATCAAAACCGGTTTTCCCTCGCGAGCACTGCCGAATCGGAGTGATGGATGAGTGACGCGTCAATCACACAGTGGTGAGCGCCGCACGGACCCGGCGAAGTGGTCAAGAAACCGGTCGATCGAGACGACCATACAACCTGTCTACCTCTGCTACTACTACTAGTAACAGATTTTATTACTGGAGTAGTACCTGTCAGACAGCTCTGGGGCACAGCCATCATGCCAATGCTTGACCTGCCATGTGCTAGCTTAGCCGCGTCATCTTCTGTACAACGCTGCTACCTCGTGTCATATAGACACACGGGTTGCAAGCTCCTAGTATAGATTGGTAGTACGGCACGAAACGTATTCCAATTCCATTTTTTTTTCTAACATGAGTACGACCTAGCCGGATTTTTCTCGATTTCTCCATGAAAAAAAGGTAATTCCATGTCCTGGAAAGTATGCTATAATGAACCCTTTGAAATCCATACGGTGGCCCTGCCAGCTAGGTTGGAGGCAATGTTTTCGCTAATGGAACATAAATTTTATTGAAGGGGCCGGTAAGATCATATTAGTTTTTTACCGCCGGTAAATTTAGAACTTCAAACGTAATTTGATGGAAAGCAAAGTGTTCTGTGCAATTATAGTCATTTTAATTTTTGAATTCATGTAAGAACACTAAATTACTGTCAGTTATGCCAATTGTACATGGTATTAGATCAATACGCATAATTAAAGTTTGAATCGCATGAGCTAGCCAGTCGGTAGTTCGTATGTGTGTGTTGATAGGTTGTTTGTATGTGATATCAGTATTTAGAATTAAAGTTTAGATTACTAGTCAGTTAATCGTTCGAAAGTGATATTATATCAATGCATGGTATTAACTGAGCTCACTACATCTAGAATATGAATTATATCAAGAGGGAAGTTCAATTGTTTATACTGAGTCGATAGATTGTTCGTACATGATATTAGATCACTTGCAACTAAAGTTCGGACCATGATTAGCCGATTGTTTGTATGCTATATTAGATCAATATGCGGAGCTAAGGTTTAAATCTTCGGTCATTGATATTAGATCAATATGTAGACTTAAAGCTCAGGTGAATTTTTATGATATATAAAATTATGAATATATGTTGGTTGCAGGCCATTATTAATTGATGTACATCGGATCAATGGTGGAAATATATATGTAAAATTATAACGATCTATCTTTGCCTTCTATTAATAATAAAGATCCACAAGATCAATGGCCGGATGATGTTTAGGTGCAGTTATAAAAAAATTATTGATCACGGTCTGTTTATTACAAATATCTATCTGTTGTGATATATTTAGGTACAATTATGATGATCTATCGGCTGTGATCTGTTGAGATACAAATATGAAAATCGAATAGTTGTGATTCAGTTAGATACAATTATGAAGATCTTGTTTAGGCGCAGTTATAAAAATCGGTTGTAATCTATTTAGGTACAATTATGAAGATCTATGTGTTGTTATATGTTTATGTACAATGATGATGATCTATCGACTATGACCTGTTGAGGTATAATTATAAAAATTTAATGGTTGTACTTTGGTTAGGTATAATTATAAATCTAATGGTTGTAATTTATTTAGATACAGTTATGAAAATATGTCGGTTGTGATTAACTAATTAAAAAAAGGGTTTACCAGTTTAATGACCAAAATTTTTTTTTAATCTAAATTTCTAATATGTCTATCTTTCTTTGTTAACCTATTACGTACTTTTAATATATAATACATAGATTTGTTAAAATTTAACTACAAATTATCAAATTTACACGAACTTTGATCAAAGTGGTAATTTTCTCTGATATGACCATTCATCGCGGAGCACTGATAAGGTCTCCGGCCGGTAACTGAAATCTTGGTTTTAAAAAAAGAGTCCTCCGGCAGAAATTCGTTCCATGTGCTGGTGTCGGCTGAGGACTTTTTTGAATTCCTGAAATTGAAACAACACTCTAACAGAAAAAAGACATGAATTGGATTTTATGACGGTTGAACTTTTAGAAATTGTACATGAATATGTAATACAGACCATTGGCTACACCACATAAAAATACAGGGATTTTCTCTAAAAGTTACATGTATCTCATAGTTGCCTTAGACATTTAAAGAGATACAACCTCGTGCCGCGAACCATGTGGAATTGGAGGTATCAAAAACAGTCCATGCAAATTTAGTAACCTCATTAATGTGACCCGAAGATCTTCTGCAGGGAAATAGGATCCTATAACTTAAAATTCTCCAAAAGAATCTATACTAATCCTCAAATCCAAAAAGACCTTGCCTTTTTGCAATTAGCTAGAGCAACTTCTGCCGTTGCTATCCAGCTCGTTATAGGCAAATCTGGCAATTTGGAGGCAAAAAGAGGCTCTAACCGGGTTGCTATCCTACCCCTAAATTCTAGGGGTCGCTATCTCCTCCACATTGGTCGCCACATCCAGGGAACCTGACCGGCTCGCCATCGACCAACTGCTATGCGCTCCCTGCCCCTCAAAAATCTCCCTCGCGCCCTTCGGAAGGTAGGTCAGTACCGCCGTCGCTTCCTTCCTCTGCCTCTGCCGCTTTCCGCCTCCCTGTGCCGCCGACACATTCCTCCTCCCCACGCCACTCCAGATCTAGAGGGGGGAACGGGTGCTCGAGGAGGCGGAGCCCCCTTCGCTGGCACCGCATGAGGTTCCTAGGGGCTCCCATTGCTGCCGCCATCACCTCGGGTGCCGCTACGTACCCCCGCAGCTAACCCCGCTGCATCCCTCCCCCTTCCAGATCTGTTACGGCCTCACACTGCAGCCACGCTCGCCTCAGTTACCACCGTCGCCTTGGCGTAAGAGGAGGATGGGGTGGCGTTGGCACCAGTGAGGAGTGGGGGCACTGGTGCCGGTGAGGATGGGGTGGCGTCGACACTGGTGAGGACGTGAGGGGGGGTGGAGGCCGATGGGAAGGGATCAGGCTGGGAGATGAGGACGAGGGGAGTGATCGGGCCAGGGGGGTGGGGGCGTGGGTGCTTGATCCGCAGAGTGAGATTGAGAGAGAGATGAAGTGGACCGGGTGTAGGGGTGGGGTTAATCAAAGAAAAGATATGAGAGAATGAGGGCAAATTTTAAAATTTATTCTATTATGTTTGTTAATGATTGAAAATGAAATAATTAGTAGTAGGATTATAGAATTCCATGTGAAATTTGAAAGTATGTATATCTACCTACTAACAAATGCTTGTTAATTGGTAGTATGGATTATATAGTTTCTTTAATTATGCTTGTTAATTGGTAGTATGGATTATAGAATTTCATGTGAAATTTTGTCTACAAAGTGAATTGAGAGAGATAGAGATAGAGATGAATTTTGTTTACACCGTGAGTCGAGAGAAGAATTTTGTCTATAACTAGAAATTTAGTTGTTGAATATTTAGCCGTTGAAAAAATTACAAGATATTAAGAAACTATAGATGCAAGAATATAGAATGCGAGATATAAGAAGTCGGTTGAAACGTATAAAGAAATAGAGAGTGAATCTTATAGAGAGACTTTCTTATATAGATATATAGTGAATGCAATTTATAAAACCGATTGGAGTTGGACCATCTTCCTCGCAAAAGGTTGCATCAGCCAAAAATGGCCCGGCCAAGTTAATTAAACCGTCTGAGAACCTAACCTGCTTTAGAAAATGCTGAGGCCTACCAGACGACCTACCTGGCACAACTCTTCATCACGCAAACTTAAGCGAGCTTAGAGCGAGCAGTAGGGGTATCATCTGCGCATGTGTCCACTCGCGTGCCGGCCGTGACAGGCAGGCAGACATTCGGGGCGCAGCAACCTGTCTGCTGCTGCCGCTGCGTTGCACTTGTTGAAAGTACTCGAGACAGAATATCGACAATGAACTCAAAGTGATTCTTGTATTGATCTTGAATGAGATTACACATATATATATAATGTGAAGGGACGGCAGTTGCTAATCTAGGGATGCCTAACAACTGCTAATGACAGTTAAGAAGTTGATCACAAGAGACGCGACTCTCGGATGCGTCCGTTCGCAACACTCCCCCTTGATCAATTTCTTCTTTATATATATAGCATCTGGAAACTTCTCCAAAAACCCTGTGGGAAAAATATGAGAAGTAATGTTTGATATTTGATATTTGATATGCTGTGAAAAACTCCTTTAAACCCAGTGGAAAAATAAGGAGAAAATGATACAATATATAATTGTAATTGTCTCTTTGTTAACTCATGAGAAAACCTGTTAAGGGAAAAACCCATAAGTGAGTTTAGAGAACAATTGATATGCCTTGTATACCTTCTCAAAAACCCCGATAGGGAAAATAGAAGATATGACATACATTTTGTGTTGATATTGCCTCATTAAAAACCTTTCATGAGAAAACTTGAGAGAAAACTCATAAAGGAAAAAGAGTGCAATATGATGTACGAATAGGTTAATTATCAGAGAGTAGCTCCCCCTGATTCTTGCAAATCTTGAAGTCGTCGCATACCAATTTCATGAACGAACTTTTGGAACGTTGAATTTGGTAAAGACTTAGTGAACAAATCCGCGAGATTGTCACATGATTTGGTTTGCAAGATGTTTATCTCCCCACTTTGTTGTAACTCATGAGGATAAAACAATTTAGGGGCAATATGTTTGGTAATATTGCTCTTTATGTAACCTGTTTGCATCTGAGCAACACAAGCAGTATTATCTTCATAGATAATAGTCGGTGATTCAATAGAACCAAGACCACATGATTGTTGGATGTGGTTTATCATTCTGCGAAGCCACACGCATTCACGTGATGCTTCATATAGGGCAATAATTTCAGAATGATTCGTGGATGTAGCCACTAAAGTCTGCTTAGAAGACTTCCATGAAATGGCCGTTCCACCATGTAGGAACACAAAGCCTGTCTGGGATCTAGCATTATGGGGATCAGACAAGTATCCAGCATCGGTGTGTCCGATTAGATTCGAATCTTTGCGAGATTGATAATATAGACCCAAATTTTTAGTACCTTGGAGGTAGCGTAAGACTTGCTTGACTCCCGTCCAATGACGTTTTGTTGGAGCAGCGCTATGTCTCGCTAATAAGTTTACTGCAAATGCGATATCAGGCCTGGTGCAATTTGCAAGATACATTAGAGCTCCAACAGCACTAAGATATGGGAATTCGGATCTCAATATATCTTCTCCATCTTCCCTTGGTCTAAAAGGATCTTTCTCTACGTCTAGAGATCGAACAAACCATGGGAGTTTTAGATGGATAAGATTTGTCCATATTGAATTTCTCCAATATCTTTTGGATATAAGCAGCTTGGTGTACCAAAATTCCTGAGTGAAGGTGCTCAATTTGCAGCCCTAAGCAAAATTTAGTTTTGCCTAAATCCTTCATCTCGAATTCCGTCTTTAGATGATCACGTGCTTCATCAATATCTTGTGCGTTACCAATGATGTTTAAATCATCAACATACACGGATATGATGCAAAATCCGTTCACGGATTTCTTTATGAACACGCATGGGCAATCATCATTATTTGTGTATCCCTTTTGAATAAGGAATTCGCTAAGTCGATTGTACCACATTCGACCCGATTGTTTCAAGCCGTATAATGACTTGTTAAGTTTTACACAATACATGTTGCGTTTAGCGCTTTGATTCGGAAGTGGGATTCCATCGGGAACCTTCATGTATATGTCCGAATCAAGTGACCCATAAAGATATGCAGTCACTACATCCATCAACTGCATAGATAAATGATTTTGCATTGCCATTGATATTAGGTATCGGAATGTTATTCCACTCATTACTGGAGAGTATGTTTCGTTGAAATCAACGCCGGGTCTCTGCGTGAACCCTTGTGCTACGAGCCTCGCTTTGTATCTCACCACTTCATTATTTTCGTTTCGTTTCCGGACGAATACCCATTTGAATCCCACCGGGAAAACATTGGGAGGAGTAGGTATTGCTTTTGTAAATACCTCTCTTTTATTGAGCGAAGTTATCTCTGCTTGGATTGCTTCCTTCCACTGATTCCAGTCCGAGCGTTTTTGACACTCTGCCATGGTCTTGGGATCTGGATCAGATTGAAGGTTGTTTGCAATCTTTGTGGAGAAGTAAATGTCGACAATCATAGTCTTACGGTTATATGATTCTCCAGAATCAATGTAATTGGTGGAAATTTCATTATCCCTTGGTGACTGATCTTGATTTCCCAATATGATCATGTCAGGATTTCCCGATGTCCCAGCTTCTAGATTTGAGTGCACTCCTAAGCTGGGTTGTGGAGTTTGAGTTTCATTTACAATTTCAGAAGGTTTCTTCTTCTGTTTCCTTTGTTGCTTGCGTGAAGCTGAATCCTATTTTGTGGCCGTACTTCTCCCCCTCTTATTGTTGATGGGGAGTTGAGTGGTTTCTTTTGGAACTTCCACTCTTTCGGGTGCATTTGCAGCAGGATTGTAGGATTTTGTAACTCCTTTGTAGTTTGTAAATGAATCTGGCAAGTTATTTGCAAGATGTTGCAAATTTATGATTTTCTGAACTTGAAGTTCAGTCTCTTGAGTACGTGGATCAGAGGAGGAAATACCTTGGGCATTCCAATCGATTTCCCGGCATTCTTTTTGATACTTGATGTCTCCCCCTAATGCCGGGAAATGATCCTCATTGAAGATGCAATCAGCGTAACGGGCAGTGAATAGATCCCCGGTTAGAGGTTCTAGGTACTTGATTATCGACGGTGATTTGTACCCCACATAGATCCCCAATTTTCTATGTGGTCCCATGGATGTACGCTGAGGTGGTGAGATGGGCACGTATGTGGCGCATCCGAATTTTCGCAGATGGGAAATACTTGGAGGATTTCCACGTACTAGTTGCAGCGGGGAAGTGCTGTGATAAGCAGTTGGGCGCAATTGTATCAAGTCAGCAGCGTGTAAGACTGCGTGACCCCAACAAGTAGTTGGTAGATTGCAATTGTGTAGTAATGGTCTTGCAATAAGCTTAATCCTCTTGATAAGTGCTTCGGCTAAACCATTTTGTGTATGGACGTATGGTACGGAATGTTGGACTTCTATCCCTAAAGCCATGCAATAATCATTGAAAGCTTGAGAGGAGAATTCCGCAGCATTATCCATGCGAATGGATTGGATTCGGTGCTCGGGATAATGAGCCTTTAATTTAATAATTTGACTCATGATCTTTGCGAAGGCATGGTTTCGTGTGGAGAGAAGGCACACATGTGACCATCGAGTTGATGCGTCAATTAAAACCATGAAGTACCGAAACGGTCCAGATAATGGTTGTATGGGACCACAAATGTCTCCTTGAATGCGTTCAAGAAAGTTGAGTGGTTCCACGTTAATCTTAAGGTGCGAAGGCCTTAATATTAACTTTCCAGTTGTACATGCGGTGCAAATGAAATCCGAATGTTGAAGAAGTTTAGCATTATTCAAATTGTGACCAATGCAATTGCTGATAATTTTTCTCATCATCCCTATGCCGGGATGACCAAGGCGATCATGCCAAGTTTGGAATGCATCAACATTCTGAAAAATTACCTTGTATGCAACATGTACTACGGGTTTGATGTACGTATAGTACAATCCGGACGTTAAAGAGGGAATTCTTTCAAGTACTTGTTTGTCATATCCGTTGTTTTTAGTTAAGAGGAGATATTCCTCTTTGTTGTCGTCATGGGTTTCGATATGGAAACCGTTCTGACGGATATCTCTATAACTTAGTAGAGTACGAGTTGAATCGGGGTATAGCAAAGCATTCTCGATTATTACTTGTGTACCCATAGGGAGAGTAATTATGGCTCGTCCTGAGCCAACGATTACGGCATCGCGTCCAGCGATTGTTAAATTTCTCCTTGTCTCTTAGTGAGATTTTGGAAATATTTTAGTTCCCTAAGAATAGAGTTTGTGGTACCACTATCCACAAGGCACATTTCCTCTTCCATCGGATTGCTTCCCGTAGAAATCTATATATAGAAATGAAGAATTTAGCATAAAATTCTTAATTGGATATATAGAACATATACAAATGTACTTAGATACATAAGTATTATTACAATACTGTAATTTACAACATATGTCTTGAACATATAATAACTACAATATTGTCTTAAATAATATAACGACAACATAGTAATTAATTACAACATAGTAATGTCCTATGGATGTTATAGTAATGATGATGGAGTAGAGGGACTTTATTCAAAGTCACCAAACATGTCATTCGAAGCGAATTCGATGATCATGTTCTCCGTGTTCATTGGATCGTCGTCTTGTTGGAGATGCTTGTTGTCCTGGGGTTCTGGAAGAACAACAGTGGAACAACCGATTTCCGCGGACTTGTTGGTCTGGAGGTTGAAGTGTGCTTCAAACTTGGATCCTTGAGGTTGCTTCTTGCGTCCCACGGATTGTAGGTAGAGATCAACGAGGTGTCGGGGGGTGCGATATTTTTTGGTGGAATGCTTGTAGCATCCACACTTTTGGCAAACTTGTGATTTGTCAAATTTAGGCTTTTCAATGCCTTTCCCCTTATCCATGGCACGTGGCTTTTTCTTCCAGTTCCGTTTGCGCTTTCCATTGAAGTGCTGCTTCTGGTTCTTGGAAGAGCCAGCAGACTTATTACTATTCTGAGCATTGTGATGTACTTCTGGGAGCGGAGCAGCGCCTACATTGCGCTTATGATGGTTCCTTAAAGTGAGTTCATCATGCTTTTCCGCTTGCAGGAGGACATGTATAAGGTCAGAATGGGTTTGGAATTCTTTTGCGCGGTACTGGTGTTGCAAGATCCTGTCCGATGGAAGCATTGTTGATAAGGTTTTTTCAATCTTATCTGCTTCAGAAGGTTCTTTTCCGCAGAAACGCAGCTTAGAACAGATTTTGTGAACAGCGTGGTTATATTCTTCAATGGACTTGAAGTCTTGAAGCCGAAGTTGAACCCAATCATGAGTTGCTTCGGGAAGGATAACCGCTTTCTGCTGTTCATATCTTGTTTTAAGTGCTTGCCATAGTGCACGTGGATTTTCTTCCATCAAGTATTCAGATTTGAGGTCCGGATGGATATGGTGCCTCATAATGTATAAGGCAACATATTGTTGAGGATCTCCTAATGCAGCTACTCCCTCAACGGGAGGGTTGATCGTTGCTACAATGCTGCGGGATGCAAGAGCGATTTTAACATCCATTGCCCATGTAGGGTAGTTGTGACCATCGAGCGCGAGCTCTTCGAATTCTTTGGCCATCTTGATCTACATAGAATTGAACCAGAGATTTGATTAATTTACTTAAGAGTAAATCAAAGTATCGTCATGGTTATGTTGTAATGATTGCGCAAAATTTTGAAAAAGTTCAAGTGAAGACTTGAAATATAAAGTGTAGACCTCAAATGATGTGGCATAATTTTTCGAAGATAATCACCAATTATGGTGTAGATCTTGTAGTAATAGATGGCATAATCTGACGAGAGTCAGTAGATGCTCAAAGTTCTATTACTTTATGTTATGCTTTGGATTTGAATATTTGAAAGAGCACATGAACGGTAATGGTGGATAATCTGCAATTGTGCAGTAGATCCAGTGTCCATTACTTTGTGATTCACAAATATAAATATGAGGTAGTCACTTGTTAATTTTGCGTCGTAATCCTGCTTGAATTAAGCCAATGGTGCTTGGTAGCATTTTGGGCTTAATTAAGGTGAATTACCGTATAGTTTTGCAAGAAATTCGGTCTCAATTGCAAAATTATACGAATTATAAATAAAGTGCATGTTATAGGGATTGCAAACAACGCAAACACATTTGAACATGGACTTTATATTACATTTACATAGTTTCTTGAATTGAAATACGTAACAGAAACTTTACTGAAATGTAAATATTAACAAGCATAGGGGCCTAAACATAACAGAACTAGTGATAATAGAACTGCAGAAGGACTTAAGCGCAAAAACCCAAAAACCAGAGGGGTTATTTGCTAAAAAGGGGTGCCAGCCAGGGCGGGCCAAGCCAACCTGGGCTGCGGCCCAGGCGGCCTTGTGGCCCGCTCGGCCTGGCATAGTGGCGCGCGGTGGGAAGGCAGGCCACCCAACCTGGGCCCGGGCCTTGCTGGCCTTTCGGCCGGCCCAGGTGGGAAGCCATGCCGGGGCGGCGGCATATAGGGCAGGGGGCGGGCGGTTAGGGTTAGACCCTAACCCCCGCCCGGCAGCGGCGGCTCCTGAGGCCAAGGAGGGCCCGGCGGCGGCTCGCGGACGACCGGCGGCGACCAAGCAGCGGACCGAGGCGGCGGCCGAGCGGCGGGCCGAGGCGCCGGCCAAGGCGGCGGCCAAGGCGGCGGGCCAAGGCGACGGAGCCAAGGCGGCTGGCGGCGGAGCCCTTCACCGTGCCGGAGCCACCCCCTCCTTCCCCGCCGCGTCGACGGGTCTTCACCGGGGGACGTACTCCTCCTCGTTGGAGGAGGAGGAGGCGGTGCGGTCGGCGCCGGCGACGCCATTGGCCAGCCCGAGGGCGGCCGGCCTCCAGGAGCCGGCGCGAGCGGCCCGGAGCGAACCGGCGAAGGGGGCGATGAACCGCCGACGGGCAGGTGCGCGCGGAGGCGCGTCGGCGATGGCGGTGGGGGATGGCGTCGGGGCCGGCTGCGGCGGCGCCCGAGGCGCCTCGAGGCCGAAGCCGGGTGGAGGCGGGGGCTCGGCGAGCTCGCCCGTGGGTTCGGAGGCAGGGACTCCGAGGGCGACCGGCGGCGGTGGAGATCTCGGGCATGGCGCGTAACCGTGGATGGGGCACCACGTCGGGGCGCCGACCGGATTGGCAGCCGGAGCGGGCCACGGGCGCCATGGAGACGGGATGCGCGGAGGAGACGGCAACGGGCCCACTCCAGAGGCGGCGGAGGGAGCGCGCGCCATTGCGAGGAGGCGGGAAGGTGCTCCTACGCGTGCCGCCATTGACGGAGGACGAAGGCGGCGGTTGCTCCAAGCATTGCGACGGGCACCGAAGCCAGAGCCACAGCGACCATGGCGGGTAGCAAAACGCCGGTGACGACGAGCAACGGAGCGGTTGTGGCAACGAGCACCCCTGAGAAGGCGAAGAAGGAATGCGGTGAGGAAGCGAGGCATCGTCGGTCACCTTTCTCTCTTCCTTCTTCTTCTGTTGATGGCCTGAATGCTCTCAGTAGAACTTCAAGTGCTGATGACGTGTTGAAAGTAATCGAGACAGAGTATCGACAATGAACTCAAAGTGATTCTTGTATTGATCTTGAATGAGATTACACATATATATACAATGTGAAGGGACGGCAGTTGCTAATCTAGGGATGCCTAACAACTGCTAATGACAGTTAAGAAGTTGATCACAAGAGACGCGACTCTCGGATGCGTCCGTTCGCAACAGCACTAAGTAGGTTAATTTGCGCTCGGTTCCCCCCGTTCCAAGTCAGTAAAAGTTGCCAGCGATTCCGATGCACCAGATTCTCGAGTGTTTTTTTAAATATTATTTTTTAATCTAGAAATTTTAGAAATATTATCACGTTCAAATTTTTTACAAAATGACCTTAATCGCCACGACACATGGTGATTAGAGTGAAATCACCACCACCAATGGTGATAGGGTCCAATCGCCAGGAGCAAGGACGATTCACTATGGAATCGGCAGACGGCATGGTGATTTGTCAGTAATCGCCACGATCCGTGACGGTTGGTCCTAATCGCCACTGGTGGTGACGATTACCCCCTCTGCATCCCCTTCTGCTATTTAAACGGATGAATAGACGCTCCCACCAGGTAGCTATTCTTCCCTAAGTTCTTCTGGAAAATTGTTGGTATCTCGGAGTAAATTTTGATTTGGAAATAGAAGAAGAAGTAGTTCGCAGATGGATAGCGACGATAGAGATAAGTCTTGTAATATTTTTCCTCCTCATATGCGTTGAAACATTAACATCTACAATTTTTATTTTGTGCAATAATAATTTTTCGTGCAAATTACTAGATGCAAGTGATGTTGTTTGGAACCCGATAATGGACTATGAACTTCTTACTAGTTGTAAAATTATGCGTTCGCAGACCTTTGAGGAGGTTCATACGCGTGCTCTTGTAGAGGTGTTAGCGAGAAGAGGTTTCCCTAGAATTACGTACAAGCAGGTGTGCGAGCGTTTGAGAGAGTTTCACAAGATGTGGGAGAGGGTGAACGAGCTTAGAAAACTACCTAGGGCGAAGTACATAAAAGACAATTTCTGCGAAGGAATTATAAGTATCCCGCAATCTTAGTACAATAAGCACATAAGGGTTAGTACAATTCCTTTGTTCATAGTTCGCAAGCATTTCATGCACCGTTTTTGTTTGATACATCATATTCTCAGTGTGTAGGCACATCCAGAGGATGTAGGGTTGCTGAACTGCGAGATCCGAAACTTCGGGCATGCGGACCGATTCTGGAGAGACCTATTTGCTAATAGAAGACATCTAATGAAGACAACATTTGAAGAAGATGAACGCAAAGTTGCTGGACTCCCTCCTCTGGCAAAACGTGGGCGCACATCTAAAAAAGATGTTCGATCATCAAAGGATAAAGAAGCATCCAGTTCATCGAAAAAGGCGTGTACCCAGCGCTCGTCGAGTGATGAGGACTTCTCAAAGCTATTTTGCTTCAAAGCCCTCGCTCCAGGGCCCTAAGCAAGCGATAGCGAAGATGATTTCATGTAGTCGTATTAGAAGTGGTAGCGAATAATTGCTTGTTCTACCTATGATATGTGTAGCCAACTATTAATGTGGCAGTGTAACGTGGCTCTGTAACCTTTGCTTCTATAATTGGATTTAGATGTTAATTTGTTAGTCTAATATGGTTCGTCGATCACTATGTAGAAATACGTAGCAGTGAATACAAGTGTACTAATTTATACAGTACGAAATACTTTTTTTTTGAAAGTATACAGTACGAAATACTAGTACAATATAATATAGTAAAAGAAATGATAAAATGATACTCGTCGTCGCCTAGCCTCGTCGTCCCCTCTTCCTGATTAGCAACGGTGAGTACCTCGGCCTAGGCTGTCCCGCTCCCGCTCTAGGTGCCCTGCCCACCCGTAGTGTCGGGTCTTCCTCATTGTGGTCCTATGTATCCTGCGTGGGCAATGGTGGCTAAGTCTGCTGCGTCGTGCTGAACTTCCCAGGTGGAATCAATTTGTCTGCCTCGTCGTGAAAGCTGAAGCCATGAGTGTTGGGGCTGTCAAGGAGGTAGTCAAGCGGACTAGCTGGTACTTGAGGCGGCACATGATCTGTATATAACCGGAATTAGTCAGCACAACAATGTAAGGAAAAATGGCTTATACGAGATGAGAATTGTTTTACCTTATCGACTCATGAAGAGTGGGGACGCACTCTGCTGCCACGCAAAACCACCCGCCTCTGTGGGCCCCGACGGCTGAGAGGTACGAGGCTGACAGTGCCTCGTCTGTGAAGGATGCGGTGGTTTCTGTGCTCCTTGGCTTAAGCTAGTCCTGGCAACGACGTCATCCCTGCACGCGCACCTGAATATGTCCATGATCCTCCTAGTGTACTCCGCGACCCTGGACAAGCCTGAGTGGTGCTCGGAGACGGCTGGGAGACGCTGAAGAACAGTGATGACCTTCGTGTTCACCGCAGTCACCCACTGTTCCTGAAGAGTGAGAATCATAGGTGCGCACATAAGTAATAAACAAATAAACATGGAGAAGCGAATCACGAATTTCACTAACCGCCAAATCCAGAGTTTCAGCTGCGAGGATCGGAAACATGTCTGTCGTCTGTGCCGTCGCGTTGTGAGGAGCCTCGCTTCCACGAATAAGGTGGATGCGCGTGCGTGGCAAATACCACTGCAAGTAGGCGTCGAACTCCGCATATCGAAACGGCCGCTCCTCGCGCTTGACGTTGTTCATAACAGTGTCCCACTGGGCAACGAAAGGGGCCATCCGTGATGCCCACTGTGTCTCCCTAGTACCCCCTCCCTTGCGACTCCACCTATTTATGTAATGAATTTGTATCTCATAAAAGCAATGGACATTATAAGTCTATAGGAGTTTCTGAAACTTGACTTACGTGTGTGCGTTCGGCTCGACCAGTAGTACATGTAGAAGCGGGTACTCTTGGTACAAGCCAAACTGCCTCATCACACGGTGTGGTGAGTGGTCCTCCACGAAGATGTTGAAGACAATCTTTGAAGTGGTCCTCCAATAGCTCTCATCCCGGCAGCACAGCGAAGACATCCCCCGGTGAGATGCACGTTGCGTCAGTGCACCATGAGAGTACAGCTCCCATATGACACTCTGCGCAGGGAGGTGCTGGAACTGCTCCGTGAAAGAGAGGTAACAGCCTCGTACCTGAACCTTCACCCACTGAGGCTGCAAGAAGTATGTAAGAAAGTGTTATAGTCAATAAATCTTATGAACTGAGGTACAAATATTATCGGCAAATACAAGCTGAGGAAGAGAGAAAGTAACTCACTGTTCTTCTAGTCCACATGGACCTGAAAGTTAGTCCGTCCTGCGGCAACTGCGGCCCTGCTCCATGGTAGAACTCTGGGCCGTAAGCTGATTCGTCGACCCATGGTCGTCCGACAGGGAACCGCTCGAACGACCACGGCCGAAGAAGAAGCGGACACCCTGTGAGATTGGTTTTAGCGCCCTTCCTCTTGCATGCGGAGCAGAGCACTCGGTACGTATACGCAAGCACTATAGACCCCCAGCTCGTCGAAGGTAGCTGATCCTCTGACTCAGCATCCGCGATCTGCCGTGCGAGCTCGATGTAGCGAGCGTCTACGCTATCTCCGTACGCACTCATGAACATCACGTACCCAAGCTGCCAAAGCACGTACGCCTCAAGTCCCCGGTTCAGCTGGTACACGTTGAGATCTCCCTGAAATCTCTGTTCCATGCTGTCCAACTGAATGAATATGTCAGACAGCAGAAATAGGTTGATTCCACAATGAATATGTTGAACATCATTAAATGGCATACGTACCTCAAACTGACGAAGCCACATCAACCTGGGACCGTGCTTCTGGGCCGCCCTTGCCACCTCAACTTGAGGTGGACCCGGCGGTAGAGTTGGGGCAAACCTCTCCGCAAGTGACTCACGCCAACCGGCAGGAGCCTAGAGCGGACCTACCGCGGCTCCCGCCACAGGTAGGCCAAGAGGCAGGCCGTGTCCTGCAGCGTGACCATCATCTCCCCCCCAGCAAAGTGGAAGGCATGGGTTTCCGGCCTCCACCTGTCTACAAGTGCGGTGAGCAACGAGGCATCGAAAGGAAACCTCCTGGAACGACCCACTCCAGCAGCCGGGTCTCCAATGTCCTCGTCGCCCACTGCCTCGACCATCTGTGCGAGTGGTAGTAAACCGGACCAAGCCAGCCTGTCAGAATAGAAAATAAGTCTAATTAGTACTGAAACACGATAATATAGATACAATCCACTAATGTACCTCTCGATCCACGACTCGTGAATCCTCCACGCGTGCTCAGGTGTACGAGTACGAAACACTCCGAGATCACGATCTCCTAAAGCCTGCTGCCTAGACCGGTGCTCTCGGTCCTCTCGATCATCTATAAGCTCGAAGCCAGCCATACCTATTCATGTGATACAAAAAAACATCAGGTATATGAAGTGCACGAGGTAAAGATAACACGAATATATGAAATACACGAAGTCAAGAATCCACGAAGTAAACGAAGTACATATAACACGGATAGATGAAATACATAAAGTACGTGAAGTAAATACGACACGACGTACAAATGAACTAGCAAATTACATAATACAAAAGTGTGACATAGACTACTAATGACCTGACTCAGAGGCAGAGGCAATACTTGATGGGATTCGTAGCATAGAAAACAAAAATTTTCCTACGAGATGCAAACGAAAACCTAGATCCAATCTAGAAAACCAAGATCCAATCTAGAAGAAGCTTGCAACGAGAGACAGATCATATTTACATACCCTCGACGAACACGTCAACACAGCGGAGAATTTGACCGTTTTCGATGAAGCCCGCGGCCTCCCGCAGCTAGGTTATACCTCCCAGCCGCGAGAGGGATCTTCTCGTGTTCCAATCCGATCAAGCACCGCAACGAGCGGCACCTCCGAGATGTGCACACGTACGGCTCGAAGACGTCACCTCCTTCTTGATCCAGCAAGGCGGGAGATAAGGTAGATGAGATCAACTCCGGTAGCACGACGGCATGGTGGTGGAGGTGGTGGGGTTTCTCCGCGGACAGGGCTTCGCCAAGCGCTGCGCACGAGAGAGAGGAGATGGGAGAGAGGGAGGCGGCGGCTGGGATGGATCTCTCCGGAGGGCTGCCCCTCCCCTCCTTTATATAGAGGAGGAAACTTGGAGGAGGAGGAATAGTACCCGTGAACAGTACACGCGTGAACAGTACCCTCCCCAAGTAAAGCCTCCCCTTTCGATCTTATCTCCTATTTCTAAGGGATATCGATCTTATCCATCTAGGAAGGAGGGATTACTGTTCACGTGACACTATTCACGTGTGTACTGTTCATGCAGTACCCTTGGTCCATGTGGACCCCTCCGGGATAAGTGGGCCCCACCCGGGGACCCCCGGAACCTTCTAAAACCTTCCCGGTACGATACCGGAAAAATCCTGAACTTTTCCGGAACCCTAAAAATACTTTCCCATATATGAATCTTTATCTCCGGACCATTCCGGAGCTCCTCGTGACGTCCTGGATCCCATCCGAGACTCCGAACAAAATTTCGGTCTCACCATATTAATATCTCATTTTATACCCTAGCGTCAACGAACCTTAAGTGTGTGACCCTACGGGTTCGGGAATATGTGGACATGATCGAGACACCTCTCCGATCAATAATCAATAGCGGGACCTGGATGTCCATAATGACTCCCACGTATTCAACGAAGATCTTTATCGGTTTGAACCACGATGTCGAATATTCCATTCCCTTTGTCTCGCGATATTTTACTTGCCCGAGATTCGATCGTCGGTATCACCATACCTAGTTCAATCTCGTTACCGGCAAGTACTCTTTACTCGTTCCGTAATGCCACATCCTCTGTGACCAACTCTTTAGTCACGTGCTTGCAAGCGATACAGAATGTGCTTTACCGAGTGGGCCTAGAGTATATCTCTCTGTCACATGGATGGACAAATCCCACTCTCGATACATGCAACCCAACAAGTACTTTTCGAAATACCTGAAAGACACCTTTATGATCACCCTGTTACGGCGTGACGGTTGATGCCCCCAAAGCATTCTTCCGGTACTAGGGAGTGGCATTATCTCATGGTCTAAGGATCGGAACATTTAACAATGGAAAGCTATGCAATATGAACTTTGTGACGTGATCGAATTGCCTAACTTAATTTGGGTCTGTCCATCATGTCATTCTCCTAATGACATGACCCGACATCACATGTCCATGATTAGGAAACCTTAACCATCATTTAATCAACGAGCTAGCCAGATAGGGGCATTGCTAGGGACACGGTGTTGTTTATAAAACCACACATGTATTATGTTTCCGGTTAATACAATTATAGCATGGAGTATAAACATTTATCATGAACAAGAAATATGATAATAACAATTTATTATTGCCTCTAGGGCATATTTCCAACAGTCTCCCACTTGCACTAGAGTCTATAATCTAGTCAATAAGTAAGCACTTAACACCTATGGCATTCCGGTGTTATTCATATGCTTTGCATGTGGTAAACTTTATCAATGGATCTGACATGTTCAGGTCCATGTATTTGCAAATCTTTTGCGTCTCCACGCATCACTCATTCTCGAATGAGTTGGCATTGTATATGTTTGGTCACTTGGTGGGACCTTAATTCCTCGTCCTGAATTATGTTGCCACCATTGTCGCACAATAGAGCTTCATAGTACTGGCTCACTTGGAACTACACCAAGTTCGATAACGAACTTCTTGACTCAAACATCCTCCTTTGTCGTTGTTAAAACAACGATATACTCAGCCTTCGTTTGTGGAATCCATCAAAATGTTTAACTTTGGAATTCATCCAAATCCAGCATGGAACCTCCTTCCAGCCCATTGTGCCACCTTTTATTAAACGCATAGCCTAATTGAGATAAATTATTTGTATCTGTAACAAAACTAGCACCGATGTAACACCTTACAATGGACCGTTTGTCACCTCTGCATACAAAACATATCCTTAGTTCTTCCAAAGTACTTAAGGATATTCATAGTATTGTTCAAAGATCAACATGTGATCATTCTGGTATATGCCCGTAACACTCAGAGCATACGACATATCTGGTTTGTGTGCATAGCATGGCGTACATGATTACAAAAAAAATGCTCATGCGTTTAGCTCATCAAGTGTTTGTAAAACACTGAGTCTTGCATCAACCTCTTCCATGCGACAAGAACCCTTTCTTGGCGTTTCCATACTGAACCAACTCAATATCTCATCTATGCACTTTGGCTTAACCATATTCGGTGCCTCAATCTATCTCCATAGATTTTGATGCCCAATATGCTGTTTAGCCTAAGTCTTTCATCAAAATCTAATTTTAATGAAATCTCAACCGTATCAAGAAAAGACACATAATTTTCAATCAACTATATGTCGTCTACATAAAGTATTAGAAATATGTCTTAGCGCTCCCACTTACTTTCTTGTAAATATACAAGCATCTTCACCGTCCTTGATGAAACCAAACTCTTTTGACAATTTCATCAAGTGAAAATTCCAACTCCGTGATGCTTGCTTCAGTCCTCAAATAGAACGCTGAAGTTTGCATACCTTTTCTAGCATTCTCTAGATCGATAAAACCCTTGGTTGTATCTCACATACATCCTCGGTTAGCTTCCTGTTAAGGAACTTAGTTTTAACATCTAGCTGCCATATCTCTTAATTGAAATATGCAGTGATTGCTAGAATAATCCTTACAGACTTAAGTATCGCTACGGGAGATCCAATCTCATCGTAGTCAACTATTTGAACTTAGTCGAAAACACTTTGCGATAAGTCGAGCCTTTTAATGGATGGACACATCCACGTCTGTCTATTTTATAGATCCATTTACGTCCGATAGGCTTCATGCCTTCCGGAGAGTCTACCAAGTTCCAAACTTGATTTTCGCACATGGACTCTATCACGGAATTTATGACGTCCAGCCATTCAGCGGAGTCAGGGCCCATCATTTGCTTCCTTGTAAGTTGCAGATCCATCGTTGTCACAACAACAATACTTCATCCTCAAACCACACGCTGGTTTAGTACAAAGTCTGCTTAACCTACGCGGTTCAGCTGCAATCTCGACCGAAGTCTCTACAACACATGTAGTGGCTTCCATTTCAGTCATAATAGGAAACTCCAGAACAACTTCCGGTGTTGCGCTACTCTGACCTAATGACAAAGATTCTCCAATCTTGCCGAGCTGCACTGTCCTCCCACTCACCTTTTCGCAAGAAACACTTTCTCGTGAAATCCACCTTTTGTGACAAACACTTTTGTCTTCAGTTCGGTGATAGGAGAAATACCCAAAAGTTTCTTTGGGATAACCTTTGAAGAATCTTTAATCCGATTTTGGTTGTAAACACTTTACATATGCTATGCATACCAAAATTTAAGAAAAGACAATTTGGGTTCCTACCCATGCCATAACTCATATGGTGTCATTTCAACGGATTATGATGGCACTCTATTCAGTGTAAAAGCGGTAGTCTCTTAAAGCATAATCCACAAAAATATAACGGCAGTTTTATTTAATTACATCATCGATCTAACCATGTCTAACAAGGTTTGATTACATCTCTCGGACACTCCATCACTCTATAGCGTTCCGGGATGCGCAAGTTGTGGAACAATTCCATAACTCTTCAGATGTTCGCTAAACTCGTAACTCAAATATTCTCCTCTACAATCCAATCATAGACATTTGATTTTCTCGTTACGATGATTTTCTACTTCACGCTGAATTTTGAACCTTTTCAAATATTTCATACTTCTTTCTCATCAAATAGATATATCCATATATATCCACTCAAATCATCGGTGAAAGTTTATGAAGTAGAGGAATCCACCATACACGGCTACACATATCGTACTTCATACATCATTATGTATAATTTCCAAAAAGTTAGTCGTCCGTTCAACTTTGGCCTATAAACGGATTTTTAGTCATCTTCCTTTCAGACAAGATTTGCAAGTGTCAAATGATTTAAAATCACATGACTCCAAAAATCCATCAACATGGAGTTTCTTCATGCATCTCTTTCCAATATGACTTAAACACAGGTGTCACAAATAAGTGAAATTCAAATCATTAGCCTCGCGGCGTTTTAGCGTCAGTGTTATGGATGTTGGTATTACCATCAAGATTTAAATGATCCATCCATTATGGAGCATGGCCATAATTTGAACAACCATTGTTCTCATAAAGCCGAAACAAAATAACAATTACTAAGCACTTATAATCAATCTCAAAGGCTTGAAAGGATGCAGACGGTGAACATAATAAACCCTTTTATTTAGTTCCCAATGTGCATCACTACCACATCTTTTGCTAGTCTTTTAGGCCATTGTAGTTCTTGTATCGTGTTGCATTGTATGACACTCATACCAACCGATCTAGTATCACATACCCAAGAATTACATTGTTTACTAGCAAAGAATACATCTACAACATGTATATCATCTATATACCTGAGCTGGACTTTTCCAGTCTTTTCTTTTCCTACCAAATATTTTTCAGATCCTCTTTTAGCGTCCCCTCTCCTTTTAGAAGAATCTATCAACATCAACAATGGCACCAGTCACATTGGCACATAGTCTTAGGATTTTAGTCAAGTACTAGCACCCTTAGACTTGCACTTTGAAATTGATCACCATCATCACATGATTGGCGTTCTTTCGGATTCCACTTTTAGCTATCTTTAAGTATGGTAAATAAATTACCCATACACTTTATCCATCCCATCATAACATTTTATGATGAAGCTACTATAGCTCGTAGGGAAGTATGCGAGAATAATTTCAGTGCCAAACTATTTAGAAATCAAGACGCCTAGCGTCTTCAATCTTTGCATATACTCATACAATATGAGCACACGCTTTCTCACTAGATTATACTCAGTCATCTTGCAGCAAAACAAGGTTTTAGATATCACATATCTGTTACTCCTTGCTCACTTCTGAAACAATCCTTTCAGCTCCTAGATTATCTCATAATCTCCTCAATTCTCAAAACAATTTTGTAGATCAAGTTTCACAGAGACAAACATGACTTTAGACACTAAATTGGAATCATTGCTCTTGGATTAATACAACTTATTAAATCACATGGAGCTAGGTCAGGTTACCGAAAGTTTGCAATAGGACTTTATCTTAACTTGGCACTAATATGGTACCATTCCGTATCATTACTACCAGATCAATTCAGTTTTTCTATCTCAATTAACAAGCTAAGTGTAAGGTAGATAACGGATGCCAATGACTACTACGAACTATGCAAATTCACTTTGATTAGTTGTTCATGATAATAAACTCCCACTAAATTCAACATCCCTCATAGTTGTTTTAGTGGTACATGATCCAAATCCACTACACCAAGTCCGATCATCACGTGAGATGCTGTAGTTTCAATGGTGAACATCAACATGTTGATCATATCGTCCATATGACTCATGTTTAACCTTTCGGTTCGCTGTGTTCCGAGGCCATGTCTGTACATGCTAGGCTCGTCAAGACAACCCCAGTATTCTGCATGTGCTCCGAGGTCATGTCTGTACATGCTAAGCTCGTCGAGACACCCGTCGTATGTGAACGTAGAGTCTATCACACCCGATCATCACGTGGTGCTTCGAAACAGCGAACTTTCGTGACGGTGCATACTAAGGGAGAACATGAACATGATATTACTTTGTGAGGGATCATCTTATCATGCTACCGTCGTCATACAAGCAAAATAAGATGCATAAAAAGGATAAACATCACATGCATAGATAATGTGACATGGTATAGCCTTTTTCTTCTTGTGCCTTTGATCTCCATCTCTAAAGCACCGACATGATCTCCATCACCACCAGCATGGCGCCTAGGTCCTTGGGCGCCGCACATGATTGTCACCACCACGCGTTGCAACTACAACTATTGCTAACCATAGCGATAAAGTAATACAATTACATGGCGTTTGGAGTTGACACGCAGGTCATACAAAAATATTAAAGACAACCATATGGCTCCTGCCAATTGCCGTACTCATCGACATGCAAGCCGTGAAATATTACAAAACATGATCATCTCATACATCACATATATCACATCACATCTTTGCCTATACCACATCACATGCCCCTGCAAAAACAAGTTAGACGCCTCTACTTATTGTTTGCAAGTTTTACGTGGCTTCTAGGGGCTGCATACAAGAACCGTTCTTTACCTACGCAAAGCCACAACGTGGATTCAAGTATTGCTATTAACTTCTTCAAGCCTCCCGTTGCAATTTAGATCTCACTATAGCAAGAGAGACAGACACCCGCCAGCTGCTTATGCAATACAAGTTACATGTTGATCGCAGAACCGGTCTCATGTGCGAGGACATGTAAAGTTGGTCCGGGCCGCTTCATCTTACTATCCCGCAAGATCCAAAGTGCACGAAAAGAGGTAGCAACAAGAGAATCAACGCCCACAATCCAATTGTGTTCTACTCGTACAAAGCATCTATGCATAGATCTAGCTCTGATACCACTAATGGGATTTGTAGCATAGAAAACAAAAATTTTCCTACGAGATGCAAACGAAAACCTAGATCCAATCTAGAAAACCAAGATCCAATCTAGAAGAAGCTTGCAACGAGAGACAGATCATATTTACATACCCTCGACGAACACGTCAACGCAGCGGAGAATTTGACCGTTGTCGATGAAGCCCACAGCCTCCCGCAGCTAGGTTATACCTCCCAGCCGCGAGAGGGATCTTCTCGTGTTCCAATCCGATCAAGCACCGCAACGAGCGGCACCTCCGAGATGTGCACACGTACGGCTCGAAGACGTCACCTCCTTCTTGATTCAGCAAGGCGGGAGATGAGGTAGATGAGATCAACTCCGGTAGCACGACGGCATGGTGGTGGAGGTGGTGGGGTTTCTCCGCGGACAGGGCTTCGCCAAGCGCTGCGCACGAGAGAGAGGAGATGGGAGAGAGGGAGGCGGCGGCTGGGATGGATCTCTCCGGAGGGCTGCCCCTCCCCTCCTTTATATAGAGGAGGAAACTGTTCACATGAAATTGGATCCGTGGAACACCTAGGTGATGGGAATCGCCAACCGCACTTACGTGTGCGATAACCGGATGCTTTTCGAGCAAAGCAACAAAGGATAACTATCGCACTTACGCGTACGACGAGCGATTGCTTTCCGAGCAAAGCAACAAAGATCTTCCTACTTACGTGAGGAAGAACCGACTGTTTTACAGCGCAAAACAGCAAAGATCTACTACTAAGAAAAGGTAAAAGATAAAAGATAAAAGATTGATTTGATCGATTGTTGAATGATTTCAATCGGCCGTCACCCTTTACATATTTATAGGGCGGCTGGTCTTCCCGTAGGAGATCTGGACTCCTAATCCTAATCTGATTACAAATATATCTCTTTCCTTGCTTAAAGGATCTGGATTCTATCGTACATGTAACTTTCCATACAAACCAAGATAGCTTTCCAAATCTTAACTGCTTCGGACGCCGACATCCGGAATCTTCTCGGCGCACGGGATATCCTTTCTTAACAAACTGGATAGACTTCCAAATCTTGTAGGACTCTCCTTGATTGCCTCGCCGCGTTTCTTGTGCCTCAAGCTGAAGGCTCTGGCGTCGGGTAAGTCTTGAAGGATAGTACTGCAATTCAGACTTGCTGAAGATGGTCCTTCGCGGGTGCTCGGGGACGAACTTGGACCGCTCGGGAATCCGCCGAGTGCTCGGGGACGAACTCGGACTGCTCGGGGATGAACTTTGTACCGCTCGGGAGTCGGCCGAATACTCGGGAAAAAACCCCTCGGGGCTGGAGACCTTCTCGGGGCTGGGCCACTCGGTATCACCAGTACTCGGGGTCGATGTTGCTCGGGGTCACGAGTGCTCGGGGTCGCGAGCGCTCGGGGTCGCCACTGTTGAATGTCCAGCGGTACTGCTCGTGACTTGATGGCGTAGTGCTCGGGGTCGTGGGCGCTTGGGGACACCTCCAACTGCTCGGGTCTTCGGGAACTTCTGCGAGCACCTTTGCACTTGGGATATGATGACTGCTCGGGATGCAGTGAGCACTCGGGGGCACACGGAAACGCCGCGAGCACTCGGTATCAAGTATACCGCGAGCGTCCAGGCCACTCGGCTGTATTAATCCTGTATGTAAGAGTAAATGCTGCATCCATACTGTTAGTTTCATTATCTCAACTTCCAGCAAACCTAACACTTAATTCGGCCAACTGAATAAATCTTCAAGCCAAATTACGCTGTAAACACATGCCCCCCTGCTTTTTGGCATAATTACATTTGCCAAAAACACCTTGAACTACATCGTTGCTCAGGGCGATATTTTAGAAGGGCATATCGGCCATAGATTTTGTTAAGCTACTTGCCACATACTCGGGTAATACTTTTTCAGATATTTCCCATTAAGAGCCCTAGATAACCATTCCCCTTGCAAAGATTCTACAAGATAGGAATTCCCGGGGACTACCTCGACAACTCTAAACGGGCCCTCCCAACTCGGCGACCATTTGCCGAATTTGTTGTCCCGGGCTCCAACAGGTAAAATCGTTTTCCATACTAGGTCTCCTATCTGAAACGATTTTTCCTTTACTCTTTTGTTGTAAGCCTTAGCAACTCTCAACTTCTCCTTCTCGATTTCTCGTAAGGCTTTCAACCTTTCCTCCGAAACATCGTCTATCTTATCTACCATTAAGTGGCTATAATCTTCAGCTGACAAGTCGTCTTGCCTGGCTATTTTAAGAGCTTGCAATTTAATTTCCACGGGTAACACTGCTTCCTGCCCGTACACCAACTCAAATGGTGTCACTCGGGTTGCCCCATGTTTAGATATTCGATGGGCCCATAATGCTTCCGAAAGGACTTCATGCCACCTTCTCGGATGCTCCTCGATTTTCTTCTTTATCAGCTTGATTAAAGTCTTATTGCTGGACTCGGCCTGTCCATTAGCTTGGGCATAATAGGGCGACGAGTTCAACAACTTGACTCCAAAGGACTCGGCAAACTCACTGAATTGGTGAGATATAAAGGATGCACCCTGATCAGTTGTCAGAGTTTGAGGGATGCCGAACCTGTGGATGATATGCTCTAAAACAAAGCTAATCACTTCCTTATGAGTCATATTCCTTAAAGGAACTGCTTCGGTCCATTTAGTGAAATAGTCTGTAGCTACAAGGACAAAACGATAACCTTTCGACGAAGCAGGATGTATTTCCCCAATGAAATCTAAACCCCATCCTCTAAACGGCCACGGCTTTATAATAGGGTTCATCTTAGCCGCGGGTACTAACTGTATATTCCCGAACTTCTGACATGCTTCACATCCTCTATAGTACCGAAAACAGTCTTCTAACATAGTCGGCTAATAGAATCCTGCCCTCTTCAACAACCATTGCATCTTAGGGGCCGACTGATGTGTTCCGCATATCCCTTCATGTACTTCTCCCATAGCTATCCTTGACTGGTCGGGACCTAAGCACTTCAATAATACTCCATCTATTGTCCGGCGATACAACTCGTCGTTAAACAAGATGTATTTTATGGCTTGCCGCCGAATTTTCCTATCTCTTGTTTGACCCGGATTTTTCAAATAACTAACTAAAGGCACCCTCCAATCATTAACTTCCAAACCGCTTGACGACTCGGCAGCCTGTGTTAAACTGTTGCCCCCCGAGTCGGAATTGGATCTACACGAGTCGGCTTCGACTTCCAGTAAGTCGGCCTGGCCTTTGACAGCAGCGAGCATCGGTTCTCTGGATACAAAAAACTTTCCTTTTCTGACTTGGTACCCGGATGCTTGCTGTGCCAAATAGTTGGCTCTAGAATTCTCCTCCCTGGGAATGTGACTGATACTAAAGGTATCTAACAGTTTGACTATATCTAAACATCGGTCTAAATAGCTATTCAGCAACCCATCGAAGCATTGAAACTCTCCATTGACTTGCTGAACTACTAGCAATGAATCCCCAAAAGCATCTACATCTCTTACACCCATATCTATTAAGCTTTGCAAACCAAACAACAGCGCCTCATATTCAGCCTGGTTATTGGTGCAAGGATACTCTAATCAGACCGATGACTCATAAATGACATTATTTGGTGAAACCAAAATACTACCAATGCCTTACCCACTTCTACAAACCGATCCATCAAAGTAAAGCTTCCATGGACATATGCTAACATAATCAACATCTTTTTCATCATTAACCCTATGATCAACAATGAAGTCGGCGACAACTTGACCTTTCGTGGCACGCAACGACTCATATGTTAAATCAAACTCTATTAAAGCATAAGCCCATTTGCCAATCCGTCCGCTAAGAATCGGTTGTTGTAGCATATACTTAATCACATCGACTTGGCAAGACACTATACATGTACTCGAAAGTAAATAATGCCGAAACTTGGTGCATGCGTAAAACAAAGACAAGCATAGCTTCTCGACGAATACATACCGACTTTCGGCGTCGAGTAGTCGGCGACATATATATGCGATAATGTGCTCCTTCTTGTCGACTTCTTGAGTTAACACTGCGCCGAGTACTTTATCTTGTGCAGCGATGTACAGTCGGAACGGGACTCCCGACTTGGGTGCTTGGAGTACTGGAGGGCTCGACAAGTATTTCTTGATACTATTGAAGGCGTCTTGCTGCTCTGCCCCCCAGGTGAACTCGGCTTCGTGTTTTAGCCGAAGTAAAGGGACAAACGATTCAATCTTACCCGCCAGGTTAGATATAAATCGTCTTAAATAATTTATCTTCCCTAATAAACTTTGTACATCCTTCTTGCATGTCGGCTCTCCTAACTTCCTAATGGCTTCTATCTTTTTAGGGTCGATCTCTATACCTCGTTCATGAATTATGAACCCTAAGAACTTTCCAGCCGACACGCCGAACGCACATTTAAGCGGGTTCATCTTCAACCCGTACCGACGCATCCTTTCAAAGGTTAGTCGCAAGTCGGCCAAGTGGTGTTCACAGCCGTCCGACTTGACAACGATGTCATCAATATAGACTTCTAACACAATGCCTAAGAGGTCATGGAAGATTAGGTTCATGGCACGCTGATACGTGGCGCCTGCATTCTTCAAACCGAATGTCATGACAACCCACTCGAACAATCCGACAAAACCGGGGCAACGAAAGGCAGTTTTAAACATGTCCTCTTCGGCCATAAAGATTTGGTTATATCCGGCATTGCCATCTAAGAAACTAAGCACTTTGTGTCCGGAGGCGTCATCTATCAACATGTCGGCTATAGGCATCGGGTACTCATCTTTAGGTGTGGCTTTGTTCAAATCCCTGAAGTCTATACATACCCTAAACTTCCCGGTATTCTTCTTCTCGACCGGCACAATGTTTGAAATCTACTCGGCATACCTGCATGGCCGAATGAACCCTGCCTTCACCAGTCGGTCGACTTCCTCTTTGATGCGATCATACAAGTTAGGGTTGAACCGTCTAGGTGATTGCTTGTAGGGCCTGAAGCCGGCCTTGATAGGTAACTTATGCTCGACCAGACTTCGACTCAACCCGGGCATCTCCGTGTAATTCCAAGCAAAGCAATCTACAAACTCTTTGAGTAGCGCACATACCTTATTCTTCTGGCCGACTTCCATATTGGCGTTGATGAATGTTGGTCGAGGCACGCTCCCATCGCCAATATCGACTTCTTCAAGTGGGTCGGCCGACGAGAACCCTTGTCCAAGCTTCTCCATGTCGTCGAAATCTTCAATAGTCTCATGCATATCGTTCTTGCCCGAACGATATTCCTCGGTGCGCTTTTGTAGCCATTTAATGCTATCTTCTTTATTCATTTATAAAGACAAATTATTAAGCCGAGCTATACAAGCCGGCTGTGCTTGTATCGGTACAAACCCGTCCTTACCGATACTTACATAGTCATAGTCGGATAAATTCCTACCCGACAGGCACTTCATATCACCGTGTTGCCAATCGACCGTGGTCTCGGCTAAAGCAATGCAAGCCGAGTTGTCTGCTTCAACTACTTCGACATCCTCATCTACCCACTGGATTAGGCACTGATGCAGGGTAGAGGGGATGCAGCAATTGGCGTGGATCCAATCTCGCCCCAAGAGCGTGTTGTATCGACCTTTGACGTCGACCACGAAGAATGCAGTCGGCTGGGTTTTGCTTCCGACTGTAAGTTCTACCGATAATATGCCCTTGGCCTCGGATAGCTCTCCCGAGAACCCGCTGAGTCCCATGTTTGTTTTCATCAATTCGGACTCCTTTCGGCCTAACTTGGAGAACACCGAAAGAGGCATGATGTTGACCCCAGCGCCGCCATCAACGAGCATTCGGCCAACCGGTCTCCCATCGATGTGGCCCTTGATGAATAGAGGCTTCAGGTGCTGCCTGTGCTCCTCTGGCTTCTTGAATATGGCGGTACTCGGCCCGAGCAGAAGCTCTGCGACTTCCGACTCAGGAGCGCGGAACTTGATCGGTAGTTCGAACACCATATTGATGTCCATGTCGGCGGGTACTTCTCCGACATCCTTGCTGGCAGCCTCGTCTTCTTCCTTCGTGATGCGCTTCTCCTTCCAGGTCATCCTTGCGGGCTTCATTGGTCGGGCTTGGTTGAACCATTCGTCGCGCTTCTTCTCGACGAGCTCCTTCCTGAGCTCGAGGGCTCGCAGCCGCTGGACCCTCCGCTTCTGAGAGTGCGTGAGTCCTGTGGGGCACCATTGCGGCTTCGGTTTGGTTCCTGGTTCAACCGACTTGATCTTCTTCGCCTGCTGACTTGGCGTGGATTCGACGCCGGGTCCCGCTGCATTGCTGGATTCTGGCTTGTCCGAGTCGTGTACCGTGCCGAACCGTACACGCCGAGTCCCTGCTGGTGGAGCCGAATTAATTTGCGAGCTAATTAACACGGCTGACCGTTGTGGTCAACTTCCTTCTGAGGCTCGGCTGATGCTCATCTTGTTCGACTCGGGCCGGGTCGTGGTGTGTTCATCGGGTTTGGACTCGGCGTGCTTGACTGGTACCCAGACTTGCCTAGTCGGCGAACTCCTTGGGGTCGCCGGTCGACTTGGTACGTCGGGTGCCTTGCGTCGAGTGGCGAGTCGGTTCCAGGGTCGGATTCCCGACTCGACCCGCGTCCTCTTTCCGTGGGGCCGCTCTCCGAATCCAGACGGGATCCAATTCGGCTGAAACATGCCGAGTGGTCCAGCCGGATGCGGCGCCCAAGGGTTGAAACCCCATGGAGGGTACTGTGGGTAGAAAGTGTGTGCGCCTCCCCAGTACGCCGGACCTGTTGCTAAGTATGGTGGTTGCACGTATGGGCCCCCCTGCCAGCACTCGGAACCACCGAAACCTTGTCGGGGAGGAGACCTGGGGCGCTTGGCTCCTCCAAGCCGAGTGAACACACTGTTGGTTGTGTATTTGTTCAGCAATTGTTTCATTGTCGGCTTTGGCCTCGCGGGCTGACTCTTCCCTCGATTAATCTTCCAGACGCCGACTTCTGGATTCTTTGGCTTGATCATTTTCGAGTCGGCGAGGAGTTCGAGTTGGTTGTTTTCGGAGTAGGAGAGGGACTCGACTTGATCATCTTTGGAGCAGCATTGTCGTCAACAATGACGTTCTTTCCTTTTGTGGACTCGGCCTGATGTGACCGAATCAGTACTTTCTTCTTCTCCAAATCAATCACGTTGATTGGAAAAGGATCACTGTCGAGCTTCATCTTGGAGCTTTGAGCAAACGTCAATCGTCCGTCGTTGATGGCCGATTGCACCTGTCGGCGAAACACATTGCAGTCGTTAGTAGCATGAGAAAAAGAGTTATGCCACTTACAATATGCTCTTTTGCCCAATTCATCCGCCGACGGGAACACGTGCCCTTCCCTTACTCGGATCATATTCCCCTGCAGGAGCATGTCAAAGATTTTGTCGCATTTACTAATGTCAAAAGTGTACCGCATCTCCTCTTTCCGAGTGGGTGTAGGTCTAAGAGCTGGACAAGCAAATGGTTTTGACTTAGAAGTATTAACCCACTCGGCAATGCATATGTCAGCGTCGTCCTCGCTGTCCGAGCTGTTTTCGTACGTTATGACATTGATTGCCGATCTCTCTTTGGCTTTGCCCTTAGCATCTCCGAACCGGCTGTATGTTTTGACGTCCTTAGCGCGGTTCTCTTGTGCTACAGCCCTCTGAGCGACTTGGCTAATGGTTAGGAATTCTTGGCCCTCTAATCTGTCCTTAATATGGGCGAGCAAACCTGAAAAAGCAAGGTCGGCAAGATCTTTTTCGTTTATAGTTAAACTAAAGCACTTGTTCTTAACCTCTCTGAATCTTCTAATGTAATCACAGACCGGCTCGTTGTACTTTTGTTTAACCATCGTTAGATCCGAGAGCCTGAGCTCGGTCTCACCACCGTAAAAGTAATCGTGGAACTGCCGTTCTAGATCTGCCCAAGACGTAATAGACCTAGGGGCAAGCGAGGTGAACCAAGTGAAGGCAGTACCCGACAATGACAAGGGAAAAAGTTTTATTCTGTAGATATCCGACGTGCCGACTTCACTACTCTGTGCTAAGAATTGCCCTATATGCTCGAAAGTCGACCTATTGTCTTCCCCTGTGAATTTGACAAAATCAGGAATTCTAAACCCGCGGGGGTACGACATTGTGTCATAGCACTCGGGGTATGGCTTTAGGTAACCCCGAGAGCCATCTTTAGGTATTACGCCGAGTTCTCTGAGCACTGCGGAGAGTTGGTCCTTAAAGCTCATATCGCACAGCGGGGTACGCGAAGTCGGCTGGGGTAACTCGGGTTGGACTTGCTGCGAGCTAAAATATGTTTCTGGAACCGGCCCATGGGGGACTCCGGTACCGAGCGGTGGGATAGGTGGTGTGCTGTACGCGACTGTTTGGTAGTATGGTTGTGGGATATTCGCGCTAAGGCTTAGACTTCGGTCGTTGTTGGAAGAACTCTGGGGTACCGAAGTCGGATTGACAGAAGTCGTGATCACGGGGGCGACTTCTACCCGGTGATCGACTCTGTCATGGTCAGGGTACATCGGCTGCTTATCCCGACGATCGTTATTGACTTGTAGGGCTGTAGATCTAACCTGACCTGGCAGACTATTCTGCAAATCTTTAGCGAGCTGTTCTTTCAACTCGTCAAATCGGCTATTCACTACTCGAGCGAATAATTGCGCCGATTTATCCATCTCGGTGCCATACCTGCTGGCTACCGACACGTCAATTAGATTAGCGATTTCATCAGGACTAGTCGGTTTACTCACCTCGGGTTTGGGCGTAGGAGGTGGACTCGGCACGACTACCTTTTTGATGACGCCGTTTCTCGTCTTCTGGTAGCCGGCCAACTTTTGTCGGAGTCGCTCCGCCTGCTCCTCTTCAAGTTGTCGTTCAATCTCCCGCCGTTCATCTTCAGATAGATCGTCGAGCGTGACGGCGATGATGTTCTCCGGGTTGACGATACTTCCGTCTTTGGAGTCGGGATTCATCGTGTAATCTTCGCTTCTCGTCCCCAGCGGAGTCGCCAAATGTGTTCGCACGAAATTGGATCCGTGGAACACCTAGGTGATGGGAGTCGCCAACCGCACTTACGTGTGCGATAACCGGATGCTTTTCGAGCAAAGCAACAAAGGATAACTATCGCACTTACGCGTACGACGAGCGATTGCTTTCCGAGCAAAGCAACAAAGATCTTCCTACTTACGTGAGGAAGAACCGACTGTTTTACAGCGCAAAACAGCAAAGATCTACTACTAAGAAAAGGTAAAAGATAAAAGATAAAAGATTGATTTGATCGATTGTTGGATGATTTCAATCGGCCGTCACCCTTTACATATTTATAGGGCGGCTGGTCTTCCCGTAGGAGATCTGGACTCCTAATCCTAATCTGATTACAAATATATCTCTTTCCTTGCTTAAAGGATCTGGATTCTATCGTACATGTAACTTTCCATACAAACCAAGATAGCTTTCCAAATCTTAACTGCTTCGGACGCCGACATCCGAAATCTTCTCGGCGCACGGGATATCCTTCCTTAACAAACTGAATAGACTTCCAAATCTTGTAGGACTCTCCTTGATTGCCTCGCCGCGTTTCTTGTGCCTCAAGCTGAAGCCTCTGGCGTCGGGTAAGTCTTGAAGGCTAGTACTGCAATTCAGACTTGCTGAAGATGGTCCTTCGCGGGTGCTCGGGGACGAACTTGGACCGCTCGGGAATCCGCCGAGTGCTTGGCGACGAACTCGGACTGCTCGGGGATGAACTTTGTACCGCTCGGGAGTCGGCCGAATACTCGGGAAAAAACCCCTCGGGGCTGGAGACCTTCTCGGGGCTGGGCCACTCGGTATCACCAGTACTCGGGGTCGACGTTGCTCGGGGTCACGAGTGCTCGGGGTCGCCACTGTTGAATGTCCAGCGGTACTGCTCGTGACTTGATGGCGTAGTGCTCGGGGTCGTGGGCGCTCGGGCACACCTCCAACTGCTCGGGTCTTCGGGAACTTCTGCGAGCACCTTTGCACTTGGGATATGATGACTGCTCGGGATGCAGTGAGCACTCGGGGGCACTCGGAAACGCCGCGAGCACTCGGTATCAAGTATACCGCGAGCGTCCAGGCCACTCGGCTGTATTAATCCTGTATGTAAGAGTAAATGTTGCATCCATACTGTTAGTTTCATTATCTCAACTTCCAGCAAACCTAACACTTAATTCGGCCAACTGAATAAATCTTCAAGCCAAATTACGCTGTAAACAGAAACTTGGAGGAGGAGGAATAGTACCCGTGAACAGTACACGCGTGAACAGTACGCGCGTGAACAGTACCCTCCCCAAGTAAAGCCTCCCCTTTCGATCTTATCTCCTATTTCTAAGGGATATCGATCTTATCCATCTAGGAAGGAGGGGTTACTGTTCACGTGACACTATTCACGTGTGTACTGTTCATGCAGTACCCTTGGTCCATGTGGACCCCTCCGGGATAAGTGGGCCCCACCCGGGGACCCCCGGAACCTTCTAAAACCTTCCCGATACGATACCGGAAAAATCCTGAACTTTTCCGGAACCCTAAAAATACTTTCCCATATATGAATCTTTATCTCCGGACCATTCCGGAGCTCCTCGTGACGTCCTGGATCCCATCCAAGACTCCGAACAAAATTTCGGTCTCACCATATTAATATCTCATTTTATACCCTAGCGTCAACGAACCTTAAGTGTGTGACCCTACGGGTTCGGGAATATGTGGACATGATCGAGACACCTTTCCGATCAATAATCAATAGCGGGACCTGGATGTCCATAATGACTCCCACGTATTCAACGAAGATCTTTATCGGTTTGAACCACGATGTCGAATATTCCATTCCCTTTGTCTCGCGATATTTTACTTGCCCGAGATTCGATCGTCGGTATCACCATACCTAGTTCAATCTCGTTACCGGCAAGTACTCTTTACTCGTTCCGTAATGCCACATCCTCTGTGACCAACTCTTTAGTCACGTGCTTGCAAGCGATACAGAATGTGCTTTACCGAGTGGGCCCAGAGTATATCTCTCTGTCACATGGATGGACAAATCCCACTCTCGATACATGCAACCCAACAAGTACTTTCTGAAATACCTGAAAGACACCTTTATGATCACCTTGTTACGGCGTGACGGTTGATGCCCCCAAAGCATTCTTCCGGTACCAGGGAGTGGCATTATCTCATGGTCTAAGGATCGGAACATTTAACAATGGAAAGCTATGCAATATGAACTTTGTGACGTGATCGAATTGCCTAACTTAATTTGGGTCTGTCCATCATGTCATTCTCCTAATGACATGACCCCGTTATTAACCGACATCACATGTCCATGATTAGGAAACCTTAACCATCATTTAATCAACGAGCTAGCCAGATAGAGGCATTGCTAGGGACACGGTGTTGTTTATAAAACCACACATGTATTATGTTTCCGGTTAATACAATTATAGCATGGAGTATAAACATTTATCATGAACAAGAAATATGATAATAACAATTTATTATTGCCTCTAGGGCATATTTCCAACAATACTAGACGCCTCCTCTCTTCTTTTTTGGTTTTCTTTCTTCTTCGGACATGTCTTCACCAGGTAGCCAAATTTCTTGCAATAGCTGCATTGTTTGGTTGGCCCACTAGCCTCAGCCTCGTCCATCGTGTTAGCAATACGGCGAGTCCGGCGTCGTCCCACGGAAGCCCGGAGGAGGCTGAAATCGGGGACCTAGAACCGTTCGCCTAAAGGTACTTATGTGAAATTATCCACCACACATAAACCATACAGCTCGCATGTCCAGGTATCATGGACAACCTCTGTTGTGAAGTAATACGACACCAACGGCCCCGTGTCTATCTTTGTCTTGGCAGCCGTAGTAAGGACGTGAGAGCAAAGCTTGTGAAGAAGCGTGGGCTTGTTGCACGTACACATAGCAGAGATATTCAGTTCCACATTGAAAGTAACCTCCTGAGTAATTCCTATGTGCAAACCCCAAATCCACTCTTCTGCTTCAAACATATTTCGCATTACCTGTGCGTCTGGCCTTGTGCATTTGCTCCTTCTTGGCCTTCTCCTCGATGAACAACATAGACTTAGCACAGTAAGGTGTTCCACCGAATTTTTCCATATGCAGTACAGCCTTTGCATGCCTTTCCTGAAAGTACCTCATTGTGCTATGAAGCAAACCCTCCACGACGGCCACTAGGGGTAAACCGCGTACCCCCTTGAGAACAAAATTGTAAACCTCAGCAAGATTGCTAGTCATGATTCCATATCTAGCGCCGTTCGTGTCATGGAGGAGCGACCACTGCTCAAATGGTTCCTTACTTATACAGTCCGAGAAGCACTTCACCCTATTTGAAGCCTCCCTCCTAGTGTTTGGATCATCAACTCCTAGAATGTCACAAAGCTTGTGTGTTACCTCCCTAGGTTACGTTGTCTAACCTCCTTCTTCGTGAACTCGTCCAGTCTGCTCCAGTACGCGTCAAACTTCTTAGACTATTTCTGTTTGCATAAAGTTTTGAAGAGGTTCATCAACTGCTTGTTCTTGAATTGGCAATAGAAATTGGCGGCTAGGTGGTGCGTGCACCACCTACTCCGTATGTCGTACCTACTGGAATCTTCTGACAAATCTTCCTCCTCCCTTGTCTTCGCTCTTCCTTGCTGAAGATTACGAATTGCTAGCAGCAGTCCGGCATGCCAGTCATGAATAACACACACATTTGGTCGATTCTTCACAACACCTTTCTTCAGACACATAAGGAACCACAACCAGTTATCATAGCTCTCGCAATCAGCAAAGCCCATTGCCAGTGGCACTAATTGATCATTTTCGTCTGTCCCAATTGTGGTAAACAGTGTCCCCTTCATCTGGCCTGTCATGAAAGTTCCATCAATACAAATAACCGGCCGACAATGTCTGAAAACTTCTACGCATGGGCCAAAGTACTAGAAAGCACCATTCAACACCATTTTTCCATGCATGTCCGTAAAGGGCAATTCTAGACGGCTAACATATGTCACATCGTTCCTCTGGCCCAGTGTGTCCAGCAGGTATGGAAAATTATGATATGAATCGATGAATGTCCCAAACCGTCGCTCCAGTGCGATCTGCTTAGCCCTCCATGCCATGACATAACTTATGCTATACTGGTATTTACTTTCTATAGATGTCTGTATTAACTGTGCTGGAATGTAGACATTCTTCACTATCTCGTGATACATCAACCCAACCACAAGTTCAGCACTGATATTCCGATGGGTGTCAGAAACACCATTTATCACACATGTGTGCGGCACCACCCTTCGTATGACCCACTGCACTTCATACTTCCTTAGGGACGCTTGCACGTAGCCCTCACACCCAGCAGTCTTACACTTCACTGGGTACTAATCCCTGCAACTTTTCTGTACTCTAGATGTCCTCTGTGTCGACATCGCCCAAAGCTTCACCGTCTCTTTCACCTCTTTCTTCGTGCCATAGAATGCGCCTTGGACAATCTCGTTCAGTTTGTACGGATACCTATCATCACTTGCGCCCTCAACATTCATTATGGTGGACATGTCTGTGTTCCACATACTAGGGATCGGATCGTCCCCTCCTTCTTCATTCTCAGCTTCGTCCTCTTCGCTGCTACCATCTTCGACATTCATCTGTTCCTCTCTAGCAACGACATCATCATGTTCCATGGTCTGTCCTAGTTCCTGACGTATCTCCCCCTCGTCCACCGAACCGCTGAGGTATTCAATAGCTCCTGTCGCGGAAGGTCCAGTAGAAGGTCCACCGTCTTCCATTACAGTACCTTCTTCCCCAACAACTTCCTCTGCCGCTGGGCTGTTCTGTCCAACTTCATTTCCTCTGCCTCCGCCTTCTTCAGATGACACCTCCTTAGCTACTGCCTTGACCAACAGATAATGGGAACCCTTGCGTGCCTTACTTGTTCTCAACCAAGCCCTCCAATCTTTTGTCAGATTTAGCGGGAACAAATCACACCGGACATGCTTGCAAGACTTGCTAAAATACACCTGCAAGTTTACACTTGTGACCTCCGGATCAAGACCAAAGGCTCGTGTGAACCATTCTTTAATGGCATTGATAGGGTATTTGTCTGCATCTTGCATACTTAATCTCGTTTGTTGGAAGCTACTAAGATCGATGGAACCAAAGTCATCTATACGGATGGTACCAATACCATAGTAAACTATAAATTCGACTAGTTCTGACATTCCTGCCATCCAAAACGTAATATTTTAGTCTATATAGTCTAAGATCCTGTCATGCACCAAAAAATGTTCTACTTGATTTCTAAATATAGTATAAGTGGGTACAACTAAAATTATATGTACTACTTTCTGCACACAAATATTATAAAGTATTATTGAACTAAATAGAAAATGTAAATGTTCGACCTCTAAATCGCTGTCGACTTGCTACTTGAAAATCGACCTCTAAATCTACGTCGACTTGCTACTTGAAAATCGATGTCGACTTTCTACATCATCTACCTAATCTACCATTTATTTTGAACTAATCATCTATATAATCTACCATGAAAAATACTACTCTATTTTTACACATTATGATATCTAAATACCACGAATAAATCTACTCTAAATTTACCCCTGATTGTAGATCTACTATTATATCTAGTACTAAAAATTTAAAATTGCTACAATAAACAGTAAAAGATTCAAAAAATTACCTGCAGATCACTGCAGAAACACCTCTCTACCTCCTCTCTTTTTCCTCCTCCTCTCTCTCTCTCTCTCTCTGCCTCCTCTTTTCTCCCTCATCCTCTCTCTTTCTCTTCCTCCCTACCCGAAACTCTCCTCCTCTCTTCTCTTCACCCGCTCCTCTCTTCCCAGCACCGGCCGCCGCGCGGTTTATATAGCCAGGGGGCTATCGCCATAGCTCATGGCGATTACGCCACGTGTCCTGTCAGTTACCGTGTTGGCGGGGGATCCAGCCCGGATTAACTGCCTATCGCCACGGCTGGTGGCGATTTCTTCTTATCGTCACGCGGGCGTGGCGATAGCTTTCAAAAATCATCGGTGGCTGTGGCGATTTGCCCCTAATCGCCATGCGTCATGGCGATTGAGGCCATTTTTACAATTTTTTGATTGCGATAATAATTCTGAAATTTCTAGATTAAAAAATAATATTAAAAAAAACTCCCACATTCTCCCCCTTCCTGTTTGTCCTTTGCATAGTCGTACGCCACGCTACCTCGGCAATGTACAGAAACGCCATTTGGAAGGTCAATCATCGATGAAGCAACGGACGGCGCACAATTAACTCGGGACAGAGCACCGAAGCTGTACGTACGATTAGTGGTAGCACCAAATGGGTGAAGTTGAAGTTATGTGTTCTTGCCACCCGGAAGGCAAAAGAGAGAGTGATTGACTGTTCCGCCCGTTTGCAGTTTGCTCCGTAGGTAGGTGGGTAGCAGGCAGCCCATCGACTGTCACACACCGTCGTGGCACGTTCCTGTCTGTGCAAGTCCTTTTCGTATAGCTATCAACGACAATTCTTTTAGAAAGAAATAACGACATCAAGTATTTGAAAGGTACTGCGCGCTAGATGCATGTACAGTTCTTTTTATGTAATCTACAAGTATGTCGTTAACATGCATGTAGGTGCAATTCACTTGGATCTACTTGTCGCTATTGGGCGCTAATCGACTATAATTTTTTTGAACGAGCATGCAGGAATGTGGGTAGACGGTAAAAGAGAAACATGTGGTGAAAAAAGAAAAAAATGGAAACAGTATTTTGAACATTTTGGACTGGGCCTGGACGAGATGTGGTGAGCCATGCGTAAGCTGTGATGGAATTTTGCGGCCAGGTGGATGGATGGTAGGATGGATGGATGGATTGATAGCCTGGATGGGAGGAAGACTGGTGATCAAGTTTTTGGCAGATTAGGTGACCAGTGACATGGTTGACCGGACTACTTGAATGTTCCACTGACGCAGCGTTCCGGATGGTCCGTTGGTCCGTAGTACACAAAGAAAATATTTGAATGGAGCAGGATTTGCCTCCAATAAACACAACCATATTACGCGTATGTACGTGTCGTTAGTTCGTGGCTCATAAAGCGAGAATATTTTTGAAATGGAGTACGCTAGTGCATCAGATAAGTTAAGCACAATGCGTATCATAAGATGTGGACATGCCCATTGTGTGGCAGAGAAAAATTAATTTGTTCTGAAGTCATCCATATTGCCTGAATCATCGGGGTGAACGTTTGAAATTGTATCAAAATATATTTAGTGGACAAGGTTAGGTAATATTTGAATCAAACATGTTGTAACTCAGGCTCTAATAATAACAGGAGGCGCCGATGTATGTAACTTGAGACGAAGACTCAGGCCAATCCGAGCCGGTATGGAAGTAGCGGTTAGACCGGCCCTAATGGGCCATTAGACCGACCGATCTTAGGGAAGCCGACGATGGCTGGTGTTGCTAAATGTAAGGAGAGGAGTGCCCTAATGGGTCATTAATGCTATGCTGCACAATCTTTAACGACGAGCGAAACTATGCAGCCGAGGGCAATCACAAGACTGATTTCGTGACAGATCACAATTCAGGACATAAGCTCATGCTGCATCGCACTGATGGATTGTCCAAAATGGTTCTTTATTTGTAGCAGTGGTCTCTTATGACGACGGGGCAAGATCTTCAGGGAGTAGATGCGATGTCTAAGCTGATTCAAGGACACATTACAAAGATGAAGCAGGCGATGAATCAAGTTAATGCGCCGATGGGTTTGGGATAGGTTGGGACGTTCAGTGTCTTTATTCTAGGAGCTTTTGGTGGACAGTGCAATAGAATGAACATGGTGGAATTGATGAACAGCTGTACTGAGTCTCGAGGGTAAGTATAAATAGAGTTATAAGACTTGGAGTATAAGAAGTTGCCTAGATATAAGATTAGATCACAGCAAATTATATCATATCTCGTATAGTTCGCAACAACCGGATATACTCTAACACCCCCTCTTCCTCTCCTCCCACAGTTATAGCGGGAGCGTCGGGACGCTCAGACTGCCACGAAAATGATGAGTTGCTCAAATGGACAATAGCCCTTTGTGTCGAGAGCGAGGACATTGCGGTTGTGGTCAAGATAGCCGTGCAAGAGGTCACGGTGGTCGATGTATCCAAACTCGAGGTTGCCACAGTTGAGGTAGCCGCGCTGAAAGCTACAGGTGCAAAGAAACGCCATGAAGAAGACAATGACACAATCGAGGCAGGCGTAGAGAAAGAAGTCGATGCCGAAGACAACGTAGTTGAAACAGTCATAGATGAAGCACCACACTGGTTTTGCCAGAACCGAGGGGCCCATCGGGGATGAAGGTACACGTCACTTGTGTCAGAACCAGGCATGCCATGACAGGGACCAACATATGCCATGCATCAATGCTTGGAGGTTTGAAGAAGCAAAAACAAAGAGAGAGAGAGAGAGAAGAGAGAGAGAGAGAGAGAGAGAGAGAGAGAGAGAGAGAGGATTCGATGGTGGCTGCAGTACACATGGTGAAGAAGAGATTGCCGACACGACGCGGTTGCGATGGGAAGATGATAAGAAAAAAAAGGTACATATGCAAATAAAACCATATGGTCTTACTATAGACATGTACGTGTTGGATGAGATTGTTGGAAATATGCCCTAGAGGCAATAATAAAGTTGTTATTATTCTATTTTCATGTTCATGATTAAGTTTATGTTCTATGCTAGAATTGCATTGGTTCTTGAATATGAGATTCAGATGAAAACCTAATTACATGTGTGGAATAATAAACACCATTCAGATCCCTAGTCAGGCCTCTAGACTAGCTCATGTATTGTTGATGGTCTTGTTTTCCTAATCATGGGCATGTTAATGTAACAAGGATGCCGGCAATAATGGGAACACATTGTTAGGGTAACAATGGTGTTGGATAGACCCTCTTATGAGATACTGCGAGATCACTTCGTCAATATGTTGTCAGTATCTTCTCATTATGTGTTAACGTTTACTTGCGTCCTTAGACCATGAGAATATCGTAGACCCGGATACCGGATGGTTGCTTTGGGGTCATCAAACGTTACTCCGTAACTGGGTAATTATAAAGGTGACTTTCATGTACACTAGAAAGTATATCGTGGTTCTAGATATCTCAAGACTAGGATTTGCCCATCTGGCGATGGAGAGATACACTCTGGGTCCACTCGGTATTACGGTGTCCAGCATCGCCTGGCCAGGTATTGTGACTAAAAGGTTAGTCACGGGGATACCGGAATACGGAAACGAGAAAAGAGTACAAACCGGTAACGAGGATAACTAGGTATGGTGATCAAGGAGTTGATCACAGGAATACCGTCAAAGTCTCGCCTCGGGTTGTGTAACGTATCGTGAGGCAAAAGGATGATATGCGGTAATACGAGGTTCGCTCGATAAAGATCTTCGATGATATGTGGAAATCGTTATGGGTGTCCAGATTCCGCTGACGATTATTGACCGGAAGGTGTTCCGGACATGTCCACATATACTCGAACCTATAGGGTCACACGCTTAACGTTTTAGCGACATTTAGGAATGCTACGATTTATGGAGAACGAGAGAGAAGGGTTTCGAAAGTGTTTCGGAAGATCTCGAAAGTGTTCCGGGAGGTCCCGGATGGTTCCGGTGATATCCGGAAGTGTTCCGAAAAGTTCTAGAAGGTTCTAGAAATTCTAGAAGGTTCTAAATGTTCTAGAAGGTTCCGGAAGTTCTAGAAAGTTCTAGAAGGTTCTGGTGGAGTTGGACTCCAACTCCAACAGGGTGTCCCTGCTGGAGTAGGACTCCACCTGCCTAGGGAGAGCTGCCCCAACTCCTATAAATAGAGGGGCAGGGCACCTCAAAGGGTATCCCGAGCAGCCCCAGAGGCAGCCCCAGAAGCAGCCCTAAACCCTAGGCCGGCCATCTCTAAATTGGCCACAGCCTTCTTTTTCTCTCTCTTCTAGATTGAATCTAGTACAGCTGCCGGCGCGCTGCTGCTTCTCCTTCTCGTAGATCCCCGCTGTTCTTGTGTGCTGGTCCACACATTACCGCGGTGTCGCTGATCCGGTACGCGTGGATACCTCGGAGACGTCGTATACTTCGGCGTTCGATCGGGCGAACTATTCGCGAGGAGATCGCTCTTGCGGCTGGGAGGTATAACCTAGCTGCGGGAGTTTGCGGACTTCATCGACATCGGTCAACTTCTCCGCTGCATTGACGTGATCGTCGAAGGTATGATCTCGTTGCCTGCACCTCGATAGTGATCTTGGGGTGGATTGTGTGCGGTAAATTTTTGTTTTGCATAGCACGTTCCCCAACAGAGACGATGAACTATAGGCAAGAAAAAGGTGATGACGCAGTGATGGTGCTCTAAGTAGGCGAAGAAGAACCCAAACGGTGTGACGAAGACCAGGTGTATGTGTCATCTAGCGATAATGCCGTGCCTAGGGAGCACGATGGCAGTTGTAACACTGACAACGCTCTGGGCCGAGAGGGTGACATATCGGCATCTCATGAGTCGATGCAGTGGTGGGAGCCATGGGTGGTGTTGCAGCACCTAGGTGGTGCCACGACAGCCGGATGACAATGGCCATGTGCGGTGGCGTTGTAGCGCAAGGGGGCAAACGCAGCTGCAGCCTGGTACTCGGCATAACGCGCATACTAGGGGATGGAGACGACGATCTGGCATGGAGGCGACGAGCAGATGGGGGCAGACGGGCAATGATGCTTGAAGGCGTCCTGGGGGCGTTGTGTCTGGTATCCATCGTGACGTCAGGGAAGATGTGCCAGCTAGAGGAGAGTTGATGCCAATGTCGGAGTAGAGGCACGTGGCGACGACGGCGATTAGCGACTAACAATACTTTCGGGTTCCCACAAAGTTCACGAGATTAATTGTAGCTTTTTCAATGAGAAAAAGTCGAACACACAGAGAGATAGTGATTAATCTCACTTGGACCTAAATCTGAAATCATACCAAAAATAAGAAAAAGTGAAGTTTGAGATAGAAAATAATCATAATAATAATTGATGGTGCCAAAGATGGATGACTATCACAAATAAATAGATAATGCTACACAGTTACTACTATGCACCCGGGCTACTCATACGTCATGCAATTCATTAAAAGTAAATGATATATTGTTTCCCTATCGAAAATAGTGATGACACAAACCAATCCAATGGTTCGATGAAGTAGATGAAGTACAAGAAGGTTCTAATCTATGGAGGCTTGCTGTGAATGATGACCTATAGGTGGAGATTGAAGTGGTGATGGTGAAGACGAGAATTGTGATTGTCGGCGGCCTCTATCTTCTCTGTGGAAGGTGGGACTGCCCCCTTAGGCCGCCCTGCCTAACCCTAGGTTGCCTGGCTACCTCCTTTCGAATGAAATTTTTGTGAGAGTCCAAAACTTAACTTCTGGACCCCCTCTGTGTATCATCATCAGTCCAGGATCAAGCTGATGAACACAGTCGAAATGATAACATGCCCTGTCAAATTTATTACAACATAGTCTTGACAAAATATATGTCACATGGCTTTAACAAGTACTCGGTCATATGACTGTTACAGAGAATAAAACAGCGGAAAAGAAAGCGATAAACTGGTAGGCTCCATCTCAGCCACAGGCAGTCGACGGAGTAAACGCGACCTCACTCCTCGGGATCATCGTAGTAGTCGCCGTCAACGTCCTCGGCAGCGTAGTCATCTGTCCACCACCATAACGAAACATGTCGATGAGTACTTCGCGTACTCAGCGTGCACCCTCGTAGGGAAACACCTAAACCAATGTACATGAGGCTGCAAAGGAAGGCTGTATGGCTATTTTGCATAAAAGCATTTTAGGGTTTTAAATACTACGATAATTTCAAAGGCGGCTTTGATATAAAATCAGGTTTTCATTTCAGAGGTTTCATATCAACGTGAGGGTCCACGACCAATACATGCGAGTAAGGCATCTGGCCTAAACTCGACCATAGGTTCCAACCACCTAATCACATTCCAGAACTGGAGTAGAGGGAATTAGCAAGGGGGAGAAGGACAGGTCTTTTATCCAGAATGAGTTATGTGACATCCGTGACCGTGGATACGGCTAATCGATTAGTTTGACACTCTGCAGAGGTTGTACACTTTACCCACACGACACCATCTCGTCTTGTTGCCACTGGCCGTCGCCAGCATAGTACACACCCATCGGTTGTACCGGCAGGGAGATCGTGACGAGGTCTTTTAGCTAGTTTCATCCCGATGTGACATGCCCACTAGGTTTCGACACGGAGGAGCGTTCACCTGCCTACCCTGCGTGGCCCCCTTTGGTGCCGAGGTCCTCGTAGCTACGTCCACCCTTCTGCGGTACGGTAATGTCGACACCAAGATTCAACTAACCTACTTGACCAAGCCAGTGCCCATATAGCATGTGGTCGTACTGTTTTTCACACTTCTCAAAATCAAGAATTTGACCTTATTCGATACGGACGACCGATGGTTTCCTCAAATCATGAAGAACGACCATCTGCTCCTTCAACTCATAATTCAGCTGTCGCCCGCACTTTTTAGATGGTAACTTTCATCCAGAGTAGAAAAGGATAGAATAGAGAGAGAGAGGGAAACAACAACGGGCATCCGGCCCTAGCTCCGCGAGCGCAACAAGTTTCGGTAATCATAACAACGATCCGAAGATCGGAGGCAAGATAAAAACAGCCTAGGGATAATTAAGTATGGCTAAGCGTCAACTCTACTCTATTTTGAATTATTAAATAAACTACTGAGGTTAACAGGTACAAGGCGACAAGCAGATAAATGTATATGTGTGTCAATCGACACGCTAACTACGGGAGTAAAACAGCATGCATGTTTAAAAAAGTAAAATATAATGACTTTGCAAATAATGGGATCAATATGTTCAAGAAAGAGGGGGCATGCCTTCGTTGTCGAGTTGGTATCCTTCGAAGTCGGGTCCGGCGTCGTCGGCGTCACTCCCTAATCGTCGTAATGGAAATAAAGCGACAAATAAATAACCATTTCAATTAAAAATCCGACTGCAAAAGAGAGATGGTGATCGACGACGGACAGAGTTTGTCGAAGATCGAGATAGGGTTTTAACTCTAGGACGGTCCTTAATTGGGGTCTCCTAAAGAGGGGTCGCAACCGGTATTAATAGATAAATAAATAAATAATATTGATTAATTAATTAAAATATTTCATACCAGCAACATTGTACATTAGTAATATATAGATAAGAATAATATTTTAATTATTTCTTACATTAATATAAAAATATTTATCATCACTTGTTTAATTAATAAAATCATTAATCAACAACAATGAAGTTTTAATCATGCCAACATGTCATATACAAAATTAGGTACTGACCTATGCATACCATCAATTCAAGGCATGTCATGGTTGAACGATGAAAATAAAACTAATGACATGGGTGCATTTTTGATATTGTCGGTGTTTGGAAATATTGCCATGTTCATGAAAAATATCTTACAATTGTGAAACTTAGAGGTAGACCTATTAGAATTAAATATTCAGTACATAATTCAAGTGCTACTAATTATTACAGCAAGATATTAATTTTACAGAAAATCATAAATAGCAGTCTACTATTTAGTACGTGAACATTATCTAGAATTAGCATATGATTTTATTAGCGTATTCAAACAGTACTAGAATTTTACCAAAATTTACCACAATTGGCTTAACAGTAAGTACAACTCTAAACTAAAATTAAATTATAAAAACAGAAGGTATTTCTATATTTAATAATTAAAACAGAGACAAAACATTTATCTAAAATCATGCATAGCTCCTAAAATCATGAAAAATTTCAGGTAAGGTCCTACACATGCTAGTAACCTACTGGAAAAGAAATAATTCCAGAATATGCAACCAGTACAGAGTTAGCTCAAATTCAATCAAATTTTATCTGAATTCAAAAGAATTTAAAAATCAATGGTCGGATTCAAAATCTAACCGCACCAGTGGGTTCATTGGGTCGTAATTACCCCATTTTAGCACTAACACCTAAGACTTGCTAAGGATCTTGGTGACATGCAAAAATATAGAGAAGAGGAGATGGACTAGTATTGGAAGGCTGATGAATTGATCCATCCATGCTTGCATGGGTTGCATGCATGGACTGCTTGCTGAACTGATGTGCGCACGTTTTGATTCGGAGAAGGATTAGCAGATGAGAGGAAAGGTGCTCGCGGCGGGGACGTGCAGGTTGGATGAGAGTGTGGCAGCGACGACTCCGGCGATGCTCCGATGGCTGCTCCGGCGAACTCCGACGAAACGACACAGTGGACTAGATTAACTCTGTGAAGAATGAACAAGAGCCAGGGAGGAGAAATAGCAGATGGAAAAAACGAAAAGAAGAAGAGGACTGGACCTATTTATAAAGGAGCGCAACGGGATCTGCAGTGCACACGCGTGAGGGAAAACGGCTGCGGCGGTTGCGTCGGACGTGCACGACGTGGGCGCCGTAGCACTGCGTTGTGTCATGTGTGGCCAGCGGGGAAAGAAGATGGGCCGCTGGAGCGCGGCCCAAGAGAGGAGGGAAGGTTTTCTTTTTATTTTTATCATCTTTTTTTATTATTCTTGGATTTCCAGAAAAGGCAGGGAAAAGAATTAAAAGCCAAATAAATATCAAATCACGTCAACAAAAATTTAGGGAAAATCTCATAAATCAAATAAAACCTGTAGAATTCAACAAAAATATTTTCACACGCCAAATCTAAATTATTTCACTCCAATAATTAAATAACTCTCTCTTTAAACACACAATTAATTCAAATCCAATTGAATTAAATTGGAAAAAGAACAAAATGAACATACACGCTTTAGTAATAGTATGAGCGACCTCCTCTTACAAGAAAAGTTTTACAAAGTTCAAAAAAAAAGAAAATCCCAGAATTTTGAGGATGTTACAATTTTCCCCCTCCAGAATATTCCTGAATATGATCAATTTGTCTGATTTTTGCGGTGTTTCTCGTGCGTACACAAAACAGGGATAAATAGACAGTCTCACAGTTTATTAAATAATTTAAAAATTATTTAATTATATAATAAAAGTATAATGAAAATACATCATTAAACTCAGAATAATGTGATACGTTTTGGACATATGAAGCTCCCCAAGCTTAACCTCTTACTCATCCTCGAGTAAGACATATTTAAGGAATTTAAGTTTGATGATGGGTTTGAGTAAAAGAAGTCATACTAGATTTATGTACCAAAGTGTAAAGATCCTCGGAGTTTGACGCTTTAGAAAGAACAAAGCAATGTTTTATTATGAGCATCATTAGTCATCATTTCACCCGCAAATAATATTTGATGTCTTCATCATTCTGGTTACTGGAAAATTATGTGAGGGTAGGAAGGACTCGATCAAAAAAAATAGAGAATTTCTTGCAAATACAAAGCGATCTTCGCACCCTATTGATGTCTCTGTTATATGTATTGCAAGAGGAGTATAGATTACCAAATGAATGCATAAGTGACACCATATGACATGAAGTAATAATATAAGCGAAGCATATGAACAAATGCAAAAGTTTCCAAATGATATAAGTGAAAAAGTGAGGAAAAGTGTATGCTCTCGAACGATGTAAGTGAAGCACGTAGAGGAAGAATAAATACTCTCACATGATATAAGTGAAGCACATAGTTCAAATGTGAGTGCTCTCTACAAATATAAGTGAAGTGCTAGAGCAAATATAACGAGGCTCTAAAATTATAAGTGAAGCGCATGAGCTAACGAATGCTTTTGCTACTGAAAAATACATGCATAGCCTACATATAATTCATCTCGCATAAAAGATATTTTAGAGCTTCTAAAGATCATGGTACCTCCCTTCTACTATTTGTTTTTTTAATTTTTCTTTCTTTATTCTTTCTATTTTTTATTTTCCCTCTTTTATTTCTTTTCAAAGCCTTACAACATGAGGGGTACTTTATGATGATGAGCTCTTTAGAATATGAAGCAAACAAGGAGCTAAGCAACTAGGCTATGTATGCACAAAAATGTTATTTGAGTGACAAAGAATGAAGTGTCATAATAATTAGGTTTGGTGAACACAAATGACGAAACTTAGAATTACTTTTGTGATGTCTCTCTTCTATATTTTTTTTTCCGTATTGGATGTTCTGTTCAACAGTTTTTATTGCCTCCTCGGCATCATCTTTATTTTATTTATTTTTCTTGTTTTGGGGGAGAGACATATACCATGGATTTGAATGTACGGGCGAAGTATGCGAACTACCAATGCAATAAATCCAAAATTGAGTACCCTAGATATTCAAAAAAATTTGAGTACCCTAGAGGCTAACAAATAAGATGGAATGGAGTGACTGGCTTCGAAAAACATACTTGGTCAAATGTGGAATCAATTTGAAACTTTTAAGAATTCAATTATATTCTCACCAACATTATCCCCCTTTATCTAAGACCTGGTTGAACGTGCACTCGGCTCCTATTCATTACAAAGCAACAACTTTACTCTCATTTAAATTTAATGAAGCATGACAAGGTAGTATGAAAGAACCACGAGAAATATATTTACCATCCTAAATCACAACTTCGATAAATGAGTGACAATAACAACAATAGTCTAATGGGTAATAATGGTTGATGGACACGGTGCATTATGCTTGCATAAATCTTTGCATAAGATAATTCAGTTATACCAATTGTCGGCGGAATGGGGCCCAGGGTACCCCTAACCGCCGGCGGAGGCCAACCAAATGCCGCAGATGGTGACACGTGGCGCTCCGGTCGCTGGGGCCTTGGGTCCCACCCGGATCGCCGTGCGGAACCCGTGGCCATTCCTAAGGAATAAGGGGTCTCCTCCAGAGGCAGCGTCCGCAAACCAGAAGGGGTCTTGGGCCTCCGGGAGTCCACGGCCCACGCGCTGAGCGAGCACTCGGGGTCCGTCCCCGAGCGCTCGGCGTCCCAGAGGGCGAAGGGCGCGCTCGGGGTCCCTTCTCGAGCGCTCTCCCTCGGGCTCCCCCCTTCAAGGCGCCCCGAGCGGACCCCCTGCGAGTGCTCCCCGAGCGCTCGGGATTGCTCGGGGGCATCCGGAAGACAGCTGGCGCTCTCTCCTAGCGAAGGAAGATGCTCGGGGACCGAGTGCTCGGGGGACGACGTGTCCTCTGATGGGACCCTCGCCCATCTACGTCGGCCAGCGCCCAGCTTCTCCAGTAAGCTTCCGCTCTGGCGGAGGCATTTAATGCCTGTCATTTCGACGAGGAACCCCAAGCCCTATGAGGGCATGATGACGATCGGACCGGGTCCCACTGGTGCAGGTGATAAGCTCTGACAGCTATCCCTCTCTCTCTCGGAAGGGTGGGCCCGGGCTGACAGATTCTTTGACCAACCAAGCGCGCCGCCCCGCACGCCCTGTCACTGTCACCCTTTCTACCCCATGGGGGACGCCGCCGCGCAACTCATTGCGCGGGTTGAGGGGCTGACCCATGGGACCCGCAAGTGGGTATTCTACCGACTCAGTCAGAAGAGGCCAATAAGTCTTCATCCACGGGGCCCGCCGAAGGTAAAGATGTCAGAACCCCTGTTCCGACATACGGTGAAGCGACGTCCCGGCCGAAAGTATGCGGTTCGCATTGAATAGAGGTGTGGGCGCTTCCAGTTGCACCCACGTCGCCCACAGTATCATTCCAACTCATTTTCCTTTGCCGACCTATGTGGTATTCCCCCAAGTATATAAGGGGAGAGCCTGGTCCATGCAAGGGGAGAGCTTTTTTCCTAGTTCGATTTCCCTTAGGTTAAATCCTTGCCGAAGAAGCACCGTTTTTCCTCTGGGCTAGAGCAAGAAGAAGAACAGTGCGCACCTTTGTAACTCATCATACTTGCCGTATACACACATATATACAAAAACAAGCAGGACGTAAGGTATTACGCCTTCCGGGGTGGCCCGAACCTAGGTAAATCCTTGCGTCATTACATCCTTAGTCACCGGGTTACTCGCTAAACTCTAATCCACACCAAGGCTCGTAAGAAACTCACCACTCCCCTGGGCCGAATTCCAAAGGGGGTCCCTCCGGACCACCGCTAGAGGCGTCTCTACGCCGACACCAATAAAGAAGAAGCATTATACGTCAACCGTTGTGTCTTCTTCTAACTCAATGTCATCAAGACAATACTATGAGCATAATTTATACTTCCACTATAACTGAAATTAGAAATTGGATTTTTATAACAAAAAATAGAAAATCCTAGTCTAGTAATCAGTAATTGTTCTTGAATTCGAAGATTTATCTTTGTCTATTTTACTTTCAGTCGAATTCATGGCAATAGACTTAAGCAATAATTGAATATTAGCATCTTCATCAACAACACCAATTTAAACAAGTAGATCAATAGCATGCCACAAAATAAATAACCTCATTAACTCCATCTACTAATTTATTCAGAAATAAAAACTAAACTTAAAATGTTGGTTAAGCCAACCTAAAATGAGAATATCAAATTCTGTAATAAAACAATGCAATAACAATTATAATCATCATCAGATTAACGCAAGGAGCAAAAAACTTAGCCATTTGGGGAGGGACTCCCCAAAGTTTAAACATTTTGCTTCTCTTAGATTTCCACTATGAAGATTAAATAATTGGACCACTCCTTTTCTTCTCAATAATTTTTCCTACAAAATATTAGTTCTTGGATAGCAAATATAAAGCAAACGATCCTTATAGTAAGTAATCAAATTAAACTCAATGATCAAGATATAAAAGATACCTCCTCACTGTAAAGTCCCCCAACTAAACAAAGGAAGTATGCAAACACTTTTAGAGCCTATCATAGAATTAATTTCAGCATTATAAACAGGAAAAAAATCATAAAAGCTTAAATGAAAATTATAACAGTACATGAGAAATCTAAATAAATTACATTGATAAATAATTAAGCACAACAGAGAGCCAAAAAAAGAGCATCGGGGTAGCTCCACAGCCTCTAGGCAGCAGAGTGAGGCGGCAGGGCCAACTGCCACTTTGTTCTAGGACTGGATCCCAAATTTTTTCAATAGGTTACGTACTTTTTGTAAATCTAAAATATGAATTTTACGCAATTTATTAGGCATTCGAGAACATCAGAAAAATAACAGAAAGGCTATTGAAGCAATAATAATGCAATCATATGTAATAAAACATGATACTACTTATTCAAACATAAACCTAAGACTCGACAGAAAGTAAAAAACACTAAACTTCCGAGTTGTCTCCTGGGAAGCGTTTTAGTTTAAATCAATAGCTTGACTTTATTAACATGAGGTTTTTAACCTTTTTCTTCCGTGAGCCACGAAGCTACTACTCCGAGCCCCACAATTTTTACTTCAATTTCTTCCTTGTTCTTCTTTTCTTTCTTGGGAAATGCGTCAAATTTATGAAGGGAGAAGATTGTACTTAACCAAGGCATCTAATGTTCTTACGAAAGGACTTCCCAGAATAATAGGAGAGATATTATATTCAAAAAATCAAGCACTACTAAATCTATAGGAAGGGACAATCTTGATATCCATTATAACATTCTCAACCACACTAATTGAAGTTTCATATTGCAATGAACCAGCTTATCAAATTTTAATTTATCATAACAAGATTTAGGCATGGTAGAAACACTAGCACCAAGATCACATAAAATATTAATGCAATGACTACCAATTTTAATCTTAATAATAGGTCATAATTATCATCCAATTTGAGAGGTATCATTTCTTCTCTAAGCATTTCTTCATTCCTAAGACCAAGCACTTTTATAAAAACTTTAGTAATAAATTTCTCATGTATAGGATCTTTAATAGTAGCATGAGAAGAAATTGTATGCATAATTTTAATCAATTTATCAATGGCAAAGGCACTAACAATATTATGACTATTTTTATTCATAGCATCAGATCAGGATTCATCCGTAGGCATAGAACAAACATTTTTAACATCACTGAAAACATCAATCATAAGATCATCATCAATTTCAACAAGATAACCATTTTAACACTTTCTTTAGGATTTGGACTGGGCTTCCCCGAAAATAGATCAATGAGAACTTGCTGACTATCTACAATTTTAGCAATAGAAGTCTCTATGTTTTTAGTTCTACTCTCCAAAATTTGGACATCATTAGTAAGAGAATTAAACTTTTGAGTCAACTCATTCAGCTAGCACTATGATCATCAATGTTTTAATGACTTTTTTGGTCTCTTTGAGTAGCAATAATTGATTAAGACAATTTTTAATATCATGAAAAGCCGTATTATTTATAATCATAATTGTTATCATCATTATTGTTGCTGCCATAGTTATTATTATAAATACTAAAATTTTACTCACCATAATTATTCCTCCAACCATTAGATTTAAAATCGGTTGTAGCAACAAAATTAACATCCTTATTTTCCTCAAGAATAGAAATCTTGTGTTGTAGTCTTGTTCATCAAGGTACCCTGGTGGCGGTATCAAGAGCACTCGTAGAGATAAAATTTATCCATGATAGAAAATATGTGTAAAACCATCCAATCAACAGCTCCATGGTTATGACAATTTCTTATCAATTCTTTCAAGCGTTCCCTAGAAATAGGTAAATACTCATTATTACCATGTTGAAAAGTAACAATAGCATTTCTCATTTGTACTATCCCAGTGGGAGGATAATATTTACCAACAAAAAAAGAAATTAGCTTTTGCCCAAGAAGTGATACTACCTATAGGTAGAGACATACGCAATTCTTTTGTCTTTCTCTAAGTGAGAGTGCAAACGAAGTCAACTTAACGGTATCGGAATTAACTCTTAAAATTTTTGCAAATTACAAATTTTATTAAAATAATTTAAATATTAGGAAGATCATTTGTGGGAGCACCACCAAATTGATTATTAATAACCAAGTTCAACAAAAAAGACTTAATATCAAATTCTTTCACATTAATTTCAAGACTAGTGATGAGTCATCTAATAAAGTCATCATTAGGGACACTAGAAAATTCACCCAACCTAGTATTTTATCACCCATTTTGGCAAGATTAAATTGAACAAGTAGCAACTAATTTTTTTTGTTGTTTTTAATAAGATGAAACTAATCAAGCAAAAAAAATAAAGGAAGTACTAACAAAGTTAAATAAACTAGAAAAAAACTAATGGAAGTAACAAAAACTAAACATGACAAAATTAAAGAGAGAGGTGAAATCAAATTTAGATTGAAACTAGTGTTGCCTTCTCGGCAATGGTGTTAGAAAAGTGCTTGACAATACTTTTGGATCCCCGCAAGTGCATAGATCAATTGTAGTTTATGAGAAAGCGGCGAACCCATAGAGAGGCAGTGATTAATCTCACTTGGACCTAAATCTAAAATTATACTGAAAATAATAAAAATTGAATTTTGAGATGCACAACTATTTCTCTCAATTAATTGTAGAACTCGAGGAAGCAATAGAAAATTTAAAGGAGTAATTATTTGGACTAGGAGATAAAATATATTTTTGGATTAAACAAAAATAGAAAACTAAATATAATACTAAAAGTACTAGGAGAGGTGTTTTAGTAGCTAAAATTGAGCTATGAAATATATAAATTCATTAGTAGCAATTCTCAAGCAAGTAATAGGGATTATGCAACATAAAAGAACCGGCCACATATTTGAAAGAAACAAACGAGAGGTTAGTATTATTAACAATAGATATGAGTGATTTGAAACAATACTAATAAATTCGCTAGCGAAATACGAAAGAGGACCACACGGTTGACTGTTCTACCCCATCCCCCATGCTTACCAATAATTCGCATCACTGAGTGTCATGCATGGTCAATTCACGATATGCAATCAAGTAAAACTATTAAAGACATAACATGCATAAGATTAATCCCAAGCAAATAATTGATTATGCCAAATGGATAGTAATCATAATAATAATTGTTCACATCGAAGATGGATGACCATGACAAATAAATAGAGAATGTTGCATAGCTACTAGCATACACCTCGTAGCCTCGATGGATTACTCACACGTCATGTAATTCATCAAAAGAAAATGTAGTATAAGGAGGTTCTAATATATGGTGGTTTGCTTGCGGGTGATGACCTATGGGTGGACATTGAAATGGGGATGGTGTAGATGGAAACTTGGTTGCCCACGTCCCCATCTTCTCTGTCTCGAACACTTCTCTCCCTGTTTCGATGCAGAGTCCTTTATATATGAAGGCGAAACTCCGCATGGGTCCATTCGTGGTGATACAGATCAACTCGTCAAAGGGTGGCGGCAGCCAAGCCTTGTGGTTCCGAGATGGCTAGATGACGCAGTAGGTGGGGCTGCCCCCTTAGGCCACCCCGCTTAACCCTAGTTCATATGGCTACCTCCTTTTGCACGAAGCTTTCCCCCTCCGATCTCGAATATGCTCGATTTTTAGATTTTTGCGATGTTTTTCCTGCGTACACAAAATAAAGGGATAAATAGGCAGTATGACAATTTATTAAATAATCCAGAAAAATAATCAAATTACATAATGAAAATATAACCAAAATACATCATTAAACTCAAAATAATCTGATACATTTTTGACATATCTGTGACACAAACTGATCTATGATCCATAATAAAAAAAAGAACAAGTCGATCAAGTGATCGGTGAGATAGAAAAATCTGATCAAATATGATCAGAAAACGACTCTCCAAGGCGGCCGATCGATGTGATCGGCAACGCAAACCCTATCTGTGGGTTGTGAAACCCCCGGGAAAGATCACGGAGATCGATCTAGCCGAGGCGGCGCAGTGCGGAAGCGTGTTAGAGGTTAGCTTGAGGAACGAAACCTCTAATACCATGTAAGAGGATGAATATGATGGGATCGATGAAGGACTGTATGGATTCCCTATTTTATATACCTAAATCTTAGTGGCTTTTTATCAAAGCTGGACGAAAAATCTGTTTTCTAAAAACACATTTTAAGGAGGTAATAGCACCCTAGTTCGTGAGCTCGACATTAATTGTGAATTTATTCTATAATTATTACTCCCTCCATCTCAATAAACAAGGCGTGAAATCTGAATCACTCTGACCAAGGAGAGTTGAGTGCCGGAATTTTAGTCCCAAACCGCCCCTCATAAAGGAAAAATTTTTTGTGGAGACGGGGTGCAAACCCGCGGTTGTGCAGCCCCGCCCCCGATGGTAGACGCGTGGATAAAGATGTGATCGAACGGCCGGCTCCCCAAAACGCCAAGGGGTCTGGCGTTTGCCCCCCAAGCGTCGCACTCCCCGAGTGCAAAGCACCGAACGCCACGTTCGCCGGTGTTTGCGCGGCTAACAAAACGCCAAGGGGTCTGGCGTTTGCCCCCAAGCGTCGCACTCCCCGAGTGCGAAGCACCGAACGCCACGTTCGCCGGCGTTTGCGCGGCTAACAAAACGCCAAGGGGTCTGGCGTTTGCCCCCGTTCGATCACAGCTTTATCGGTTCGGTTAAGGGGGCTGCCTCATTAAGCGCTGATCGGTTCGGTTACTCGGCCTCGTTTCTCCCCCGCAAAGATCCATCGCACTGGAGTACTTCATGCATGCATTTATCTCTCGCGAGGGTTGCCATCGTGCGCCCAGGTACGCAATCCATGCGCCGTGCATTCCCCTGTCAAAATGGGCTAGAATTGCGTGGATTGGGCGATGATTTCTCTCGCGGATCGTCGATGAAATTTTCTCTCGCGGATCGTCGATGAATTGAGGCGCGAGACTGTACTTATGTTTTCGCTCGACCGCATCCTCACCGGCCGTGCGCATGGGCACAACGCCGGCCGCACGCACCGCATCCACGAAGGCCACGCGCACCGGGACGACGACGGCCGAGCGCAACGCGTCCACGCCAACGGCGCGAACAACCTCAACGCCGGCGCGATCAGCCTCGTCGCCTGCGCGCTCAACCTTGCTCGCCATGGCTACCTCGAGAGAGCACGGAGAGAGAGAGGGAGAACACGGGAGAGAGAGACGAGAGAGTACGGGGAGAGAGACGACAGGGAGACGAGAGGAGAATTAGTGGAGAACGCATGCAATCAATTAATGCGCGCCAGAACCTAGGCGTTTCACAAGAGACGAGTGAATGCATGCACAGGGGTAAGGCTGGAACATTTGTGGCTTTTGCTACATCGCGCCCTGTTTGCTGAGAAAACAGCTTAAACATTTGGCGCCTTGTTTATTGAGATGGAGGGAGTATATTTCTCTCGTAAATTTGAGATATATAAGTTTGCGAAGAGATTTTTCAAGACTATACTCCCGTCCATCAAGGAAAAGCTAACAGGGCCTTGTCTTCCAATTGTTAACCGACTAGGGTTGCAGCCGGTCAACCAAAATCTGATAGGGCTTATTGTCCAACCGTAGGAAGCCATGTACAAACAATTAGACCGGCCTGGTTGTCCAATTATTGGCTGACATGCTTGTTATTTTTTCTGAAGAAGTTCATTTCCTTTCATTCTGCCATTCATCCTCTCTTCCTCCAGTCAAGTTGGTCGTGTTAATCTAGAAAGGAAGCATGCCGAGAGTTAGAGAATCAAATAGTGAGAAAAAGAAAAGCGTGGATGGAATTCCAGGACGGTGAGTATTTCATAAATAAATAAATAAAATTGCAATATCCCAATAGTCTCTAGAAAATGACTAACATGAGCCGTCTCTTCATACATCAAACCAAAGTTGATTGATGAAGGAGGCATAAATCAACATAGTATCCATTGATTTGTGTAACGCCAACCATGAATGTTATCTTGAATCTTGTTCGTTTCTTTTAGAACGAGACATGCTCAGTTTGTATTGCTGATAAGTGGTAACGTGTGGGTCGGTGGGTCAGCGGTGCGGAAACAAAGCTTGGAGCCGCCAAGCAGCCGAGCAGTTGTCGTGTTAGGACGTTGGGAAACAATGGTACGGCCGCATAATGCGTGCGTGGATTTTGGTGGAGCGATCTTTGCTAGATTTGAAGGGAAGAGAGAGGTATATGACCATAATTTATAGCAAACATTATTTTCCAAATCGAATAGAAAGGTGGGAAGCAAAACTCAGACATGCACAGTGCAACCCATTCTTTGTGCACCCAGGTGCATCCTTTGAAAGCACATAGCAGAAAAATTCCAAAATACTTGGTTAGATAGGTCATGGTGCAATAATGCATACTGCAACGCTCAACTGAAGACACAACGTATGTTAGGATAAATAGAAAGTCAAAAAATCACTACATAGTATTGCATTTTCATTTTAGCAGACTTTTTTTTCGTTTCTCCGTGTAGATGCAATAATCTGACGGACTATATTTATTTTTTGTGTCAGCCCAGTCTAGCCTCGGTATTGAACAGACCCAGGTTGATCTACAGACAAGATACACCCGCGCGACATGGATATGATGCCATTTCCTACGCTCATGAAGAGGCTAGCAGATGGGCACTTCCTCCTCCCGATGATGCTTGCCCTTTTCTGATGATGCCCAATTACAGGAGCCGATATTGCGGCTATTATTAGCCTGTGTTTCTTTGCCCAGCAAAACTACCATGGAATAGTGAAAGAGAACAGGGTGATGTGCCCGTGAAAGACATTTTGTCTACGAAAGGAACTAAAGAGAGGAGGAACACAGATTTGCTACTTTACTTTCTAAAAGGCTATCGATGAAGGAGCAATATCAACCTGGGTAACATAAACATTTTTGCCCGTAAGGTGGTGGAAACTATCTTGCTTATTCTTCGGGAGGACGCAATGTAGTGACATACTAGGAAAAACAAATGTACAATGAAAAAATGAATACATTTATGTTGTTCTTTAAAGGAAAAAGTATATTTTTGGTCCCTAAATTATTGCTAAAGTCTAAATTTGGTCCTTCAACACAATATGAGACATTTTTGGTCCGCCAAGTGTCAAAACCGCATAGATTTGGTCCATCGCCTCACCCCACTGAAAGCAGTCTGACGATGACGTCGTAGCGATTTCACACAAATGGCAACCCAGTTAGCACAAAATTAAAAAAAAGCCAGGAAAATGGGAAAATTGGGAAAAAAGAAATATTATAGAAAAATTACTTTAAAATCCAAAGAATTTTAAAAATTCCTAACATTCATAAATATTCTATAAAAAATGGAATTCTATAAAATTCAAAAGGTTTCCTTTCTCTAAATGTTTGAATTTTTACTTTTAAAATTCTCAGTTTTTTCAGTAATTTTTATGGAATATTCCCGACTTTTAAAGTTTATTGGTTATTTCCTTATTTTTCTTATTTTTCCTCCAAATTTTCTATTTATCTAAATTTTCTAGTTATTTCCTAGTTTTTCTTGTAAATTTTCATTTTTAATATGTGGATTTTTTTTCAAATTTCTGGTTTCCTAAAATAATCTAATTTATTATTCTCTCTAAATTTTCTAAATATTTTAGTTTATTTATATTTTTCTAATTTTCTTCAAATTATTTGAGTTTTCCAAAAAAACTTCGAATTTTCTGATATTTCTTTTTTTTATTGATTGAGCTGCATGTGTGAAACCGTTGCCATACCATCATCAAAATCATTTTCTTTGGGCAAGGGACTAAATCTAGACGATTTTAACACTTGCAGGATCAAGAATATCCAATGTTAAAATTCATAGACTAAACTTAAAATTTTATAATAGTTAAGAGATTAAAATAAATATTTTTCTTGTTTAAAGTACAAACCCCTTCTCTACACTACAAGTATATCAGTCCAACAATGGGACATCTAGTAGGCAAGGAGCAAAGCCATTGGCAGTGATGGAACGGTTCGCTGGACTGTTGCGCAAAGTGACCGGCGACTCGTCTAGAGCCACGAAGAGGAGTTGTCGTCTCAAGAAAAGAAATAAAAATGAAAAGAGTTGTGGCGGAGGATTTTTTATACAAAAAGATATTATTAATTTGTCGACCTCCGTATATAAGAAGATACACACATCTCTAAGAACATTGATTATTACAGAGTTTAAGAGTAAACGGTAACAAGCTCACAAAGAAGCAACTCCAAATCAAGCTAAAACAAATCAAGCTAGAAAAAATTATAAATGAAACCAACTAAGGCATTGGAAGCTGACCACCTACAGCCACTTGGTTCTACACCAATAGCTAGATGAGAATAGCTCTCTCACCATGTTCTCTAGTCATCGGTTCTCTTCAACCATCGCTTCCTTGGATTCCAGTCACTAGAAGAGCACCTAAAATCTCAACAAACTTCCACATTTAAAGATCACCTACTTTGGATGATGAAATATTCTTTATCAAAATTTATATCATCACGATATAACCAAATACACCGACACACTATCGTTGCCCCGACAATAATTTAAAGACAACATGGGTTCTTCCCAGGCCATTTAGCTATTATCCCAACATGTGGGAGACCCTCTCGGAGTCTCGGTGGCATCAAGTTAAAAGCAATGTATACGACTCTCCATATGTGTATGACTTCTCGTACAAAATGAATCACAGAAAAATTAAAACATAAATATTGTACAGTCGTATCTTGATGACAGAAACAACGTAGCTTACTTTCCTACCGTACGTTTTGCGATATTGTCTTTTTGTAAGTACCTCACCTTATTGTAAATACCATAGAAAAAATTATCATTTCATAAAAATCATTCCTCGTATATTAACGGGCAAAAGATCAATTGAATTTCTAGTGTTGCGAAATCTAAAAATCTTCCAAAAAGAATATTCATTTCGTTTCATCATCTTACTGGTGGCCTAGATCTCGTGAAGCTTCTCTACAGTACTGCCCCTGACATGGGTGGCTGACATATGGGCCCGCTAGCAAGCTGGCTCACATATCAATAACCCCACGTCAGAGGGCAATACGTCAGAGGATTTGTTTCCGCCTAGATCTCCACGGTGGGTGGACGGAGAGCATTGCATATTTGCATGGGTACATACATGGCCTGTCGGGTGACTCGAGTCCTTGCGTCAGGGCAGTGTGAGCGTGACGAGTGAAAACTACCCAACAGGTAAACAAGAGAATAAAAACTATTGGCGATCGGCAAAGCGGGTGTGTCGGCCTGTGGGCCCCCCGGACAGCCGCGAGAATTACGGCGGGATGCAGCACGTTCGGTGGCGACCACCCTTGACGTTGGAAGTTGGAAGCCTTTTCCTTCTCCAAGTTGGATATGGCTATTGTAGCTCGATACTGTAGCTTTGTCTTCTAGGGGAAGAACTGCCAATTCCTAGCCAGCTACAGTAGCTTATCTTCTAGGGGAAAGAAATGCCAATTCCTAGTCAGCTACAGTAGCTTTGTCTTCTAGGGGAAAGAAATGCCAATTCCTAGCTTCTTTATGTCTAGTCAATAAGCATGTGTTCACTCTCCAAAAATAAAAATAAAATGAAATTGCATGTGTTTTTTTTCTTTTGTTTATAGCTCATTTGTCTGGTACTATTGTTCGAAAGATCGAAAAATCTCTGTAACGAATGTTCGGTAGCTGGTCGCATGTAGTGAATTTTTGGTCGCCCTCCTGTTCTTTTTGTGCGAGAGAGATCTAAATTAAGTGCATGTAGCATTGTTAAGTTTACACCAGGAGCGTTGCTAAATTCATATAGAAAAATAAAAAAATAGTGATGTTAGCATGTAAAAGCTAATTTCGAAAATTAAAATGTTAGCATGTAAAAGCTAATTTTGAAAATTAAAATGTCTCATCAATTTACAATCCGTTTTCATGGTGATTTTCATGTCGACAAGGGCTTTAGAAAAAAAAATCTCGTTTTACCACGCGGTACTACATTGTTTACCACGCTATTTGTAACGAGTTATCAGATAGTTGAACATCGCCATTCACTGCTAGTGTATTTGATAGAGCTTCTCAAAGAGGTTCGACACACGTTCAAATCAAGTCCACGTGTAAGCCGAGTGATGTTATCAATGATTTATCTTTTTTGTTTCTTGATGTGTGGATTTAATTTGCACTTAAATTTTTGTCTCATTATAGCTATATGCTTTGCCAAGGTTGTAAGAAAATTTTCAAATTTTTATAACCATTAGTATGATAATTATGCCTCAAGTACGCTCATGCACTTAAATCTCCTATTATACATAATATGCTCTCGTGATTTTCTACCTACATATGAGGCCTCCACCCTCGACTATTTCTTGGAGCATGTGCTTAGATCTTGTAGTTGCTAGTAGTATTTGCTCGTTGGGTGTACAGTAATCCACCAGTAACAAAGCATTTCCGTTTTTGTCAACTCCAACAATCTAGCTTGGTGCCTGTACCACCGACATAGTTGGTGCAAACATCATTGCTGCGTAAGAGGATTAGCTAATTAATTAGTTTTATTTTTTGCAAAGCAGGCAATGCTTGGTCTAGGTACTTGTTGTATGTAGGGTAGCTATCTCGAGAACACATATGGATTAGTTAGATAACTAGATCTAGTAACTACATCAGTACAATAGTGAGAACCGTTTAGTAGATAACCTGGTAACTACATCACGATGGTAACAGTTTAGTAGATAACCTGGTAAGTACATCACTGCTATGGTGGTAACTATTCAATCACTAAACAGACTAGTAAGTACATCACCACTATGGTGCTAAATGGTTACTAACCAATTTAAACCAGATCACCACTATGATGATAACTGTTATCTAAGCATCCTAACAAATACATCACCACTATGATGCTAACGGTTTACTAAACAATTTGATAAATACATTACCACCATGGTGATAGCTGGTTATTAAATGTCCTGGTAAGTATATTATTTTTGTTTGTTACGTAGTCTAGTCCGACAGAAGAACAATCCATGACTAAGAAAACAGACCTACAAAGAAATTAATTTCAGAAGCCGTTAATAGATTTGACGAGTTCGCGTCTGTTAAAGTTTTTTTACAAGCATGTTAAGTGGTTTGGTGTTGGGATTGCATGCTGACAACACGATCGGAGTGATCGGTATGTAAAACTAAAGAGCAACTATCATGCTAACTTGTATTTTACAACTTGGTAATAGAAAGACAAAAAAATTGTCAAACATATTCAAGTGTGGTCTATTATTGAAGCATTTGTCCCGAGGAACGCAACAGTAGAAACTGTGATTAAATAAATTTTTGAATTTTGAATTTTGTTAAAACACGCACGTACACCTGTGGATCTTGCCCTGTTTGTTTGGGCTTTTTCTGGCTTCTACGCTTTGGCTTCGAAGCCAGAAAAGCACCTATTTAGGTGCTTTTGGCTTTTGGCTTCGAAAAGCCTGAAACAACTTTAAAAGTTATTTCAGGCTTTTTGAAGCCAAAAGCTAAAAGCAGGTAAATAGGTGCTTTTCTGGCTTCGAAGCCAAAATCCAAAAGCCAAAAAAAACCCAAACAAACAGGGCCATTAGCAGCCAAAAGCTTTGGCTCACGGGAGAGAAAAATGCCACGTGAAGGAGGCGAAGGCAAGAAACGATTGCTTTAGACTAGTGGACAAACATCCGCGCGTTGCGAGATGCGGCCCAGTTATGCGTCAAAAGATTTCGCGGTCCGTCACGTCTCGCTTTGCCCAGTCGCGCGTGGGCTGGGACAGGCTGGTCTTGCTGGACCGTTCGTTCGACTAATAGCGCCAGGCGCTCCCTAGATAGTTATACTGCTTGATTAGTCTGCCGTCATGCCTCGGCTTAGTTCGGCGTGGTTAGGCCGGTCAAGCAGATGCAATGGCAAAGTCAGATCGAGTTGTTTTTTATTGCTTGTATACAAGGCTACTACTTACCAAGTAGAGATAGGGAGCTAGCATGCAGCTCAAAAGAAAATTGGTCCTCAAAACAAAAAGAATGGTCGGTTCATCAGCTTATGTTCCATAAGACTGTTACTAGTTCACTAGCAAGAACAAGATCAAGACGATTATTAAAAATGGGAAGCAAGAATTTACAAAAGCAACATGTTGGATGAAGTGATGAACAGAACAGAAAACAAAAGGCACAAGGGTGAGACAGGCCAGCCAGGATCCGGAGGGGCTGTGGGAGGTTGCGCGGTGCATGGTACACTCCTCGGGAGACCGTGTTATCTTTTTTTTGTTATCACGTGAAGTGCTTAAAAGACTTAATTACTTTGGATTCAGGTTTTATTTGCAAAGTGACAGACACAAGAAAAAAATTTTAACTTACAAATTCGTATATATTGTGTAGACCTCGAGACAAAAAGGTTTAGATATCTAGGATTTTAGTGTCAAAAACATGAGCTTATTCTGCAAGTGGCTTTTCAGGTTTCTAAACAAGGAGGATGTGTGGCGGTCCTTGCTCAAAAGAAAAGATACTTAAAGAAGACGACCATGACACAAGTCACTGAAAAACCAGGGGATTCCTATTTCTGCGCCGATCTTATGAAAGTAAAATTCACTCTCCTCTGTCACAGATCTTTTCAGTTTCAGGATGGATCTCAGATTTGGTTTTAAATGGATATTTGGTCAGAGGACAGCCCTCTCCCAGCACACTATCCAAGGCTTTTTAACCTCGTTCATAAGAAACAAGCGACGATGACACAAGTATTGGGCACTGACTCGCTGAATTTTTCCTTCCGGCAGGCTATTATATTGCAAAATTTGCTCGACTTACATGCTCTAGTCCGTGGAATTGACCATCCAGTTTTGCTCGTTCAATAAAGACAACTAGCATGTCTATCACAATATTAAAAGAACTAGCGATAAAGGATCACCCTGTCTTAATCCCTTTTCTGGTTGGAAATATGGTCCAATATCATCACCAATCTTAATACTGACACTCCATCTGGTGACAAAAGAATTTACCCATTCACACCATTTATGAGAAAAACCCTTCAACTGCAATGTCTGTTGAAGAAATGGCCACTTGATTTTATCATATGCTTTCTCAAAGTCGATCTTAAAAATGAAACCATTTAATTTTTCTTATGCATTTCGTGAATCACCTCGTGTAAGATGACTATCTCATCCATGATGTAATGACCAGGCATGAGAGCCGTTTGAGTTGGTCGTACAACCTTGTTCGCCCCCAAAGTTAGCTGGTTTGTTCCCACTTTAGTGAAAATTTTAAAACTGACATTAAGAAGGCATATCGACCTGTACTATTGAATTTTTTTATTACTACGGTGATAACCCTGAAATGCAGCCTATATAAAGGTCGTGTACCAACATGTAAGCCTCCATCATATCCGCTTTGATAATCTCCCAGAAAGTTTGGTAAAACTCTGCAGGGAATCCGTCGGGTCCTGGCAACTTATTGTGTTCCGTCTGAAATACAACCTCCCATACTTCTTTCTCCATAGAGGAGATGTAAGGGCGGCATTATCTTCCTATGACACCTGAGGAATATCCTAACCCCACGTCTCATCGGTGTTGAGAAAATCATTCTCAGGTTCGCCAAAAAGACTTCTATAGTAATTTGTTATGTACTGCTTAAGATTCACATCCCCAATGATTTCACCGTCTTCCTGATCAAGTCGAAAGATACGTTGTTTACGATGTTTGTCATTAGCCACAAGGTGAAAATACTTTGTATTATTATCCCCTCAGAACATGTATGATCTTTGTGCGTTGGTGCCATTTTAATTCCTCCTCCCTTAATAAATATGCTAGCCATTCATGAGCTATCTGCTTACGATAAATATCATCCATAGACAGCCCCACATCTCCGCTTTTTTGTCTAAGGAGTCAATATCAGCAAGTAATTGTAGTTTTTCTTGTTTGTATAGGCCATTGGTATTTTTATCCCACCCGCGAAGGTGCTACCACAACCATCTAATTTTTCCTTGCCATTTAGCAATAGGAGAATCTCTTCCCTGTTCCTGTCGCTGGTAGGCAGCCACCATGTCATGAAATCCTTCACGAGTGAGCCACGTTAGCTCAAATTTAAATAATGGTTGGTTACCCCCAAAAACTGCAACCCCAGTATCAATAATAAAGGTGTATGATCGGATAAAAATATTTCAAGTTCCTATTCTGAGAACAAACGGAATTTATGCTCCCAGTCGGTGTCCATAAGGACTATGTCTAATTTTTGGAAAGTCAGGTCGCTAGTCGAGTTTTCCCAAGTGAATTGTTGACTTGATAAGGCAATCTATTGAAGATCCAAACCATCAATAACTGCATTAAAAGGAGCAGCCATCGATATTCAAAATTATTTTTATTTTTCTCTCCTCGATGTCGAATGATATTGAAGTCACCACCTATTAACAATGGGAGTGATTCCATACGACAAGCATCTACCATCTCAATTAGAAATTCCTCCTTGAAATGGTGTTGGGCTGCCCCATAAACAGTTACTAAATCCATTTGGACCCATCATCTTTGTTACGAAACTAAAAGTTACAATGTTACTACCCCTCGGAAATGGTTCTGATCTCAAAGGTAGCGAGGTTTACACCAAGGAGAATGCCCCTAGATCTACCGCACGGATGAAGGATATGCTAGAAGAAATCACGTCCACTGCTTAAATTATCCAGAGTACATTGTGGTAAGGAATTTTTACCCGTCTCCGAAAGAGACGCAAAGTCCAGTTGGTGGCCTCTCACGAAAGCAGAGAGTAGGATGGTTGTTTGTTGTGTCTTAAGCGAAAAACCTTCATGCGATTTACCTCAATATATCTTAGTTTAGCAATAGACAAAGCGACCTCCTTAGAATTTGATCCCAATTTAATGCCTACATTCCCTAAGTTGGAAATAGCAGTAATACTTGGAAAAGAAACAAAAGAATGGAATTAGACTTACCTTTATTTGCATCTAGATTTTTCTCCATGGCATGTCACATGGCGCGTGTCATAGAATCTTCCTCGGACGTTAGGATCCCGTGGCATAGGTGCATTGAGCCGTCCACTACGGCGGGGTCCTCCCTCCATCAGCGGCGGCGGCTCCACCGTGGCTTGCCTAGCTGCTTAGTGGCTTTGTCAGATATATTTATTTATTTATTTAATTGATTAATATTATCTCTAATAATAATTAATTAATTAAGTTAGTACATGAGCACCCAGTTTCTGAATTAACGTTTCTACGAACTACTTGCTGCTGTGAAGTCGACAAGCGTGATGGAGTTTGTTTTTTACGAGGGTGCCATGGCATGATCTGTTGGCTATCGATAGGTGCACGTGAATTCTCGGTGATCTCGGGTGACGTGTATTTAAAAAAAATCACACACGTGTGTTATGAGATGAAATACTCACCTGTAAATTTTGGCGAACAAATATGACCATGTACAGAGATGGGGAGAGAAGTTTTTTTGCATTGGTCACAAATGTTCATATATTTTAACCAAAATTTATAGTCATATAATTAATCCTATAACGTACACATATGAATTTTTAGAGTTTTTTTAAAACTTCAAAGTGTGATTTTTTAATTTTTTATAGATAGCAGGCTTGACGTTCCTGCATGTGTACAAAATCCATGTAGCTGTAATGAGGATAACCCTAACACCGATATAATCATATCTCCATAATTACAGGGTCTAGTGACGAGCTCGAGCACGTCAACTTAATTGTTAGGTAAATTTATTTCTTGGAGCTCCATCATTTTCTATGAACTCCATGATACTGCCTAAAGGAGGTGATGTTATATTACTCAGGAACATGGGCTCAAGTGAGGAGGAGGATGGCAGCGCTACAAGGTACAAGAAGGGAGATGTTGAATCGCTGTCAAGCTATTTCAAGACTTTGAAGCCACCATGATGGGTATGAAGACTTGGACGAAATATACAAGCTTTCATTTCATATTTTCATCCATAATGAGCACATGGTGTTGCACCACCTCAAATTTGTGCTAGGCCTGTGTAGTTTCAGATTTAGGCAAGATAGGCAGGCAAGTTTTAAAGTCCGTATTCAAGGGGAATAGGTTTTAGGGCTATTTCGGATCCCTGCCTTAGGATTGGGGTTTCATTGCATTATTTAGCAACTGCTACAATTTCGCATCTACAAGTCGTATAGAACTACCGCCTTGTTCAGATTGCTAGTGGAATCACAATTTGTTCTTCTAGCTCTTGTGCGAATTTAATACTTGCAATTTCAGATTTTGAATTATCATAGTTCTTACTGGTTCTTCGGTTGATTGCAGAAACTCGAACCTCATTGTTCAGGTTGATCGTGCCCACGACAAGATCAATAACCATCAAAGATTGGTTTAGCGATTGCAAAGGTGTATCGTTGCGTACAGTATAGTCAGATTATCAAGGTCAAGCTCCGCCACATCAATAGTTGCCATCCTCTCATCAAAAAATTGGACCACCGTCTCATCACAGTCCAATATGTTGCTTCTGTAATGATGATGAAACAATTCAACATCTCCTTTTTGATTGCCCAGTTGCACATTTCGCATGGCTTGTCACATAGGCATGTTCTGGTTTACGCCGACTACTAGTGTAGTCAAGATGTTTGATTCTTGGCTCAAGGGATAGGCAGAAGCCTACCTATAAAAATTCTAGTAGAGGTCCCCGTGTTGTGTTGGTCTATTTGGCTATGTCAAAATGATGTGATTTTTTTTATAAATAAAAAATTTATAATCCATCGTACGTGATAGACATATGTACATATTGATTGCGATCTTGGTCAATATTGCAGAGTGTGGAGGGCCGGTAGGTAGTCCTCTTGGCGTGCCACTTGCTAGAGACTGTGTTGAGGGAGCTCTTTGCCAAGCATAGAAGTTTAGTCAATATTTTTGTGCGCTGTTAAAAATCACTTTCTCAGCTGGTTAAAAATGGCTATCTGAGCCGGTTTCACAGCCGACTGAAACGAAAGGGAGCTAATAATATTTTTACAACCGACTGTAAAAGTTACTTCTCTCAGCCGGTTATCCATACAAAACCGACTGTACTAATCCTTAATCTCAGTCGAGTGCAAGTCCTAAATAGACAGTACAAAAACAATATCATTCGGTTGATTACATTGAACTGGCTGGAATACTTACTAATTTTTTTAAAAGGGTACGCCGTAGCGCGTCCTCTTTGGCCGTGCATTGTGCGGCCAGCATGGTGGCCGCCTCCCGGAGCTCCCGCACCACCTGCTCCTCGAGGGCACGCGCGTCTCCGTCGCTGGCCATTGCCTTGCCCTGCCCTAACTTGCTGCCAAGAGAAAGAGAGAGAGAGAGAGAGAGAGAGAGAGAGAGAGAGAGAGAGAGAGAGAGAGAGAGACGGGACGGGACGGCGAGAGGCGAGGCGAGGCGCAGTCCGGTGCGGTGGTGGGAGGCTGCGAGTCTGCGACACCACCATGCCTGTGCGATGGCCGCTCGGGAACCTCCTCCCTCTCCGCCTGGGAACCTCCTCCTCCTCAACGCTCGAGAACCTCCTCCTCGCCGCTGGTTCTGCACCTCTTGCAGCGCCTGCGTTGGAGACGAGCGGCAGCTGGTGAGCGTGGAGACACTCTATAGCCAAGGAGCATCCGCTGGTAGACGACGAAGACTAGGCTGAGGAGCTCCTCCAACATCGTCACCAAATCATCATCAAATCAATTCTTGATTCGGCAAGCACAAATTGCTAGAGCAGATAGAAATTAGGGGAAGAAGAGATGATGTTGTTACCTGGCTTTGGATGGGGAAAATATGTTCCTCGGCTGATCCACTCCGCCGTCCCCCGAGGACTTCGCCGCCCACTTCACCGGAGACGCACTCGGGGGAGCACGCCAAGAGCAACGCCTGCGGGTGTCGACGCGGAGGAGGATGCCCTCAGCGGAGGGGCGTGAGCCGTCGCACATGCTAAGGCGGGAGCTTCGATCTGGAACTGCACGATGGGGCCGAGAAGGCAGCGAGGGCGAAGATGCTCGGGCTGGCGAGGGCAAAGTTGATGCACTCGAGCACACCGACGAGCTTCGATCTGAAACTAGGGCTGAGAAGGCAGCAGTTGAAGAGGAGAAGATGGCCAAGAAGACAAAGAGAGGGATTGAAGATGGGTGGCAGTGGATGAGGGAGGAGGGGAGATGAGGGTCGGCACGAGTGGGTTAGGGTCAGTTTTTTTTGACCTGGGTCGAAATATCTAGTCGGTTTTTATTTAAAACCGACTGAGATATTTATATTACCTTTTTAGTCTAGTTTAATCATTTTTGTTGTAGTGATTATTACAGCCGGTTTTTTTCAGAAACCGACTGAGGAAACTTTACAGCCGGTTCAAAGGGAAAAACCAGCTGAGATAGTATGGACATTGTAGTCGGTTGTGTATTCTAAACCGACTGTGATACTATTACAGTCGGTTCGTTTTAAGAACCAGTTGAGATGATCCATTATCTCAGCCGGTTTGGTTTTCTCAGGTTTTCTCAGCCAGTTTTTTTCGTCTAACCGGCTGAGGTGGTAACTTTCCAATTGGTTCTTCGAAAACTGGCTAAGATGGGGGGGTTTAGGAAGCCCGTTTTTGTAGTAGTGCATCATCCTTAAACGTCGAAATTGACTTTCTTGTTTAAAGAGTCCGAGATATCCATGGGTGGTTTCCTTATCGACCTAGAATCCTTCTCTGAGGTACACACCATCCCGAGTAATCAGGGTATCCCTAGATCTCCATGTATTTATATATGGATACTGTCGTCGTATAGTGTAGAGTTATACTACTCATCGTTAGTTATATCATATGAGACAAGTATTAGCTCTGTAAGTCTCGTGGACACAATTCCTTGGATAACGGTTGAAGTCCTGTGGTAGCAATGCTAATAAATGAAAATGTTTTTCTGGTGTCACCGTATGCACTTGTGTAATTAAGTTCACTGCAATGCCCCGAAATACACAAGTTTCTTGACAATCAAATCGCGCTGGTTGCTACATGTAGTTGAGGTGGATAATTTGTGAGTCTTGTGGATATGCTTCTGCAGATAAGTTGACCTTTAGGTCAAGTAGTAGCAATGCTAATAAGTGAACGTTTTATGGTGTCACCATATGCACTGCAATGCCCGAAAGAACACAAGTTTTTAGAGTGCCTTTATGAGCGGTTGGGCAAATCACAAATTGACTGAGTCTTCTATCCTGCTAATTTCATCATACGATGATTTATGGTTTGTTATGCTACCTCTAATATAGATAACAGCAAAGTTTGTCTGTTTCCGTGATGACTATGTGGTTGAAGACAACGTTAGTTATGTGCAGTTGGTTTTTGAATTAGCTTCAGTTCAGTTACAACCTACAGCCTACAGATGAAAACACTTGTAATTGTATATGTACTTTTTGCTTATAACCTTATTCCCTCCCACATGTTTTAACTGCAGTTGGGCAAGCCATGTCTTTTCGGGACTATCTATTTGCTAAACCTAGAAGTAATGGTCAAGTAATCTTGCAATATGGAGTATATTGTACTTTGATTCGAAGTCGTAGGTTGCAATCTTTTCAACACGAAGTAATCTTTTCAAAATGGTTGCACGTGCACCTGTGTGCACTTTGCCATTACTTAGTTTTGAGTTGATGCTGTTTTCTTGGAAAGGAGGTGTTGTAACACCTAGAGCATCAGTTTACTAGAGATATGTTATTTTAAGAAGCAATAAAAATAATGCAGGTTTTTTGTTTAATGCCAGACAATTAGTTATTGCATATAAGAGTATAAACAACATTGATGTTTCGATTATTAGAAAAACAAGCTCCAGTTGAAATTTCTAAAACACTTTAACAATGTCTATTATTTGGATAATCTCCAAAATAATTGAATCAGGTGAGGCAGCAGGCGATCGGGGAGACGACGGATAAGCTGTTCCGATGGGCAGAGGTGCACATGTTTGACACTTATTGGCATCATTTAGGGGGGAGTTCCCTCTTCTGTAGTAATTTGATATATATTTAATTTGTTATAGGCTCCAAATCTCAAAGAGAACACTGAGAAGATGTTTAGAAGTAACCGGGTGAGAATATCATGATCTACAACCATTGTCCAGTTGTTCCATCACATATGTTTTTTTAGTATATGTACCTCTTTTATGTAAACAATTTCTTGCCATGGACTATTGTATACTTATATTAAGTTTGCATGTAAATACTTAAGCTTCGCAGTTCATTCCAACTAATAATTTTTGGCTATCGATCTATTTTTAGGCTGACCGGTTCATCGTATATTATTTAGAATTACTGGAGTAACTTTCTCACATAACTCACTACACCATGACACTTGGTTAGGATCAAAAATTCTGCTGGGAAAAATCGCTTAAAGGGGCAAGCTATCTGCCGGGAAAGATTTTCCCCCGCAGATACGACCTGCCCCGGAAAGTGCTGACAGGAAAAGTCTTTCCTGGCAGATACTAGAATTCTCGCCAGTTGCATTTCACCTCGAAAGTAGGACTTTTCCTGGCACTTCACATTTTCCCCGTGGATAGAAAAAACGGTCGGGAAATACAATCCCCGGCAGATGCTACGACCTTGACACTTACAATTTTTCTGGCAGATGATTTCCCTGGCAGTTATTTGCATTCCCATTCCCATCAGAGCCCCCCCTGGATCTAGATACCAGAACTAGCAAGTTGTCCTTTATTACTAATCACCATTTTCCCATAAGGTCCAGTAGATATTTGCATACACATTCACATTCACAATCTGAGATACTTCAGAATTCAACCAAAACATACATACATACATACATACATATATATATATAAACATTGCCATAAGAACAACACATGTTTGTGCAATATATCTATCACTTCAAATGTACATAAATGTATCTGGCAGCCATATTAACAGAACCAAGATGAGCTGAATATCTACACATGAGTTTCGACAAGTACAAAATGATTATTAATCAAGTTTCTAGCAGCACACACAAAGCCTTATGCTGCTGACCTGAAAAGGAGTGATAAGGTAAGAGGCCTGGTGATCATAAATCTGCACGGCTACAAAAAAAATCCAATCATAGCAAATATAAGCAACAAGTAGCAAATTGGTAACTGGTTAACACCGTATAACAGAGTCATAATTAGAAATGTGAAAACCAAGATATAAACTTGGAGAGGTGGGGAATCTCTTGAAATAAGATTAGTTTCCGAGATGCATTCACAAAAGACAGTAGAGCCCCAGGTTTCTACTCACCCATTCAAAAGCACAATTTGGAAGCAAGCAATTCAAAGAACAAGAGCTAAACTTAATATATGCCACCAGCATATGGTTTCAACCCAAACAGAGTCAAGTGGCATGTTTGAACAGGGGGAAACTAATATGGTTCACATATAGGATTAGAAGGTGTGGGTGTGAAGATAATACAGCTGGAGTCAGCTAATAACCTTGGCAGTCGAACTATAGCAAAAAAAGAAGGAGAAAGAAACCACACTCAGCCAATCAGATCATTACATAATTAATGGGACCATAAGGTCATCCAAAGATAAGATGAAGGAGAATTTAACTTGTCTATAATCTAACCATCGATCTGGCAAAGGGTCACATAGCATCCAAAGTGGCAGCGGTAAACATGGCAGGACCAAAATCTGATTACTTTTTGATACACAAGACCTATTTCATTCATGTTCATTCATACATGCCAGGGGCAAAAGGACTTACTGATTTATCAATTCTTTGAGTTTCAGTGGAATCAAAATCATGTGCCTGAAGCTTTCTCTACAAATAACTGAAAGATACATGAGATAAGCATAGAGTGAGATAAGTTACATAATAGCAAAATATATACTTAGGTAATGATCACTTTGCAAGTAGAGAACCTGCACATATGTAGTGCAGTGATGTTTTGGAAGTGAGTGGTGATAATAAGTTTGCAAGCACATATGGCAGCTGAGGTTTTTTAGATATTGGGTCAAACTTAACAAGTAGGTCAAACGATAGATATTGGAGAGACCAAACTGGTATTTATACTAGCATACTTTCAGACTTTCAGTGTGCATCTAAAGCAAGATAATAACAATATACTTTCACAAATCTTGACACTTCCAGTACAGTTCATGCTGTGTACGAATTAATAAACATTATAATGCCAGGTCAAAATATTTGACACATGAGATGTTCTCTTTCTCCCAGAAAATGCAACTCATGCATAATATGTTTATTTTTATGAAAGATAGTACGACCATGCAGCTAATCAGAAATCCTGATGTTATTTGATGGACAAATCATACAATGAGCAAGACTATATTTGTACTTCTATGAAAGATAGCATCATGCATGACTAATTCATAGAACTAGTAGCTGAGTGCACAGGCAAAAAAATTATAGCTCACCCATGTTCCAGACTCAAACTTGATTACTTGTAGTAAGTGAAAACCAGCAAATGCACGAACAATACAACAGCAGCTTACCTACAGAGTTCAGACTTCAGTTTTTTTATTCTTCTTCATTTGTTCTTCTTCTTCACTTCTTGGTCTTGCATACAGCAGCTCCAACTTCTCATACACCTCCAGAGATGACAAATAACTAGTCAAATAGGTTAACATAAAAGCAACTAGGAATGAACTAATCTCATAGAGCGGCTTCCCATGCACCTTGCTCCCAAGTCCCATCATCAGTTCAAAAAAGCAAGATTTTCCTAATGAAAAATAAGGGAGACACAGACATAACTAAGTATTGTTCTATATGAAAAATCACCTGCGTTGACAAATGTAAGATGACTCGATGTTGTCATCCTATAATTTCCTATCAATGGCATGCTAAAATTATTTTAGTGCTTTAAATGCTGGTTGGAATTGATCATCACATGGTCAAACTTGCAATGAATAACAGATGTAAAGAATTGGGTTCTCACAAATTAGGATATAGAGGTAAAGAATTGGATATCTTTTAGAGCGATTGGCTGGCCATGCACGCCTGTCCGACATTCTGCCAGCCTGAAATCATGCCTCATGCTTTTTCCTACCAGGAGAGCAGCAATTGCACAGAAACATCACATTGATCGAAGCTCCGAGTTGGATTTGCGATTACAAGCAAAGGAGATTAAATTAAGATGACGATTGGTACCAGGGATGAGCTGACGAGGCCGCTCTCGTTGGGGACGCTGCAGCCGTGACGGAGGATCCAATACTTGTTTTTAGAAGATGGCCGGGGACGTCAAGCCGCCCCTCGAGTTATCCATTGCTCAAACAGCATGCACACCTCCATCTCGCCAAACCAGCGACCACGCCTTGGTGCAAGAGTATCCTCCTGCACAGGCTCACGCTCGTGGCCGCATCGCTTGCACTCAACACACTCGCGCTCCTGCTCCTCCTGAGGGCTCAAGTCGCGTGACGATGGCGCATGGTGCAGTGCGGGTTCCTCGCGGCCCCGTGGATCATCGTGCTGGAGATGGCAAACTCCGTGCGTCCCACGCGAGTATTTTTGCTCTTCCCGCCCCCACACCTCTAAATTTCCGTTTCCCGCTATTCGTAATGCCCGGTAGACACATTGCCCTGTGTTATCTTTCCCTGCAGATTGTTTGCCCCCAAATGCTAGTACTTTTGCCGTCAGATAAATTGCCCCTCTTTATCTACTTTTCCCGGCAGATAAATTGCCCTATATCACTTTCGCCGGCACTTACAGTTTTCTCGGCAGACGGATTGCCACTCTAATCATACTTTTCCCGGTAGTCAATTGCCCTTAATCTCGTGTCGTGGTGTAGTGACTTTATTGCTTTTGTTAGATAAATGCAAGGAGAACAGGTCAGTGCTTCATGTAGCTCTAATTGCTCCAGATGGTTTGAATGTGGTTCCCGATATTTGGAGTGCTAAAATATAAAATCATGCAGTTTTCAGAATCTTTTGGAAGTCTATCACAGAGAAATTTTAGAACAATTTTGGAACTCAATAAATATGGCAGAGCTTATCTTCATCGAGTATTTTTTTTTAACTTTCTATTGACCAATAATAACCTTTTTCGGGTATGTTGTTTGGTGGGGAGGAATCCATTTATCATATATTTTGTACTACCTCTGTTTCATAATGTTAGTTCTTTTAGTTTTGTCCTAAGTCAATATTTTTTAACTTTGACCAAGTTTATAGAAAAATGTACCAATATTTACAACACCTAATTAGTTTTATTAGATTCATCATGAGATATGGTTTCATAATGTGTTTATTTGATGTTATAAATATTGATATATTTTTCTATAAACTTGGTCAAAGTTAAAAAATGTTGACTTAGGACAAAACTAAAAGAACTAACATTGTGAAACAGAGGTAGTACTTTGTTTATTTTTGTTAGACCTGTGTTGTATTGCTTAGACAAGAAATTTTTTTTTCCGTTGGCCGCCTGCTCTACTTGCTCTTTTAAATGCAGAATATACGCGTAGTTGTTGGGCACCACAAGAGGTAATAATGGCACGGAGCAAGACGAGCTAAGCTCAGGCTCTTGGCCTTTGATCACGGACGTTGTAGTTCACAAAGATTTTTGCACTAATAAATTGTGCGAGAATCTTTTGTATCGTGCCATTAGTTATATTCGTTGTTTTTTCTTTTTACAGTATATATATCGTTCTTTAGTATTCCTTATGAATAATAGTGTCCACTTTTATTTATACATTTTCAATGCGTTTAGTCTTCTTCTGCTTGAATATTATTACCGGTAGAATACATATATGTATGAGTAGAAAACTATATTATAAATATTAAAATAATTTTCTCCGTGTATAATTTATATTAGTCGAGACATATCTTGCATGTATATGATTATTAATGTGTAAAAGCGCTACGCTGAAAATCGGTCATCTACGGTAGAATTACTCCGGTAATCAAGTGGCGTATATTACGTTGCCTTTAGCTCCCCAAGGAGGATGCATGCACGGGACGCATATCATGTGCCAAAATGCCAATATTTGACCCAGACGGCAGCCGCAAAAGATGATTAGAAACACCGGCTTAACAACAAATGCATGCATGCCCGCGCGCTTTCCATCGATGAAAGGCAAAGATCTGCATCTTATATTCGTGTGCATGCATGCCTTCCTTTACGTCGTACTAGTAACCTTTTGTGTGTTATTTTGAGCACCTGATGCTTGCATACTTATTTAGGGTTAGTGTGATCTTTTCGGCTTTATATGGAAGTCACCCTTTGTAGATCATGTAAAGGTACATGCACTATGAGACGGCCAGGGGGTTTGCGTTTCTTGGAGCTATAACAAAGGTTTCCTAGAAACATTATCTAGGAATTTCGCAAGGACGGAAGAGAAACCAAACGCCAATCTTTTTTTTCTCTACAGTGGGCTACTGGGGTAGTTATCTAATTTAGTTGCATTAAGCTCACAACTCACGACTAATGTGTCCGATTCCTGAAAAATCATAGGAAAATCAGCAAGAATTAAGTTTCACTTATCAACTAAAAAATCGACGATGCCGCGTCAGCTGGACCACATGGAAGGCTCTAACATGAAAGTACGTACCACGCCTAAGCCTGCAAAGTGTCCTAGTAATACTAGTGTACGAGTCTACGACAACCTCAAGGTTCAATCACCACCACATAATCATTGCAGCTACCAGCTTTCAATAAAGTTTTTCAATTACCGCGTTAGTAGCAATGAAGCAACAATGACTACCTTTTTCCCTTCTTCCTCCCTTCCCATGTGAGAAAAGGTTCGGAGTCCATGATCCAGAAACGATTCTCGTTGGGTCCTGCCTGGCTTTGAGCTGGGCCCGTTCAAGGCCTTGTCCTTACCAGCAGTGGCTGCAGTGACCTATTTAAAGCCACTGCCAGTACGAAACGTCAATAAAGTCAATTATTAGTAGTTTCTTTCTTTTTTTCGTTCTTCGTTCATTATTTCTTTTTTCTTTTTTTGGAAAAATTTACAGTTTTTTCTCTTTCTAGTTTTAGATTTCACTACTCTTTAGGTTTTATTTCATCATCTTTCTGTCTTTTTCTCACAATATCTTTGCAAGCAAATGGGAAAAACTCGCAAAAATCCTAGATGAAAGTGATACAATATTATAAAAAATGTACGTATGCAGTACACAACTACTGAGAAATATAGTAGACAAATATACAGTAGACAATTGTCAACAATTGCAGTAAACAATTGACAAAAAATGCAATAGATAGAAATATACAGTAGAGAAAATTAAAAAATATGGTAGAAAAATATATGCAATAGTGAATAACAAAAAAAAACATATAGACAACTAAAACTATGTGTAAAACTATAGCACCATATAAAATCATAGGAAAAATCATCACTAAAGACTGTAGTAGACAATATTATATAATGCAGTAGATAGCAAAAAATCATCAAAACATATTCAATCAAGATCTAGTTTTGAAAACATCATTGAAACACAACGATGAAAACAAATCTTGATTTGAACGCATGCTTGCATGCTTTAAGAGGAATGACTTTTTAAAGTTTCATAATTGACTTTAAAACGCTGACATCAGTAGACCCAAAAGCTAGCTGTTAAATCTAAATAGAGTGCATGGGAGAGGGTTTGACGTTATTTTAGACCACGATGTATTTTTTGATCAAAATCTGACGCGTTTACTAACTAAAAAAAGCCGCGGAGACCCAGGCTTCAGGCTTGATGTCCAAAACTTGGTCCGTGGTTCATATAGAATTTGTCCCTGTTGTTCGTGGGATTCGTTCCGTGGTTGACGTAAAAATATTGTAGTAGCTTGTAAAAGGTGTTCGAATAAGAAAAGACTTGGCCTCTTAAAGAATCTATTCCACGGTTCATGTAGAAATGTTCCAGTGATTCATGGAATTTGTTCCGTGGATCATAAAACTTTGCTCGTGTATATAGTGTTTTAAATATGTTCCACTAGTAAGGTGCTCTGTTAATTCATATATTTTCGTTGAGAACAAATATTAGTGGAAAATTGGTCAACCCAGACCAAGAAAATAACTGTGGAGATCAAAACTTGATCTTGTGTTTTAGTCTGGAACATTTGACGGAACAAACAAGTGAGCATACATAACAAGTGAAGCTACTTGAAAAATCGAAGAAATACAAAAATATATCCAAAATTGATCATGCTTCAAAGACAGTTGGAAATTGACCCCTATATAGAAATGATGTTTTAGAAAACCTAAAGTAAACGATATATATCTCTGTTGCCGGCTGTCCTAGCAAGTCCTGCACAAGTCAACGAATTCGTTGTAGAGCTCCCACTTAACTGATCTGCCTTGCCAAACGACCTTCATCTCGATATCGATCAATAGTCCATGATTTAGTTATGATGCGATTGTATAGAATTGGTTATGATGCGATTGCGTAAAACTTTATGGAGTCATGGTTAAGTGACTCTTGACAAGAAAACCAGGATTTTTTTTTCTCTAACTTTCCTTCCGAGGGAAAGGGTGTTCTCCGGCTATAACCATGATGAACCTGAGGTTTTTTTTGGGGAATTTTCCGAAATATACTGGGGTAAGGAAAAAGAAAGAAACACTTGCTCCTAGTGGGCTCGGCCCAGTTCAGCCTGTAACGAACGGCAGGCCGAGGAGAACAGCGACGTGAAACTGTCCAGTCGCCCAAACCATGCACGCCACGCGCTCAAAGCTTCCTCTGACGTGGTCCCCGAAACGGTCAGCCAACGCGGTAAGCTGCGGCACGCGTTGAATACTCCGGCACACCTCCGCCCCGCGCCGAGCCACGTGGAAGCCCACTCCGGCGAGCCAAACCACATCAGCCATGCATCATACCCAGTTGAGTTTCTCGCAGGCCACGCTGCTTCCATCAGTCGGTGCGATGCGCCTTATCTCACCATCGAATAAGGCACGAACGATCGAGATCGTATTCCGCATAGCATTAAACAAACCAAAAACGAAACAAAGAAAAAGAGGTTTTGTACTGCCAGGATCCTATCCACTTGAGAGTTTCCACGTTTCGGCGGAAAAGTTTGCGAAACACACCCCGAAAAAGACAACGCCCTCGCTCGCCGGGCGGCTGCCTGCAGGAGCTGCACCGCCGCGGGTAGGCGAAGATTACGTGGCGGCTGCCGCGCGCCGGGACAGGGGCATGATGGCGTCGGAGGCGGCGGGGCGGACGCTGCTGCTGGTGAACCTGGCGGCGATCATGGAGCGCGCGGACGAGGCGCTGCTGCCTGCGGTGTACCGGGAGGTGGGCGCCGCGCTGCACGCCACGCCCATGGGGCTCGGCGCGCTCACGCTGTACCGCTCCTTCGTGCAGGCCGCGTGCTACCCGCTCGCCGCCTACGCCGCCGTCCGCTACAACCGCGCGCACGTTATCGCTGTGGGGGCCTTCCTCTGGGCCGCCGCCACCTTCCTCGTCGCCGTCTCCGACACCTTCGCCCAGGTCAGTCACGACGATCTCGCTCCTTCCTGGTTCGTGTCTCTGCGCACCTCATGTTGCCGTGGATTTTGGTGAGGCGAGGCCGTTCAAACTATCGATCTTGCCTGTTTGTGGGTGTGACTCGAGAGCATTCCTGCTGAGTTCTCGATCGAATTGATGGAATTGGGGAATAGATCATCATGTGTATATGCTTTTGTTATCCTTTTTTGTTTGTCCGTAGAAAATTCAGTGCTTTCGTTTTCGTTGTGCGCTTACGCTTGTCTGCCGAAAGCTGACGAATGCTCAGTTTTAACTCCCTGCGCGCGTTTCTTTTGACGTATTAGATGCGAAATTTGAAAGCAAGTTCATGTCCACGTAACCGAAGCAAATATTTTTGCCTAATTTATTGTCAATAGCATATTCGCGTTTCAAAAAAGACTATCCAAATAGTAACCACGCTTTAGTTGTAACTAATGCCATTAATGTGGCATGACCAAATACAGAGAGGAGTAAAGTATGCTTATCTGTGATATCCATAGCAGTAATGTTTGATTTCTCTCAGTTTAGAATTTTAATTTCGTGAGTCAGTTAAATATTTGAATCTTTGGTTTAATTTGTTTCTCAAATTTAGATATTTTTGATTCCCGATCTAGTAAAATTTGAATGTCAAGTGAAATACTGGTAACTGGTACTAGTATTCAATGTCTAAATTGGAATAAATTAAACATTGGGTTAACGTGCTAGATACTTTGCTACAGAAATTTGTGTGCAATGGCATATTATCTGACAATATTATGCTTCCTCGATATACTTCACATTTTATTATGCTTCCCAATATACTTCAGATTTTATGTAAATGGCAATGTGAGAACAAGTTTGCATGTAACATGCTCCCTTGAGCAGGTTGCAGTAGCTAGGGGATTGAATGGTGTCGGGCTAGCACTCGTCACTCCGGCCATTCAATCTCTTGTGGCAGACTACACTGATGATAACACTCGTGGCTCTGCATTTGGATGGCTTCAACTCACAGGCAACATAGGCTCAGTTATCGGGGGCTTGTTCTCCCTCATGCTAGCATCAACCACGATCATGGGCATCGCCGGTTGGCGTATCGCATTTCACATTGTTGCTCTCATCAGTGTGGTAGTCGGCGCATTGGTTCGCATTTTTGCGGTGGACCCTCACTTTTGCAACGTCCAAAATAGTGAGCAGCTCCTGCGCAAGTCAGCATGGGCAGAGATGAAGGATTTGGTGACAGAAGCCGAGGCTGTTGTGAAGATACCGTCGTTTCAGATCATCGTGGCTCAGGGCGTCACAGGGTCATTCCCATGGTCGGCGTTGTCGTTTGCCCCGATGTGGTTGGAGCTGGTGGGCTTTACACACAGGAAAACTGGACTTCTCACAACAACGTTTGCATTGGCAAGTTCACTTGGAGGACTTTTTGGTGGCAAGATGGGGGACTATCTCTCTGTTCGGTTTCCGAATTCTGGCAGGATAGTCCTCTCCCAAATAAGCTCAGCTTCTGCAGTTCCGCTTGCAGCTCTGTTACTGCTTGGACTACCTGATGACTCCTCTACTGGTTTCTTGCATGGACTTGTTATGTTTACCATGGGGCTAAGCATCTCCTGGAATGGTCCTGCTACTAACAAGTAAGTAACCTTCCTTGGTTGTTGGATTCGTTAGATTCTCAAAGTCTACGACAGAAATGAATTTTAACAACAATGAAGCCAATAAGTGTTAAAAATATTCATATAAGTTCAGTGCGTCCCGTTAGGCAGTTCACTCTGTATAATTTCATGATTTCAACTTTAGTAGTATCTGCTAATGACAAACTGCTGAGAATCTATGAAGTTTTTGCATGTCAACTATAACAGAACCTTTTCATGTGCAGTCCTATATTTGCAGAGATCGTTCCTGAGAGATCAAGGGCAAGTGTCTACGCGCTGGACCGTTCCTTCGAGTCCGTCCTAGCCTCATTCGCTCCGCCTGTCGTTGGTTTTTTAGCCGAACATGTCTACGGCTACAACCCCATCTCCTATGGAGCTGGAGTGAGCAGTGTTGGGAGGGACAGGTCCAATGCCGCTGCCCTAGCCAAAGCTCTTTACACGGCGATCGCCATCCCGATGCTGCTGTGCTGCTTCATCTACTCCCTGCTGTACCGGACATACCCACGCGACAGGGAGAGGGCAAGAATGGACGCTCTGATAGCGTCGGAGCTGCAGCAGATCGAGCTGGAAAGATCTCATGGTGTAGGAGACTACTACGCTGGAAGGAAGGATGCCATTGTGATTGATATCGAGTATGGTGAGGAAGAATTTGATGCTGATGACGATGAGAAAGCGTTGATGCATCACCAAGTTGAACAGAGTGCTAATGTCAGATGATCAGGGCGTGATATGACCAAGAAATTTTTCAGAAATTTCATGATGATGTTTTGCCAAACTAGCTCTTAGTTCTGTACAGAAAATATCGAGTATATGGGTGAAAACTCTGATGGTAGATTGCACATCTCCAAGAGATCAGTTTGCGCTGCTGTTGCTTTACAGCAAAACCGGCATAGATTTTCGTTCAGTGCTTTCTTTGTTAGTATGAAAACATTGGTTCATGTAGAAGGACTAGCAAGTAACTAACTAAAAGTATTTGTCGAAAAAAGTATTCGTGTTTCTTTGGAGGAATATGCAGGAAAAGTTGGTAGTTCAAGCTTTATGAAACTGGGGAAAATAAATTGAAGTCAGCAACAAGGTTTAGCGATCTATACTTGAAAATGTAGAAGAACACAACAAGCCCGTCTAGCTCAGTTGATAGAGCGCAATGCAAAGAGAGCCCTAAGGGTATGTTTTTGAATGCGGTCAATATCTACCATACCAATTTTTTGGTTATAAATAAAAATTTGGACTTTGTTTGGATGGTTGCTAAATTTTGACATGCCAATGCCTCTTTGCTCACTCTAATTTATTTTCTTTGTTAACATTTGTAAAATAATGGGCAAGTGAAACCTTAGCTAAAATTTTAGCTAGTCAAATTTTGGTAGGTAAGCTTAGGCTCAAACAAACACACTCTAAGGCCCCGCTTGGAAGCCCGTTATTTGGTCCAATACCATGTAAAATACATGGTATCTGGTTTAATACCGGTGTAATATATAGGCATAAATTTTTTTTGGCCTGGGTTGAAAAGAGGTGTTGGATCACCGTTTTTATTTTTAATTTCCCTTATTTTGGACCGGTATTGAGTTGTTACGCCTAGAAATCTAAACAGATCTATAGAGCCCAAGAAAGAAAAAGACACAAGTATGGTCACTTCCAAGCCTAACGTCGGCCTCATGACCTAGTGATAGTGGCGTTGCTTCCATTGCTATTGCCGCCGCCACCGCCGTGCCCGCAACCTCCTCCTCCTCCCTCCTCCGCCATCAACCTCCTCCTCTTGCCACCTCAAGGACAAGCAAGATCGCGAGGAGTAGGAGAAGAGGGAGCACGAGAAGGACGAGAAGGAGCGGGAGTTGGAGAACGAAGTGGCAGTGAAGAGAGCTGTTGCCGATGGCGGCGGCAACGATCGGAGCCCTAACTGCCACCGTTGGTGGCGGCGGCGATGATGGGAGGGAGCCATAGCGGTGGGCCAAGTGGCGGCAGATCTTGAACCTTGCTACTTGGGCAAAACCGGTTGGTTCATCTTATCATCTATGGGGTACCCGCTAGAGAGTAGGCCACGCCAGAGCATGTCAACGGCTTTGGACTGCCCGGCTGCGGTGTTAGCCCTGTTAGTAGCAGTGCTGCTGCCGCGCAGCAGAGCGTGGTCACGTTATAGGTGTGCATGGTGGCCAGTGCGTTTTTTGATCGCTTGTACAATGGTTCAGCATTCACTTGCTATCTGTATTTCTAGTGCAATCATGGTGTTTGTGATAATGTGTTTGAAGAAGTGAGGCTATTTTAGCGGTCAACAAGTATTGTTTCTACCCTAACACTAGTTTACAGTGGAAAATATATTTAGTAGAATGATTTTATTGATGTATGATACTATATAAGGATAAGTTATTTACGAGTGGAAAACTTTACGAGGTTCTCAAATGGACCTTAACCTTGTGGTGGTGAGTTCGGGCCCACGGTGGGTGGGCGTTTCTTCCCACATGTTGGAACATTTATCTTTTGTTCGTTTTATTTTGGGTGTGTACGTATCGGCCCATTTACATGGTCCAATCCAAGCAGTGAGCTTGAAGCTAAGCCAGTGATTGGTGATAGTTGTTAAGCAGAATCTGGCCTATCACTGAATTTAATGAACTGCACCGTATCTGCCCGGCGAGTATACTGAGAAGCAAAACAATATTACTCCCTACTTAAATTTTGTGTCTTCGTTCGACTGTGACGGACATAGTATGTTATTGTTGCTATAAAGATTTTTCATTTGATTGATATGGTAAAAAAAAAGGCTTTGAAAAGCCCAATGCTACCACACAGAGTATGTGACACAAGTATTGTAAAAAAGAAAAGTATGTGACACAAGTAGCACAAAACAATTCGCCAACACCAACGGAAATGATAGAGCGCATGATAGGTACGAGGACTAGGAGACCGGAGTTTGCACCCAGTTGTATGTGCACCCGGGAGCTTCCCAAAAATTATAAAGCTAATTTAGGATTCCCGTAAAAATCTCAGAAAAACAAAATTGTGTATATTGTTTTTTTATTGAAAATATACCCCACTAAATATTAAAGAAAACAATATATGACTGCCCCAATAGATAAGGCAACAACGTAAACTAAATTACAAGCTTGCCCTCTAGCCCACGTGTCAACACGACCACGCAGGGAGCAACGTGCCGAAACAATGAACACCTCAATGATGAAGTCTAAAGTGTTGCCGACACTGGAGGTCTCCGCCGTAGTCACCGCGTTGCACGTCGTCGAGCGGCAACCGAAACAACGGCAAAAACAACTCGCCGCACTGCCTCCGCAAATTCTCACTACTGAGGCGAAGGAAGAAGCTAAAGGCAACAAATCTTCATGCATGGCTAGAGTGTCGTATGCCCGTTGTGGTCGGAACCAGAGCCTAGGCCTCCATGAACAGAGGTTGAGGACCACAATAGGAGCTGTAGCTTGCCCCAGAAACCCGCAACACCAAAGAATCGCAAGACACCATCGCCCTAGATCTTGAAGAAGGACAAGCAATAGCGAAAGATGAGATTCATCACCTCACAAGCACCCAGAATCTTGAAGCAGCACATGCGCTGTTAGTGAAAAGAACCCTAAGACGGCTAGAACATATGGAAATTGAAGCTCATGATGCCTGGAAGCTAAATCGACGATGATGGCGTGAAGGACATCGATGGCTATGGGGAGCAGCAGCCTTGGTGTTGCCTGCTGGGGTTGGCACTTCATTATATAGAGGGAATTTTACACATATTTACTAGTCTCAAATCTAATTTACCTTCTACCATTACTTTTTGGCTAATGATAAGAATGTCACTGTTTAGTTTCATTTACACATTTGCCACTCCACGCCATTACCGTCTGGTCAACGGCTGTTGACTGAGTTGGGCCACATAAAGGTACTAAAATACCCTTGCATGTAGTTTATTTAAGAAATAAAAAATGTGTTCTAAAATTTCACAAAGGTGCAAAAGAATCTCACATGTACATATGAGAATGCACTATGAATATGAAAAATTTCGTGAAAAATTGATGAAATTTCTGGTCTACAAAAAGATAATACATAAATTTCTAGCTCATTTAAACACCGAATCTGTTTTATTTTCATTGCAAATAAAATTACATATTTTTCCATGCAATTTTGCAGGTACACATATTTGGGTAACATTGACATGAGGTAGTTTATTCATAAAATTTTCAACGTGGAAATTATTTTATTGCTACCAGCAACAAAGAGCATATAAGGGTATTTTCGTACTTCGAGTGGCCTAACACAGTCAAACAGCCTGGATGGCAAATGTGTAAATGGAAGTAACGTAACAATGGCATTCTTATAATTAGCCAAAAAGCAACGACGAAACCTGAATTAGGTTTGAGACTAGTGGCATATGTGTAAAATTTCCTTATATATATTGTGTTGTTTTGTACTTTTAAACATCTGTCATAGTGAATCTAGCATAACAACAAATTATATCCACCCTATTTTAGAGTTACTGTTTCCCCGCTAGGGTTTCACGTCCTCCTATCGAGCCACCAGGAGTCCAAAAACACTCCTTTTCCAATCGGATCCCACATCCAGGTTAGATTTCAATCCTACTAGTGTGTAGGTCTTCAACAACGCAGGGCGCTCCATGCCTATTTCCACCCTAGACTTGCTCAGGTGCTCTCATGGCGACGAATTCGGTTGCATCTGGTGCTAGCGGCTCTAGGGTGCTGGTCGGTGATGAGCTGATTGACGATCTACTCTAGAGGTTGGATCTACAGGGAAAGGAGGAAGAGGATATTATTTTGGCAGAAAGTGCAAAGGAGTTGTATCTGGCAATGAGATGGCTCCTGCTAGTTATGGTTTACCAATCTAAACCATACAGCCAAGTGGCGCTATTCTCTAACATGAGGTTTGCGTAGGACAGAGCCAAAGAGGTGGAGTTCATGGTATTGGGGGGCAATCTGTTCATCGTAAAGATGCACTACCTGGGAGATTGGCTAAAGGTGATGGAGTAGTGGGGACCATGGTTTTTCGTGGAAGTGCGGTGCTTTTGGAGGAATACGATGGATTCTCCTTGTCATCATCATTTGATTTGGAGAAGCTGTCGATGTGGAACCGCAAATACGATCTACCGGTGATGTTCAGAACAGAGAACATCGGGCGCTAGTGTCACATCCCGCTTTTCTAAAACCTGAAAATTAGGGCCAACAAAAACTTTTCGTTAGAAATATCAGCCCAAAAATGCACTTAACCAAAAACTTCCAAGTGTAGGTGTGCACCTACACCCTGAGCTGATTTGATTCCCTTGAGCAGAGGCGAAGTCCGAGATCCTAGCGCCTCTTTTCCTTCGAGCCAGAGGCAAACCCCATCGACACCTAGACACCTACTAGAAAACCCAGAATTTCTCTACTCGACGACGATGCCTGAAATCTTTCCTCCCTCGGAGATTTCTTCCAAAACCCTAAACCGCAAAACTAATCACTCTCGACCTCTCTAAAAGCTATAAAACAATCTGACATCACAGACTACTCAAACACAAACTAAAATAGAAATGCCCAATTCAAAAATATTGATAAAGGGAATTATGTCGAACCCCAGAATTCATAACAGAGAGGCTTAAGAGAAACCACCCGCTAAGTCGAAACGTCAACCCCGACCTCAACTCCTGGGTGTCAATTCCAAGAGGAGTGGAGTGATATGGCTCCGAATAGCCCGAGACGTCAACCCCAAAGCTTACTCTGGCAAGCGCACCGAGTAGTAGGGTGATATGGTCTCCTCACTCTGGTCCTACCGAGCCGGAACATCAACCCCGAACTCGTCCCGGCAAATTAATGCACGGCTGGAGTAGGGTGATATAGTTCCCAATCTCTCAGTAGTAGAGTCGCTTCACAGGGGTGATTAAACTTAATGACTCTATGATATAAACCCTAAAGTCCTACCCACAACATGCGCTTCATCACATACACGCACGGCACATGAGTGGGCGAAAACAACTAGATCTCATAGCAGTGACTCTACGACAGAAACTGCAATATTATAAGTTTGAAACTTAACAACCATATATACACACAGCGGAAGAGTTTATAAGGCTACGAAGCCAAACAGAAGGGCCAAAAGTGGCAACGGAAACAAACCAAAATACCGACCCAGGGCAGGATCACTGCCTGGGATTCCCAGCGTCTAGGCGTCGTCGGTATCGATCTCTAAGTAGAAACCACCCTCTGAAGGGGTAGCTCCCTCTGCAACAAAACAACAACAATAGCAGGGTGAGTACAAAATTGTACTCCGCAAGACTTACAGTGCGGAAGTAGTAGTGATTGTGCCAGGTATCAACAAGGGGTAATTGTGGACTAGTTGCGGAAAGCCAAGTTTACCTTTTTAATAACAATATGTAGATTGAAATTCGACTACTAGAATACCTTTTCAAGGGGACGAGTCGAACACTTCGCGAACATTCCTTACTGCAGATCACCACACCTGAAAAACCCATCGACCCATCCTCGACCACCCTGGGAGGAAGCTGTCGCTACACCATCCTTAGAGTTGGCAAGTTTTAGAGTTGGTTATAGTTGTCTAATTCGATGCGGATTCTTACCAAGTTGTCCATAACCGCGGACACGGCTGTTCAAACAGTTCTAACCCTGCAGGGGTGTACATCTTTACCTACACGTATCGATCGTCTCCTAGTGCCAATGCAATTTCACACACGTTCACGAGGTGTGCTGGCGGAGGGTGATCGAACACGACCTTTACAATGCCTTCGACCTAGGTATGAGCCACCCGTACGGGCTAGTCCATGTGCATCAGTCCGGCCGTAACTGCGACACGGTCCCATGCGTTGTGAATCGAGGTACATCCCCGGTCTCCCAGACCGTGTGTCCACCCCACCCTTATATGAAACCACACACCACATCCCCTTTTTCACGCACACGCAAATGGGAACGGCAAACTAATGCAGCTCATACACTAAGTCTAAGCAAATTAGTGAGTCGTGGGTGGTCCATTATCCCACCCGTGTAGAAGTACGCAAATCTTGGTTCGAAAGGACACCGGGAACCGGTCCTTGCGGGAAAACGAGACAACCCACCATGCTCCCAGCCATGGCCTCTCGTCTAGCCCAGATAAGATTATTAGTCAAGTTCATTAAACATTCCCGGTGAACACCCACCTATCACGTAACCCATTCCCAGTGTTGATTCATCTGCTATCCCAGGAATTACGACTTCTACAAGTCTAAGCATGTCTAAGCATAAATAACATAATAGCATTCGAACAATGGATACTAGACTACGCTAGATAGGTTAGGTTAGTGGTGGAGCTGTTTAGGCGACGAGGTGAGTCTTATTCATTGGACTAGGGCTTTTCTTAGCGGAAAAATAGCAGTTGAACGCAGGTAATAATGAATTTGAAAACAACTAATACTTTGCAAATAGTAGGAGATTTGCAACGTGACCAAAGGGGCTGCTTGCCTGGTTGCTCTGCAACGGAACCCTGCTCTTGATCGAGACTATCGCTCTGCGGATCTTCCGGCTCTATCGAGGAAAAACGGAAACACCGGAAACAAAGGGCATAATCGTAAATATCAAAATGCACAATATCAGCATGAGATGCAATGCATGCCATGACGTAGAGGACGCAAAATAAAGACTAATGCAAGTGGAATCAATTTAATCGGAGTTCGGACGCATAAAATGTCGCGATCCGAAAATCCTCCGGCTAATCGGAAACCCTAATTTGAGTTTTTAACAAATTATATTAATCCTAGCATGCAAACATGGATGAAAAAGATGTTTTTGAATAGATCTTCTTTTTCTGAACATTTTGATATATTATTTGCATTTTTCTGATTTAAAATGGATTTTCTATGAATTTTATAAGATTTAATCTATTTTAAATACTTTGTTGTATTTTTCTCAGTAAAAATAATATTTAAATTATTTCAAATACAACCAGAGGCTGACACGTGGGCCCTACTGGTCAACATTTGACCAGCCTATGACATGGGGGTCCCACTGTCATAAATACATCCATTTTCTTTTATCTTTTATTAAATAAACCGACATGCGGGGTCCACACGTCATTGAGACACTTTTAATAAGCACATTTAATACACTGTTACTCATTAACTGGCATCATTAATATGTCGGGACAGAGGTTAATTAGCATTAATTGCACTGTTACCTTTTAATTACAACAATTACAACAATTAGAGTGCCAGCTTAGCATTAATTATGTCCCAACCGAAAATAGTTCTATTAATCACAGACATAAATAAACAGGGTCTTCAGTTGGTCTTAACGACCGAATCAAGTGGCCGTTAAGGCTCCCAATTAACCGGTCGGGAGGCCGGTTATGGACGCCGGCCGTGCGTTCGTTCCGGCTGTGGCGAAGCCACCGTCAGCGAGGAGGCAGGCCGGGGAGGGAAGGCGACGGCGGCGCGGCGGGAATTACCGGAAGGGGCACGGCGGGGCGGTGGCTTCGACGGGGCGAGGCGGCGTCGGTTGCTCTGGGCGGACGGAGGTGGCGGGGAGCTCCGGGATCCGGATGGAGGCGGAGCGCGGCGATGGGAGGTGGGGCCCGGCGACGAGCTGCAGTGCGGTGGAGGGGCGAGGACAAGGGCGGCCGGGCGGTGGTGTCCCCCGGCGGCAAGGGGAGGAGCAGCGGTTGGCCAGATGGGGACGGTGGCGAGGAAGCGGGGCGCTGCGGGGGCGTAGGCGGCGGACGGGAGCTAGGCGGAGGCGGCTCGGTGGGAGGGCAGCCGGGGCTCGGGAGCGGCGACCAAGGGAAAAAAAAGGGGGCCGACGGTGGGGCTTGGGGAATTAGGGCGGGGTGGTGCGGAGGCGCGCGGTGGGGCGGCCAGGCGGCGGGGAACCGGGCGGAGCAAGGGGACTCGGCGAGCGGCGGAGTGGGGAGCTGCGACTCGGGAGGGCGCTAGGGCGACGCGGCAACCAGAGAAAGGGGGGGTGCGTGGCGGCGAGATGGGTGGATAAGTTAGGGGGGGTGGCCGGCGGAAGGGATAGAGATGGGGGGCGCCGTGCCTTAGGGAAGAAGGAAGGGAAAAGGCGGTGGCGGGCTGGGCCAAGAGAGAAGAAAACGGGCCGGGACCGGCCCATTCGGTTGGGGGGAAAAGGAGGGAATTTTAGAAGGGGATTAGGGTTAGAAGCTAGGGTTTTAGGATTAGGTTTTGGTTTTTATTCCATGAATTTCTTTCAAAGATTGAGCTACAAATTTAATCAAACTCAAGCACAAGTTCTCGATTCCAACGTTTTTAATTAGACCACTGAAAATAATTCTCATGTCTTTAGTTCAATGTTTGATTAGATTGAAATCTGGAAACTCACCTTGAACCTTTTTAAGGAAATTTGAGAGTTTGCCGAATATTCAAAAATTTCAAAAACTTGCTCATTTTACGGTTCGAAATTTCATGCCATGAAGTGCATATGATGCGCATTACATTGTTATAAACTAGGGACGTTACAAATTAATTGATTTAGGAGCAAGACCACGCGCTACAACCCATATGTTTATACCACCGGTAAATTCTAGAAAAAGTTCCGCAGCGGTCTTGAACCTCTCAGGAACACAAACGTACAAAAGCATAGATATGTGTAGTATAAAATTCTCCGCGATTAGTATCGAACCCTTTGACCAAGCTAGCTTCGTCGCATAAAATGAAAAGCAAAACCCGAAGTAAATGGTACTAAGCTGACCATGGACCCTTTCCCATGCCACCTGAGCACAGCCAAGTCTCAACCACCTAACAGTGCTAGGTTCGTCCCATTTATTCTGCTCTGACCTTCATCATGTCAAATCACCTGGAGTCATCAAATTCCTAGCGTCGGTGCTCAGTGTCCGTTCTGGTTGTAGCTATGCACAGCTCATCTTAAGACCCCCTGGCAAGCGCAGGCATCCGAGACCAAAGAGTATCGAGCTCATGCCACTCCTGGCAAACTAGGACAAGCCGAAAGCCGATCAACGCATGCTCAGGTCGTACACCAGTGTGCCACCGTGCAGCTCTCCAATGCCAAAGCCGCCTCTCCCGTCGCCTGGAACTCAGGCCGAAGCGCCACCTCGCTCCTTGACCCGTCGTCCACCCTGTCTCCTTGGTCCGCACGCCTGTCCCGGCCATCTCCAGCTCGGGCACGTCGCTAATCCTCAACCGAGCTATCCCATCCATGGGCTTGGACTCGCAGCAGTGCATGGCCGCGCTGCCCGTCGACTTGTCCCGCGCCGCTCGCCGGTTGGACCTGTTCCCGAGTCAAGACCAGCTCAATGCCAGCTGCGCCTCGGGAGAGCTTCTCGCCGCGCTTTCCGTCGACACGCCACCACGCTCGCCGTTTCCAACCCGCGCCGGACACCGGTGACGACGAGTCATCCGCCGCGTCTCTCGTCGTTGCAGCGCCGCCCGAGCTACCAGCAAGCGCCATGGATGCCCTCCCTTGTCCCGATGGCAACAGCGCCGCCCTATTTGCTCGGTCGCGTCCCATCGTCGGGATTGAAGCAGACCAGCAGCTGCGCCGATTGACTCGAGCTCCGCCGGCTATAAAAAGGGACAGCCGGAGCACCTTCATCCTCCACCCAAGCAACCCACTGGAATCCATCCACCCAGCTCACTCCCGCCGCTTTCCATGGCAGCATCAGTGCCCGTCCAAGCCACCTAATCGACTCCATCCACTTCCAGTGAACTGGTCGCTCTCCTCGTCCCCTTTAGCTCTCGTTTTTCTCGGTCCAGCAGCTCCGCAGCCGAAGCAGTCCAAGCGCCCACTCCAGTGAGCCGTGCTGGATCCCTGAGCTTCTGGTTTGTAGCTCCGCCGTCCAAACCTACCGGGAGCTCGCCCGAGTCAGCACTGCACTCCGCCGGCACCGCTCCGTTCTCTGGTCCAAGCAACCGAAGCAAGCAGCCAGGCTAATCTCACCCAACCGAAGGCAAGCCGTGCGGGCGTGATTGAGCCACTGACGCGTGGGCCACCTTGAGCAGGTACCGTGTCCCGACCCAGCTGCATGCCATTAACTCCCGCGCATTAGGCCGCCCTAATCCAGTTCCCGCGCGATTTGTAGAGACGCATTAACCTGGTCGGGAAAAGCACAGGCAGCTCGGTAGCTCATTTTAGTTGCGCTGCGCAGCCGATTTAAACCGTTTTAACTTTTTCGGACCGATATTTGGTAGGGCTAAACCAGTTCTGAGGACCCTAAAATATTTCCAAGCTTTTTACTCAAACCATTTTCAAAATCCAAATTATTCCTCACACGAGCAATAGAGGTTACATTAGGGGTTTATTGCTCCTTAAACCAATATATATTGAGTATGTGACCTTCTTAAGCTAGTCTCCAAAACAAAATTCCCGCACTGTCCAGCACAACCAAGCTAACTGTAGTACTCTGCGATTAAAGGGACGGGTACTTTTGAATTACAACCTTAATACCGTGCCCCCATCCCGATCCAAAGCCCTGTCTTTGCACGTGATGTATAGGCATAGACCGGTCATCTAAGGCATTTCCAGTAGGCTCTAGCCTCGTGTCCTCAAAGTTCCATCACCAAAACACCGTCCAATATGTCCACAAATCGACTAGCATTCAGTGCACTCACTAGGGCTTATGTTTTGAACTTAAGGAACTTACATAAACCATCGACACCTATACTGTCATTTCATGCAAATCGGTTATCCGGAGGATCCTTCCCGAATGGCTCAAAGTCTGGAGCCCAGTAGCTGGCGTCGACTCAAGACCCACTGGAACCCTCCCCTATAAGTTATCTGAAAATATTCATCAGTTAGCAATCGGTAGGTTGAAGCACCGGGACCAATCCTAAGACCCTAATCCCTAGCTCAACCTCCCTCAGACCAAAACCCTGGTGTTTTTCCCCTAGTAGTTCCCCTGTAGTTCTAAAATCTTCAAACATGCATACAAACTGCTGGACTCAACCATTATATGATAAGCTGAAAGCCTGCAAATGTTAATGCGCCCAAAATTTAGCAATCCCTACATTTATCATCAATTGAAGAAAACCCTAACCAACGACCCTAACCGATGATATGGTGTGAAGCCGATATCTTCTGCCAAGTAACCTAAGGCCCCCAACACCAGCTCTCTAAAACTCTTTAAGATCAAATGACTAAACCAAACACACCGTGATTTCATGTGTGGAAGTTTCTGGTTCCTCCTTCGATGTTGTTTGGTTCTTCCCTGCATCGTTGATTTATTCGCCGTTCTTTTCGACGTGTAGACACAACGTTAGGAATTATCGCACGAAGGAACTCGGACAACTGCCGGATCGAATTCAGGACCGAGCCCCGGGCAACTCGCCAGGCAAGCATTCCCACCTTGACCATGTTGAAATCCTATATTTGTGAAGTTAATTATTTTGTTTACGAAATTGCATGCTATGTGATTAAAATCATTATTTTATGTGGATCTAGTTATTCATATTAGATGCATGGCTTAGGCCCGATATACCATGACCTTGTAACCCTAGTATTAAGTGCTGATCATTGGTCGATCGGCAACTTAATTAGGAGTATAGGCGATAGCCCTGCTTAGCCCTGCTGTAGTAGAAATTAAGTTTTACCGATACGATGGGATTGGAACCAAAACCCTCGGTTTGTTATACATTCCGAGGAAATCTTTTAAAATGAAAGGTTTGCTAAAACCCCAAATGAAAGTGATGGAGGTTTTGGATTCGGGCGGGAATGCTAAGGGTGTTATGAGGAGGTAGAGTAGCCGGTGCTACTTGCGGAAGGAATGGTCGGGTGGCCGGTCGCTACCCGTGGATTTGGTTGGTTATGGAGTCCCGCTCGAATCGGTTAAGGACCGAACCTAAGTGCCGCTGAATCAGTTCCCCCCACCGTACGTCCACATGTCCTTTGTGGGAAGGACTGGACCTGGTACCCCGTCTAATGCCGGAGCCGGAACCGTGGGAAGTTAGGGAGTAGTGCTAGTGGATCCGGGAAATCTCTAGAGGATCTCCACGGGACTGCGTAGGGGAAAAGCTCTTCGTGGGTCTCACTTGTCGTGGGGGTAAAGCTCAGTAGAGTCCTACAAGGTACGTGGAACATGGTCCGACACAAAGGGGGAGAGTCTCACTTTTGGCATTTGAGATGCAAAAGGTTGGGTAGTCCTCCTAGCGAGTCCGGCTCTAGTGTGAACACGGGAGAAAGGTCTCGTTGTACTAGTCTTGTCAGTATACGATGCATAGTGTACCCAGGGCGAACTACATCTTGTGGGTAAAGCCGTACCACCTCTGCAGAGGGTTAAAATCTATTCGAATAGCCGCGTCCTCGGTCATGGACATGAACTGGTAAGGCCACACACTGGTTAGACTGAGTTTTGTTTGTGAAAGCTGGGAAATGGGATTAAGGACGTGGGCATGATGTGTCCACAGTGAGCAGTTTAAGCTACGGTCTGGTAGTGAGGAACTGCAGAAGAGGGAACCTAGCCCGGGCCGCGAGGCGGCAGCGCGGGTAGGTGGTAAGGACTGCTCGAGGCGGTAGATGGAGCTACCGGCCTCTAGTGGACGACTGTTTTGCTGGATTGCCCAGCACCGAATATTGTCTCAACAGAGATAAGCTTGTGGATTTCGAAAATGCTTTTGAATCTACTATACTGTATTTTGGATAAGAACTTACATTTCCGCACAACTTGCAACTTAGGGTAGAGCTATCCCTTGATCTATTCCCTGCATGAAGTATTGCCGTATATTTCCTCCTGTGGGAATAGCTTGCGAGTACATTCCATGTACTCACCTGGCTTGTTGATTTGGCCAGACGAAGGAGACGTCGAGTTCGAAGAAGCTTACGATCGCGAAAGCTAGGGCGTAACCCCAGTCAGTTGCCTGTTGGGTATGGCATACTGATGGGCCATCTCTCCGCTAAATTTCCACTGCAGATTCCTAGCCGTTGGGCTACAGGTATCAGATTATCGACCTTATCGGTCTATTTAATTGTTTACGCATGTATGACAATGATATACAGGTTAACTCGTGTGTATCGGCTACCGATCCAGGGACCGATACAGTAATCATGAGGGAGTTCCCGGCCTTAAAACCGGGGGCGCCACAGCTAGTTGGCCCGATGTGTTGGCACTGTGATCCGAGTGGTGGCTGAGGTAGGCCGGGTAGCTGGTAACTTTGTACATGCAAGGTTGAGCCTAGACATTAACAAACCGTTGATCAAAGTCCTAAATGTTGCATTGGCGAGAGGTGGCGTGAGGAAGACATACAGGGTGAAGTATGAGAAATTGTCACGCTTTTGTGCAGTTTGTGGTGTCATTAGGCACATGTCGTTGGAGTATGGTGACGGCATCCATGATGCCTCAAATTTTCAGTATGGGGACCGGATGATGGTGTTTCCTGAGGACAGTGCTTGTTCACGCTCGAGTAATGACGGTCGGGGTCGAGGATGTACGGGCCTTGGGGATCCATAGGATGATGGGTGTTTTTGGCCCCCCAAATGGAACCAAAAGAGGATGAGGACACAAAGGGCACAACCCTTAGTTCCATAAAGGGTGGTTGGAAGAGCTCATGGTGTTGGACAAATTAATGCGTAGACACTTTAAGCCTGAAGGCTAGTGCATAGGGGGATAGGCAGCTGATCACGCGGGGCAGTGAGTGCCAGGGCAAGTTGTAAATCTTGTTGATCAGTTTGAACTTGGCCATGGGACGGGAGATGGGAACCCTCCTCAGGATATGGAGACAGAAGAAGGAGAATAGGAATTCTAGTTCACAATACTCAGGATTGGCTGGCTCCCTCAAGGAGTACCACTGCCAACAATGAATCTCCTCAACTGGAACTACCGAGGTGCGGGGACCCTCGGATAGTTCAGGATTTGCTAGCTCTGTGTAGAGCCAAGTCCCCTCAAGCTAGTGTTCCTCTGCGAAACAAGACAATAGCAACAATGGATGGAAAATTTGAGATGACGTTTGGGGATGAAGGGGTGTTTGTGTTGGAAATATGCCCTTGAGGCAATAATAAAGTTGTTATTATTCTATTTTCGTGTTCATGATTAAGTTTATGTTCTATGCTAGAATTGCATTGGTTCTTGGATATGAGATTCAGAGGAAAACCTAATTGCATGTGTGGAATAGTAAACACCATTCAGATCCCTAGTCAGGCCTCTGGACTAGCTCATGTATTGTTGATGGTTTTGTTTTTCTGATCATGGGCATTGTTAATGTAACAAGGATGCCGACAATAATGGGAACACATTGTTAGGGTAACAATGGTGTTGAATAGACCCCCTTATGAGATACTGCGAGATCACTTCGTTAATATGTTGTCAGTATCTTCTCATTATGTGTTAACGTTTACTTGCGTCCTTAGACCATGAGAATATCGTAGACCCGGATACCGGATGGTTGCTTTGGGGTCATCAAACGTTACTCCGTAACTGGGTAATTATAAAGGTGACTTTCAGGTACACCAGAAAGTATATCGTGGTTCAAGATATGTCAAGACTGGGATTTGCCCATCCGGCGATGGAGAGATACACTCTGGGCCCACTCGGTATTACGGTGTCCAGCATCGCCTGGCCAGGTATTGTGACTAAAGGGTTAGTCACGGGGACACCGGAATACGGAAACGAGAAAAGAGTACAAACCGGTAACGAGGATAACTAGGTATAGTGATCAAGGAGTTGATCACAGGGATACCATAAAAGTCTCGCCTCGGGTTGTGTAATGTATCGTGAGGCAAAAGGATGATATGCGGTAATACGAGGTTCGCTCGATAAAGATCTTCGATGATATGTGGGAGTCGTTATGGGTGTCCAGATCCCGCTGACGATTATTGACCGGAAGGTGTTCCGGACATGTCCACATATACTCGAACCTATAGGGTCACACGCTTAATGTTTTAGCGACATTTAGGAATGCTACGATTTATGGAGAACGAGAGAGAAGGGTTCCGAAATAGTTTTGGATGATCTCGAAAGTGTTCCGGGAGGTCCCGGATGGTTCCGGTGATATCCGGAAGTGTTCCGGAAAGTATCGGAAGGTTCTAGAAGGTTCTGGAAGGTTCTAGAAGGTACTAGGAGGTTCTAGGAGGTTCCAGAAGTTCTAGAAGGTTTTAGAAGGTTCTGGTGGAGTTGGACTCCAACTCCATCAGGGAGTTCCTGCTGGAGTAGAACTCCACCTTCCCAGGGAGAGCTGCCCCACCCCCTTGAAATAGAGGGGCAGGGCACCTCAAAGGGCATCCCAAGCAGCCCCAAAGGCAGCCCTAGCCCCTTGGCCGAAACCCTAGACAGCCGCCACCTCTAGATTGGCCGCAGCCTCCTCTTCCTCTCTCTTCTAGATTGGATCTAGTTCAGCTGCCGGCGTGCTACTGCTTCTCCTTCTCGTAGATCCCCGCTGTTCTTGTGTGCTGGTCCACACATTACCGCGGTGTCGCTGATCCAGTACGCGTGGATACCTCGGAGACGTTGTACACTTCGACGTTCGATCGGGCCGAACTATTCGCGAGGAGATCACTCTCGCGGCTGGGAGGTATAACCTAGCTGCAGGAGTCTGCGGACTTCATCGACATCGTCAACTTCTCCGCTGCATTAACGTGATCGGCGAAGGTATAATATCGTTGCCTGCACCTCGATAGTGGATCTTGGTTTGGTTCGTGTACGGCAAAATTTTTGTTTTGCGTAGCATGTTCCCCAACAGTTTGGCGGTGAACAATGTTGAGATTAGCAGTGGCCTTGCTCTATACTAGCATGAGGAGTGCCGGGTGGAGCTGTTGTCACTTTTGGATCAACATATTGATGTGTCAATATGTGAGAGCATTGGTGCACCACAATAGCAAGTGATATTCGTGTATGGGGAGCCTAGGGTGGAAAATAGGCACTTAATGTGGGATAAGATGAGGAGGAGGTTGAGGACATGGTCCCCATTAGCATGGCTTGTTTTGGGGGATTTCAATGAAGCACGATGGTAGTTTGAGCACTTCTTTGCTTGCCTGCGGCCAGAGCGGCAAATGGCAAATTTCTAGGAGGCGCTAGCAGATTGTGACCTGATAGACATCAATTTTGTTGGTTTACCCTACACTTATGACAATAACCAGTTAAGGAGAGGTAATATTCAAGTTAGGCTTGACTGAGTGGGTGTTGAATGCAGAGTGGCATGACTTATTTGGTGATGTGGTGGTTCTTCACCTGACCTCACCAAGATCGGACAATTGCCGCAGTGGAAAGCTAAGATCGGACCATTGAGTGGGTGGTAAATGCAGAGCCGGCCATCATGGGAGCTGATGTGGAAAGCTAAGGTGCCACCAGAAGTCTGGATCTTTTCCTTGAAGGTGGCGAGCGGTGTGCTAGCTATGAAAATAAATAAGGTTAAAAGAAGGCTTGCCGTGATTGGGACCTGCTAGGTCTGTGGGCTAGAGGATGAGGATGAGTTTCATGCCCTAATAGCATGCTTGCATTGTGATGTGCTCAGGGAGGAGATGCGATTGAAGTGGTGCTTATCGAGTTAGGAGCTTTCTGTGAGAAGTGGACTGGAGTGGTTCCTCGGTCTACTTCAAGGGTGCACAAATGCAAAACGTAACAATGCCTTGCTACTGTTGTGGCAACTTTGGCATGTCCGAAACAAGTTGGTGCATGAGGGGGGTGTATGCTGCTGTTGATGGCTCCATTCGCTTCCTAGAGTGCTACATCAGTTCCTGTGCGTCAATAACGGCTGCATCAAATTCTAGTAAGGGAAAGTCACCTATGGCCGATGCTGCGGCTTGTGTGGAAAAGAAGGCATGTCTTGCTCGGTGGTCGCTACCGCGGCTAGGGCATGTCAAGTTAAATGTTCATGAAGCTTTTCAACCTTCGACTGGGGAGTTAGCTATTGGCAAAGTGGCGTGAGACAATGCTGGTGTTGTGATATTTGCCTTCGTGGTCATCCAGAATAGGTGCTCTAATATAAAAGAGGCCGAGCTTTTGGCTTGCATGGAAGGGCTATCCCGAGTGTCTGCTCATAGCAGCGCCAATGACGCTCGAATCTGACTGCCTAGGAGCTTGCCGCGCCCCCAAAGAGCGTGGCCAAAATAGGTCATGCAATGACAGCCTTATTGATAAGGTTATGAGGCTGGCCAAGGAATTAGGAGAGGTTGAGGTCACTCATTGTAAAAGAGATCAAAATAGGATAGCTCATGAACTAGCTTAGTTTAGCATGCAGGAGTCATCCGTATTGCTCTGGCATGATGACGTTCTGCGTAACATAGCTCCTTTCGTCGTTATAAATTGTAGCCCTACTTTGATATTATAGATCTCACATTTTTCCAAGAAAAAAATAGTGACTCTCGCATTGCAGATGCCCTGAAAGTGTAGGAATTAAAAGCTGACGGGTTGTTTGACCAAAACTGTTTTCGGCTTTATGCTAACCTCCAAATCAACTCTGGCTCATGTGAACGTAACGTCGTGCAGCACGTGCTATTCTAGCATTTAACCACAATAAAATATAGCACGACACAACCAAAATGGTAGAACATATTGGCACGGAGGACAGAGGAATCAATTGTGCATGCCCTAATCTATCTTGCGATTATTGAAAAACAGATGTCCTTATCTAGTTATCTATCTCATGATTCTTAAAAGGCAGAATCTATTATGTTTTACACACAGATGTACTCTCTTCAGTTATATATAAGTGGCCTTTTAGACATATTGATATAGCCTGACACTGTGAAAACAGAATTTCGTCCGCATATAAAAGTAAAAGTTACTGTTTAAAACAAAATCAACTCATGCTATTTTCATATAGCTGATTCTAACGTACATATAAAAGTAAAATCTACTTTTGATCCCTTAACTATTGTAAAGAATATAACCAAACCTATTGATAAACGGAATTGCTATTTCTCAGTTAACAGAGAAATTTTTATTTTATTACTCAGTTGACCTAGTTGTGCATTTTCTATACCTAAGTTGCACAAAGAAAAAGTGTAACTTAGGTATAAAAAATATGCAACTTTTAAGTTCTGCTCAATTACACATCTCTTAACCTAAAGTTATATATGATTTTTAAAATATATAACTATCTAATTAATCATTGGATCAAGAATCAACGTTTAGAATCATTAATTTAAAAATAACTATTTTTAAATCGACTTAGAAATAGACGCCATACATTTGATCTTAACTGAAATAATTTGATCTAGAGCAAATGGGCAATAATACTTGTCCCACAAATCCAGCGTCTGCACCCTAGTCACCTCCATCTGGGACCCACAGAACCTGACCAATGGGAAGCACCCCAAATACGTTGGCTCAACTTTACCAGGTTCCCGGTGCACTATTACAACATCACAGGAAAAGGTAATCCACCCAAACAAATCACCTCACAGGCAACATAACCCCACAATGCAGTGGTGCCCGCACGTCATGGAAACTCAGCAGAGGCCTCTGAAAATATCCCACGTAGCGAGGTTAGAAGTCGTAATATAAAATTTCCCGCGAAGAGGGAAGAGGAGACCCCGGATCGCCGGCGCAGCAGCATAGCAGTACTAGTACTAACTCCGGAGAGGGGAGACTACCAGAGACGGCCGGTGAGCTGACCCTACCAAGCGAGCATCAGCCGGAGGGTACGTGAGGGATGGGGCCGCAGCCGGATCTGGAGCGGGACCGGCGGCGAACGCTGCTGCTGGTGAGCCTGGCGTCCATCATGGAGCGCGCGGACGAGGCGCTCCTGCCGGCGGTGTACCGCGAGGTCGGGGCCGCGCTGCACGCCGACCCCACGTGGCTCGGCGCCCTCACGCTGTGCCGCTCCATCGTGCAGGCCGCGTGCTACCCGCTCGCCGCGTACGCCGCCGCGCGGCACAACCGCGCACACGTCATCGCCGTGGGGGCTTTCCTCTGGGCCGCCGCCACCTTCCTCGTCGGCATCTCCGAAACCTTCCTCCAGGTCGGTTGCTGCTCTATATACCAGTAGTTCAATTAGTTCTCTTCTTGCTTGCTTCTTGCTCTTCCTTACTAATTCAGCAGTTCGGTGCATGCCTAATTGGGGATTTGTAGTTTCTAGATCTGCTCTGCTCTGAGAGGTTATTTATTATCCAGATTTTGAATTTTGGATTGCACTCCTTTAATTTGAAGTTCAAAGAGAGAGTGCACGGGTGCTTGCGTTGAATCTTGCAAGCTTTAATTAATATACATTTTATTTTGCGAGCTTTATTATGCTGCTGACAACAAATTAAAGCAGTTATAGAGACATTGTTAAGTTTTTGAGGACACAAAATAGTGACAGGTTCTGATATAGTGACATCGTTACGTTAGATTTCAGGACACAGAAAAGATTTTCTCACAAAATTATGTGAAAAAGCAGGTGCTACAAACAGTTTTTTTTTCCTTTTCTTTTAACACTTACAGATCCATGGTTGAATGACCCAGTTAACACACCGAAGAGTAATGTTCCATCTGATTTATTGTTGGACAATCATGTAGCAAGTAGCAGCCAGTCTGCCCAGAAGACAAATTTGCGCTGGGCAGCCTGGAGTTAGTCACATCATCTTATTTTTCTTTGAAGTTTGTGCAATTTTTCCGTGGAAAGCATAGAAGCACTTCTCTAATCTAAATCGATCTTGTCAATTCATCAGTTGGAAATTTTCACAGCTTCACTTGTATTCTAGGTAGCAATCTCGAGGGGACTGAATGGCATCGGCCTCGCTCTCGTGGTACCATCGATCCAGTCACTGGTGGCTGACTCCACCGACGACGGCACGCGCGGCTCGGCTTTCGGCTGGCTGCAGCTCGCCAGCAGCCTGGGGCTCATCTCCGGCGGCTTCGTCGGCCTGCTTCTGGCGCAGACCACGGTCCTCGGGATTGCCGGCTGGCGCATCGCCTTCCACCTGGTGGCGGTCATCAGCGTCGTCGTGGGGGCCCTGAACTGGTTCTTCGCCGTGGACCCCCACTTCCCGAAGAGCGGCGACGCCGGAACCGGCCCGGCCGGTGACGAGCAGCCCACCGCGCGGCAGGTGGTGGAGGCGATGATCGCGGAGGCTAAGTTCGTGGTGCAGATCCCGACGTTCCAGATCTTCGTGGCGCAGGGGGTCAGCGGCTCGTTCCCGTGGTCGGCGCTCTCCTTCGCGTCCATGTGGCTCGAGCTCATCGGGTTCAGCCACCGGGGCACCGCCGTGCTCATGACCATCTTCTGGGTCGCGAGCTCCCTCGGCGGGCTCCTCGGGGGCAAGATGGGCGACCTCCTCGCCCTGCGGTACCCGGACGCCGGGAGGATCGTCCTGTCCCAGATCAGCGCCGGCTCCGCCGTGCCCCTAGCCGCCGTGCTGCTCCTGGGGCTCCCCGACGACCCGTCCACTGGCGTCGTCCACGGTGTCGTCCTGTTCGTCATGGGTGTGTTCATCTCCTGGAACGGCCCTGCTACAAACTTGTAAGCCTCGCCGTATACTCACAATCTTCTCATATCACGGTGATAAAAATCACTTTTTTCTTTGTTGCATTTGCAATTTGCAGCCCGATTTTCGCGGAGATCGTGCCGGAGAAATCACGAACGAGCATATACGCGCTCGACAGGTCCTTCGAGTCGGTGCTGTCGTCGTTCGCGCCTCCGATCGTCGGCATTCTGGCGCAGCGCGTATACGGGTACAGGCCGGACGACAAGGGGAGGAGCGCACGGCTGGACCGGGAGAACGCCACGTCGCTGGCCAAGGCGCTGTACACGGCCATCGCGATACCGTTCACGGTCTGCACCGCCATATACTCTTTCCTGTACTGCAGCTACCCCCGGGACAGGGACCGAGCCCGGATGCAGTCGCTGGTGCAATTGGAGCTGCAGCAGATGGAGCACGAGAGTTCTCGCTTGGAAGATGGCGGTGATGGAGACGGAAGATTCGAGGTTTTCGACGCGGCGAACGACGGTGAAAGAGTTGCCGTTGGTAGGAACTATGGCTCGGAGGAGTCACCGGAGGCTGAGAAGGATACAGTGAAATTGTTGGCAAACCGGGAACCGTGATTCAAAAAGATTAGTGTTCTGAATGTTACAGTATCTCCTCGCAGAAAAGAAAAAAAAATTACAGTATCTATGCTGCTGGACCAGACCCATTTTTCTGATTCAGGGAAATTTTGGAGAGCTTTCTGTTGGCATTAGGCTACCTTAGTTCATCTGTCAATATTTTCTTGTCCTGTTAGCAAGTTCTATGTACAACGGGATGACTTCGTTACTTGAAACAAGAAGAGATATAATGATTCAAATTGACAATGAAAAGGTCTATTTTGGTTCCTATGCTACCAGTGTAGTCTAATTTGTACCCAAACTTTAAAACAGTTTAATTTACATTGTCAACAATCGAAACCATCTAAATTAGGCCCCGAAGCTGTTTTCCTGTGTGGTATTTAGTGATATGGCCATCAAGTCATTAAATTCGCCACCTCATACACTAGAGTGCAAGGTGCATAGCCGTTTTCACCTCTCTCTCTCACTTTCCCCTGAGGTCCACTTGTCAGATGGATCTTCTACCTGTTGTAGAGCTGAAACAAAAACTGGAGGATGGGGATTTGTGATCAGAAATTCAGATGGAGAGATAGAAGCTGCACGAGCGGGGAAACTGACCAGAGTTTCAGATGCCCTTCAAGCTGAAGCAACTGCCCTTCTCCAAGCAATAGAGAGAGCTAGGAACCTGGAATGCAGGAAGGTAATCTTTGAAACAGATGCTGCTGTGCTGAAACAAGCTGTTTATAGTGAGGATTATGACAATTTAGCTTTTGGAGCTCTGTTTAGGGAAGCAAAATTCAAGATGGCTTATCAATTTCAATCAGCTTCTGTTATATGGTGTCCTAGAGTATGTAATTTTGTTGCTCACAAATTAGCGTCTCACGGCGCGGGTTTGGTTGATGAAAATATGTGTATGTGGCAAACTGATGTACCAAACTTTATATTTCTTGCTGCTACCAGAGAGTTTTCTGGCCAGATTCAGTAATGGTAGATGTATCATGTTTTTAAAAAAAAATAGTTGCCATCCCTTGTTGGGGAACGTGCTACGCAAAACAAAAATTTACCGCGCACAATCCACCCCAAGATCACTATCGAGGTGCAGGCAACAAGATTAGGACCAAAATACTCGACCACATGCTGATTTAATCATGTGATTGCTTAATTCAGCATGTGGTCGAGTATTTTGGTCCTAATCTTGATCGGTTGTCCTCCTAGTCATGGCTTAGCGCTAGGTTGTCATACTTCACTCATGTTTAGAGTCATTGCAATTGTGATTATCTAGTCTGGCGCTCATTACTAGTGACCTCTTTAATATGCTAAGAACTTGATATGCTAGCTACTCTTCTTGATCTACATGTCTTCTTATGGTTTGGTGAGCACCTATGTGGCATATTAGCACTTTTTGTGTCTCATTCTGGATAATCTTCAAAGCTCGCTCAAACTGAAAAATCAAAATTTCCATGCATACATGCTTATCCTTGATGATTATAATGCCAAAGGGGGAGAAATAGTAGTATTAATCATACCTTTGGTTGGATTTTGCATTCTCTGGAGTAGATCATAGACATATGAGTTATAGGAGTGAGGGGGAGTCTCAGGGTTTATGTTTTGCCTTCACTCACATTTTTGATCTTACTCTTGTTGACATTCACTTGGCCCGGTACTTGCTTTCTCTTTCTTTTGGCCAAGTTTGAATTCTTGCAACTCGATTGCTTTTAAATCTTTAAACCAACTCCAATTTGATTGATTGAGAGATGTTGGCAATATATTCATCAAGGGGGAGATTGTGAGTCATGTGAGGACTTGACAATAGTTGTGATGAATATCTTGCCATCTTATGAGGAGTTGAATATTTGGTTGCATGAATTCAAGGTTGGAATTATTTGCAATATGTTTGATTGATTGAGTTTCTCAATTTGTCTCAAGGAAAAATTGAGTGGATAAAGGATTTTTCTCGACTGACTTGGGTCAAGTGGAAAACTTGTGCTCGCGACGCTTTGCTTGGTCTATTGTGTGCAGGTGCGAGTTGGGTGCGGCGATGGTTCGGCCATATGGACCGGCATGATAGCTTGGAGGGCTGAGATGCGGTCAAGGAGGTGGCGACGACATCATGCGGCTTAAAAGCATGTACGCGGACGACAAGAAAGCGGGTGGAGACGAGACGTGAGGACCAAGTCAGTGCGAGGGCGTTTTGGTAAAAACGCGAAAACCACCAAAGCTCAACCAAGAAACTGCGGCGGCGGCCGGAAGCGGTTTAGGGTTGGTAGCTTAGGGTGGAAGGAAAATCGAGAGGTGGCTAGGCTATTTAGACGCTTTGGGATGCGTGCTAGGTAGTTAGGCCCATTAGGGCATGAGGCCCAAGAGTGGAAGAGGGGGTTGTCCCTCCCCACTATAAATAGATGATGAGGGTTTTCTTAACCCTTAACCCTTTTTGATTAGCTTGTGAGAGCTGCACTTGGTGAAGTGCTTTGCCTAGATGAGAGGCTTGTGAACTCCAAAGAAAACCCACGAAAATTCAATACAAAAAGATTTCCTCAATTCCTATGTGTTCTTGAGTCTTTCTCCCTTTTGAATCTTTTTTATTTTCGTTTTCTTGCTTTTCTTGTGAGTTGATTCTTGATATGGCAAGTTAGTGATGGAGTAATCACGTCCTATTCGATTCCATCCTAGCATATTCAAGAAATCAATCCCTTTTCTCATGTGTTGAGTTTGCTTGCAAGAGAAGAAAGAATTGGGGTTTTGCAATTGACTTGCTTGGGGGCTAATCTTCGTGATTTAATAGATGGAATAGGTTGCTGTGATATGTGAGAGATCATCCTGTTGATTTGAGATCAAAAACCCTCACGAGCAACAAGAAATCAAAGATTTTGTTTTCGTCCAACTTTTGAGGTGTTCTAGGTAGATCATGTTAAAGCTCATGCCTTGAGACTTCTTTATGAGGATCAACTCTTGATTCATAGTCACAAGGCATCCCTAGACCCTTCTGCAAAGTTTCATCCTTTTTGGTTGGACGGATTTCAAACCGAGACAAAAGTTCCAACGAAAAACAGGGATTTTCGAAGTTCTGAACTACACCCGGAGATTCCGTACTAGAATACCCGGAATGTCCGGGTGTGTATTTTGAGTGCTTCAAAATACACATCCGGAGTGTCTGGGCTAACCCCGGAGTCTCCGGACATCATCCCGAGAGGGAATTTCCAGTGCTCTCGGGTCATACCCCGGAGTATCCGGACAAACCCCGGAATCTCCGGACCCCGGAGTGTCCGGAAAACCCCGGAATCTCCGGACCTCGGAGTATCCGGAGTAAAATGTCCCGAATGTCCGGATGTGCATTTTCCTGACTGGTCAGGTTCACTGTTTTGGCCGTAACTTTTGCATCCGAACTCCGTTTTCAGTGATCTTGTACTCGTTTTAAAGCTAACGACGAGCTCCACGTCGTCAATGACTTTCTAGAGTTTTTCCGCTGCATCTTCTTTGTCATTTACAGTAGTATCTCAATTGCTATCTGTATTTGAGTTTGAAGAAAAATTTGTATCCGACATTCACCCCCCCTCTGTCGGGAAGCCGTCGATCCAACAAGTGGTATCAGAGCCCGGTCTCGCTTCTCTATAAGCTTTGACCGACTTTGCGAGCCATGGCTTCCCACGGATACTCGACTCGTCCTCCTGTCTTCAATGGGATGGACTGGGAGTTCTGGAAAAATCGAATGAGAATCTTTATCCAGTCAGAGGGGTTTGCTATTTGGAAAATCATTGAAACGGACTTTGCTCTTCCTGCACAAGTGACGGATGCAAATCAGGCTGATGTTGAAAACAATTGCAAGGCCATCAACTATTTGCTTTCTGGTTTGGATAGGAAGGAGCATGAGCGGGTTGCTCATCTTGATACCGCTCACAAGATTTGGTCGACCTTGATCACCTACCATGAGGGGTCCGACCAAGTCAAGATTGCTCGAGCGGATCAATATAGAGTTGAATACAATCGTTTTGAGCAACGCCCTGGGGAATCAATTTCTGAGCTTTTTGAGAGATTTGAAAGAATTGTGAATAAGCTCAGGAGTGTGGGAGTGAGGTACTCTGACCCGGAGATGGCTAGGCATGTGTTGAACACATTAGAGCCCGCTTTTGAAGTGCGGAAGATTGCCATCCAAGAGTCCGCCAATCTTGCCACTCTCACACTCGATCACCTGTTCTCCAAGCTCTCTACTCATGAGATCACTTCGGAGAACAGAAATGGCTCTAAGTCCAAGACTTTGGCTCTTGTTGGGAACACTTCCTCGGATCCATCGGGGATAGTGTCTCCTAGTGTCAACTCTGACACTTGCATGATTTCTTCTTCTGGACTGTATCTTGCAGCCTTGTCTTCTTTGTCTGATGATCAGCTTGAATCTCTTCCCGAGGATGAGCTCGCGTTATTTGCAAAACGCTTCTCTAGGGCATATAAGAATGTGAGAAATAGGAGAAGGAAATCCTCGGACATCACCTGCTATGGATGTGGCGAGAAAGGCCACATTCGATCCGAGTGTCCCAATCCTAAAGAGAGAAACAAGTTTGTTTCTAAATTTCAGGACAAGAGAAGAAACAACTTTGGATCAAGGCCCAAGATGCGTGAGGCGGAGAAGAATCTTCGTCGAGCTCTCGCCGCTTTTGGAGATAGCGACAACAGCTCCAACTCTTCTTCATCTTCCTCTTCCTCAAGCGAGGATGAACCGGAGCCGCCCAGGCACAAGAAGAAAGGGAAGAAGAAGGTAGAACATGGCTTCACCGGCATGTGCTTTATGGCGAGATCTGAACAAGAGAGCGACGACGAAGATCTTGAAAGCGATGTAAGTTGCACCTTCGATGAGCTCAGTGTTAGGCATGATAAACTACTTGATATGTTTGATGTGCAAAATGATGCCTTGTTTGCTTCAATCAAGAAATCTAAAGACCTGACTAAGAAAGTTAATTCTCTTACACTAGAAATTGCTAAACTGAAAAGTAATGAGGATGAGTGTGCTAGTTGTGATGTTTTACACAAAGAATTCCTTGAAGCTAAAGATGCTCATGCTAGTGTAAGTGAATTGCTTAAGTCATCCATGGTTGAAATTGATAAACTTAAGTCGAGCCCTTGCTCCTTTTGTGTTTCTAAGGATGATAACTTAGACTCTCTTAGGAAAGAGATTGATATGCTCAAAGCTTCACATGCTAGTTTGCCTTCTTGTGGATCTCTGGGATGTTCCTCTAGCTTAGCACCTCTGAATGAGTTGAATGAGATGAAATTGTGCTTCGCTCTAGGTTTCATGTTGCATATATTTGTCATCCAGGAGCTTATGATCTATAAGGACAATCTAGCCAAGCTTAAAACTGTTTATCTTGCTGGTTGCATTGCTCACTCATTTCATGCTAATGAACTCAAGAATGCTAAGAATCAACTTGCTAGCATTAGTTCTAAGAGCACTCAAGAATCTTCCTCATGTTTAAGATGCAAGTATTTGGAAGGTAGAAATAAAGAACTGAATCAATCTGTGCTTGAAATGAGAAGACCAGTGTGTGATAAATGCTCTGAACTAGTTGAAGAAAATCAGGACCTAGGAAGACACATTTCTAAACTTTACAGAAAACTCACTTTGGCTAATGCTACTGCTTCTAAGCTACCTGTTGATGTTTCTCATGCTATTTCCTCTACTTGCACATTTTGCCATGAGCTTGAGAATGATGTTTCTACTATGCATGCTGCATTTAGAGAGAGGTTTAAGAAAACAGTAGCTGAAACATGTAGCATTACTTGTGTGTCTTGTGAGTCTCTAAAACTTGAACTAGGAGCATACAAAGAAAAATATGAGAAAGCTGTTAGAGTGTCAGCTTCAGGAGCTTGTCTTACATGTGCTTCTTTGCTTAGGGAAGTTGACTACCTCAAGAAAACTTTGGAGAGATTTTCTGGAGGTAGAAAAGAACTTAACATGATCTTAGACAAGTCTAGAGTTAGCTCAGGCAAAGGTCTAGGTTTTAATCATGTGGAAGAAAATAAGAATCATCCTCCTCATCCCATTGGTTCTCTTGGTAGAGGCTTGATTGCAATAGCTCAGGGGGAGAGGGGAACAGTGTTTAAGTCAGGTGGTTATCTAGATTCACCGCTTAAGGACAAGAGTGCTTCAGCTTCAGTTGGTGCTACCTCGCATAGGGTAAAATACCAATGCACTCATTGTCATAAGGATGGTCACCTAGTTGAGTTCTGCTTTCGACGTCTCAAGGAGGAGCGTCGTGACCGTGTTCGTGCCCTTAGGGGTATTCAACGACGCAACAATGCGTTGAGTGCTCCTAAGACACACACGAGGCCTCAACATGTTGAGGTTTCTGGTGGCTCTAGCAGGCGACAGGGTTTAGGTCGCTTAGAGTTTTCTCGCCGTCCTCTTGGAGGTGGTTCACGTGCTCCGGTGCGTGACATTCCTCCGCGGCGGGGTCTAGGTCAGGGTCGTAGAGTTGCTCAAGGTGTTGCATTGCATACTAACCACTCACGATCTTTTGTTCCTTTTCAGCGAGTGACTCAGTACTGGATTCGAAAATCTTTGCTTACTAACCCCAGTACTGAGTCCACTCGTCTTCGGTCTTTTGTGTAGGTTGGCCGGCGAGGGTTGGTGAACATGTGGCTCGTTGATTCCGGGTGTTCACGTCACATGACCGGAAGCTCAAAATGGTTCACCTCCCTCAACAAGACGTCTGGTGATGAGTACATCACTTTTGGAGATGACTCCCGTGGACGCTGTTTGCCAATGTGCGAGGTTTCAAGCCTCGCCAAAAGACTCCCGCCAGCAAGCTGTGAAGCGCATCATGAGGTACCTTCGATCATCCCTTGAGTTTGGACTTTGGTATTCATGCTCTTCTGTTCTTGGGATTCGGGGTTTTTCTGACTCAGACCTTGCCGGGTGTAAGATAGACCGCAAGAGTACTTCTGGCACTTGTCACTTTCTTGGCACTTCTCTTGTTTCATGGTCTTCTAGAAAACAATCTTCTGTTGCACAATCTACTGCTGAAGCTGAGTATGTTGCAGCCGCTAGTTGTTGTAGTCAGATTCTTTGGATGATTTCGACTTTGCGGGATTTTGGGTTGTCTTTTGATAGTGTTCCACTTTTCTGTGATAACACTAGTGCTATTAATATTGTTAAGAACCCAGTGCAGCACTCTAGGACTAAGCATATAGATGTGCGGTTTCATTTCCTGAGAGACCATGTTGAGAAGGGTGATGTAGTGTTTAAGTTTGTTGATTCTGAAAATCAGCTCGCGGATATCTTTACCAAGCCATTAGATCCCACACGATTCTGTGCACTTAGAGGGGAGTTGGGGATTGTTCATCCCCATGGGTTGGTTTGAGGGGGAGTCTTCTCACTGTGTATCATAGTGTAATATAGTGCATTTTGCATCATTTGTGATATATCATGTGCACTTTACATGTTCACGAGCTTTGTCTATTATCCTTGATGAAACAATGAGTTCTACGAGTTCGCTATATGCCATATTCTGATTGTCTAGCTTATTTCACCATATTTTGATATGTGGTCTCAAGAATCTGTGCTGCTAGCTTAATTGGACAACAATTTGAATTTAAATATTTGATCTACTGATGAGTTGCCTGCTAGGGAATCCTTTGCTTTTGAATCTGCTCATGACTCTAGTATTGCAACTATGATCTTTGTGTATGACTGGTCAAAGATAGGACTTCATGGTAATCTTGATTAGGACTGCTAGTGGCTTAACATGCCTAGGCTTCTGTGGCTCGGGTCGGAGAATGCTTATTGCCATCAAAAGTCACTAGTTTTTTGCCCTACATGCTTGAAATCTATCATATGCTAATGTGAAAAATGCTAAAATAGGGATGAATCACTCAAGGTACTTGCTCGTGCAGGAGGTAGTACTTTGGTTGTGACTAGTCCAAATAATCATGTGGACTCAATATGAAAAAGTCAGGGTGAATCACTCAAGATACTTCCTCGTGCAGGGGATTGTATTTTGGTTGTGCCTAATCCATTTAATCATGCGATTGCTTAATTCAGCATGTGGTCGAGTATTTTGGTCCTAATCTTGATCGGTTGTCCTCCTAGTCATGGCTTAGCGCTAGGTTGTCATACTTCACTCATGTTTAGAGTCATTGCAATTGTGATTATCTAGTCTGGCGCTCATTACTAGTGACCTCTTTAATATGCTAAGAACTTGATATGCTAGCTGCTCTTCTTGATCTACATGTCTTCTTATGGTTTGGTGAGCACCTATGTGGCATATTAGCACTTTTTGTGTCTCATTCTGGATAATCTTCAAAGCTCGCTCAAACTGAAAAATCAAAATTTCCATGCATACATGCTTATCCTTGATGATTATAATGCCAAAGGGGGAGAAATAGTAGTATTAATCATACCTTTGGTTGGATTTTGCATTCTCTGGAGTAGATCATAGACATATGAGTTATAGGAGTGAGGGGGAGTCTCAGGGTTTATGTTTTGCCTTCACTCACATTTTTGATCTTACTCTTGTTGACATTCACTTGGCCCGGTACTTGCTTTCTCTTTCTTTTGGCCAAGTTTGAATTCTTGCAACTCGATTGCTTTTAAATCTTTAAACCAACTCCAATTTGATTGATTGAGAGATGTTGGCAATATATTCATCAAGGGGGAGATTGTGAGTCATGTGAGGACTTGACAATAGTTGTGATGAATATCTTGCCATCTTATGAGGAGTTGAATATTTGGTTGCATGAATTCAAGGTTGGAATTATTTGCAATATGTTTGATTGATTGAGTTTCTCAATTTGTCTCAAGGAAAAATTGAGTGGATAAAGGATTTTTCTCGACTGACTTGGGTCAAGTGGAAAACTTGTGCTCGCGACGCTTTGCTTGGTCTATTGTGTGCAGGTGCGAGTTGGGTGCGGCGATGGTTCGGCCATATGGACCGGCATGATAGCTTGGAGGGCTGAGATGCGGTCAAGGAGGTGGCGACGACATCATGCGGCTTAAAAGCATGTACGCGGACGACAAGAAAGCGGGTGGAGACGAGACGTGAGGACCAAGTCAGTGCGAGGGCGTTTTGGTAAAAACGCGGAAACCACCAAAGCTCAACCAAGAAACTGCGGCGGCGGCCGGAAGCGGTTTAGGGTTGGTAGCTTAGGGTGGAAGGAAAATCGAGAGGTGGCTAGGCTATTTAGACGCTTTGGGATGCGTGCTAGGTAGTTAGGCCCATTAGGGCATGAGGCCCAAGAGTGGAAGAGGGGGTTGTCCCTCCCCACTATAAATAGATGATGAGGGTTTTCTTAACCCTTAACCCTTTTTGATTAGCTTGTGAGAGCTGCACTTGGTGAAGTGCTTTGCCTAGATGAGAGGCTTGTGAACTCCAAAGAAAACCCACGAAAATTCAATACAAAAAGATTTCCTCAATTCCTATGTGTTCTTGAGTCTTTCTCCCTTTTGAATCTTTTTTATTTTCGTTTTCTTGCTTTTCTTGTGAGTTGATTCTTGATATGGCAAGTTAGTGATGGAGTAATCACGTCCTATTCGATTCCATCCTAGCATATTCAAGAAATCAATCCCTTTTCTCATGTGTTGAGTTTGCTTGCAAGAGAAGAAAGAATTGGGGTTTTGCAATTGACTTGCTTGGGGGCTAATCTTCGTGATTTAATAGATGGAATAGGTTGCTGTGATATGTGAGAGATCATCCTGTTGATTTGAGATCAAAAACCCTCACGAGCAACAAGAAATCAAAGATTTTGTTTTCGTCCAACTTTTGAGGTGTTCTAGGTAGATCATGTTAAAGCTCATGCCTTGAGACTTCTTTATGAGGATCAACTCTTGATTCATAGTCACAAGGCATCCCTAGACCCTTCTGCAAAGTTTCATCCTTTTTGGTTGGACGGATTTCAAACCGAGACAAAAGTTCCAACGAAAAACAGGGATTTTCGAAGTTCTGAACTACACCCGGAGATTCCGTACTAGAATACCCGGAATGTCCGGGTGTGTATTTTGAGTGCTTCAAAATACACATCCGGAGTGTCTGGGCTAACCCCGGAGTCTCCGGACATCATCCCGAGAGGGAATTTCCAGTGCTCTCGGGTCATACCCCGGAGTATCCGGACAAACCCCGGAATCTCCGGACCCCGGAGTGTCCGGAAAACCCCGGAATCTCCGGACCTCGGAGTATCCGGAGTAAAATGTCCCGAATGTCCGGATGTGCATTTTCCTGACTGGTCAGGTTCACTGTTTTGGCCGTAACTTTTGCATCCGAACTCCGTTTTCAGTGATCTTGTACTCGTTTTAAAGCTAACGACGAGCTCCACGTCGTCAATGACTTTCTAGAGTTTTTCCGCTGCATCTTCTTTGTCATTTACAGTAGTATCTCAATTGCTATCTGTATTTGAGTTTGAAGAAAAATTTGTATCCGACATTCACCCCCCCTCTGTCGGGAAGCCGTCGATCCAACAACAGGAATATTCTCTCAATATGCTGGATGGAGAGACCCGGCCAAAATGGCCGGATGAGGCTGCCGTCTTTCTTTAATTATGATTATTAGAAAATGATTAGTGATAATTAGTAATTGTTAGTAATAATTAAGTATATTTTATTATTGATTAGTATTTGTAACGGTAAGATTAGTGTTTAGTGTGTTGATTAGTATATAATTAGTGAGTTGATTAGTATATAATTAGTGATAATTAATATATTTTATTATTAATTCGTAAGTTTATGGCTAGTTTAGCATTGGTAGGTATTTAGTGTGTTCTTTAGTGTATAATTAATCATTATTAATAGAAACTAAGTAATATAATTAAGTTAAATTGACTCATCCCATCCAACTTTCATCTCTCCAACCAAACAAAAAATTGGTCCATCTCATCCATCCAACCAAATAAAAAAATGACTCATTCCATCTACAAAAAACTGGATAGCCTTAACCCATTCCTCCTTGCCCTCCAACCAAACGCACCTAAGGCCCCCTTCTAGAGGGTTTATGGCCGGCCTCTAGAAGGCATAACTTAGCTTAAGCTTAAAATTTAAGCATCTTTAAATTCTATTGGTGGGAGGAAGCCTTATTTTGAGGCTTCCCGAGCTTCTTCCAGCAAAACTAACCACGAATTACCATATTATCCTCGCTAGTTTGTATTATTTACCCGCCACTGCCATTCACTATATATAAAAAAAAACCCTCTCGTTTTCCCCTCACCCACACCCTTCTTTCACCCGCACCCTGGGCTCGTGCCCCCGCCCGCCCCACCCGGCCTCTCCCTTGCTGGCGCTGCCCCACCCTCCTTCCCCCCGCCCCGCCCCACCCGGCTCCTCCCCCACCGGCGCGGCCCCACCCTCCTCCCCCCGCCCCACCCTCCTCCGCCCCACCCGGCTCCTCTCTCGCGGCCCCGGCCCCGGATCTGCTCCGCCCCCGTCCGCCTCGCCCTCCTCCTCCCCCACCCCGCCCTACCCTCCTCCGCCCCCACCGGTGCCGCCCAACCCGGCTCCTCCCCCGCCGGCGCCGGCCCCGGATCTGCTCCGCCCCCATCCGCCTCGCCCTCATCCTCCCCCACCCCGCCCCTCTGGCCGTGCCTCCCAAGCAGCGCCGCTCTGACCAGAGGTCGGTGAGGAGCGCGGCGGCGGCGTCCCTGAGGCGGGCGGTGGCGGCTCGTCCCTGAGGCGGCAGAGGAGCGAGGACTACCAGCCGGTGCCGCCTTCCTCCGCTCTTGCCGGCACCGTGCTCCGCCCCCCGCCGCCTCTACTTCCCGCGCCAGATCTGGCCCACCGCCGCCCCGAACGCCACGGCCGCGGACCTCAAACCCGGAGTGGTGGCCGGCAATGCACGGCGTGCTAGCCATGGTGGCCGGCAATTCTTCTTCATGTTCATCTTTGAAGAATTTTGCTGATTCTTGTTTGCTCACAAATGAGGATCATGTTGAATCAACAATTTGATTTCCGTATTCGATTTGTAATGAGTTGTATACCTTTGTTGATTGGTGCTATAGTCCAATTTGATTTCTGTATAATCTAATTTGCAATGAGTTGCATAAGATTCTAACAATATGTGTACATTTGTTAATGGAAAAATCATATATAGATGCATCATAATTTTCATCCCAATGGTACCAATTATTACTGCTTCCTGACCTCTGTTGTTCAATTTTCATGTCTTATGAAGTTATTAGAAAACATCATATCATTCTCTTATTTATGTTGAAATGATCCATGCCGTATAGTGGAACTGTCCGTAGGAAGAATGCTAGTCTGGTGCTTATTAAGCGATTAAGATGAATAGTATGCTGAGTTGATTTTGTGTAATATGGTGTATATTTTAAATCGAGCTTTACATTTTGTAGAACAAAAGTGAAAATATACACTTTATGTGTTTTCCGTATGCAATTTAAACTCATATGAATCCACCATCAACAAGGTTGAGTAAAGTGTGTATTATACAACTCAAAATTTGGAATATTGTTCTGCTAAATATCCACTCTAATGGTGTTATTACCTCAAACAATAACCAAATAACACAAAGGGTATTAGACTTTTTACATTCACCTCTGTCCATAAGCTCAAATCTCAGAAACTGTTTAGAAGGGGATGGTGGAGCTTATCAGACTTCTCCACACCATAGCTTTCTCACACTATTAAATTTAAGCCGACTTATGCACAAGTTAAAACCGTGTAGAAGGGCCTAGATAACCCAAGCACTCGACCAGGCTCCAGACACGATGGACACCGGGTCCTGTTTGCAGCTTGCAGCTTGCAGCTCGCAGGGCCGGTACACAGCACACGACACCGGCTGCGATTATTTCATTTCATAGGCCCCACCACCTGCTTTCAATTTCCTCCCCCACACACCCACACATACACACGCTCTCTCTCTCTCTCCAAAATCAAATCAAACCCATCCGAATCAAAGCTCCCAAACCATCTCCAGAAAAGAAAAAAGAAGGCAAAATTACCAAGCTCCCAAACTCCAGGCAGGAGGAACGCCTCCCCCGATCCGCCCCCGCCCCCGTCCCCGGTTCGATCCGGCGCGGCTGGTTCCCGACCTACACTTGGGGTTTCCGGGGTCGACCGGCCGGGCTCCCGGTCGCCAGCGCTGAATCCTCCCGGGTTCGTCTTCTTTTCTTTGTCCCGCTCTACCTATTCTGGATGCTGCTACTTTCCAGTTCTTCGTGTGCCTGGGGGTCCTGGGGTGGTTCGCGCTGGGGGCGAGGAGGTTGGGTCTCGGTTTTCGGCGGTGAATGGTGATAGACTGGCAAGGCAGTGCAATGTTGCTGCTTCACTGTAGTTTATGGTGCCAATTTAGTTCCTTTTTTTGTACAAAAGGTTGTTTTTTCTTGTTTTGAGGTTCTTGTGTGGTCTCTTGGTGATTCCCTGCTGGGAGATTCGGCGTGTCTTGTCATCTCATTGTGGAAGAGGTAGCTAGATTCTCCCATCTAGTGCGTTCTCTATTTTTCTGGGGGCCTCTTTGGACAGTGGATGATATATGGTATACCAAACAGTGGCGGTTCCGGTGTAGCTCTATAGGGGATAACAAGAGTGTAGGATTTGGTTGGATAGATCAGCCCGAAGAATGTTTGCGTTATCACAAATGAACTTAATGCCGCAAGTTAAATTTACTCACTACTTCGACGTCCTTGTGAGCTTAGTATAAATTTCCGTCATTAGATGGAATTTTGCTAGGATTTCTAAGGCGGTATGTCCGCCATGTCGAACAAAAGGCGTACTGTCCTAGGTCGTATTTGTGAGAGTTTGTAAATGAAGAGAACATGTCCTATATAATATCAAGAATAAGTTTCCTTGATTACTTTTTAGCAATGTCGTCATTTCCTGGACAGGTGTACTAGCTATGACTGTTAAATGCTGAAGTTTGGGTGAATCTCACTTTACTTTGGCGGAGTTGATGATAATGTATTGGTAATTCTCGTCAGTTAACTTCATGTAGTTATAACTTGTTCAGTTGACAGTTTCTTTTCGTATGCTGGTCATGTATTGGCTGGCCTGTGGGACTCTGCTTTGTTCAGTGGAGTATTTGCTTCCAGTTTGCTGATACGGTGGTTGCATGATGCAGTTTCAATTAGGATTTGGAAGACCTGAATAAAGAAACGGATAAGATCGATTGGTTCTCGGAATGGACAAAATACAATCTGATTGCCCTTATCCTGGATGTTTCTTCTGTGTAATGAAGGAGGCGAACCCTAGCAAGCGAAGAGCAAGTGTGCTGAAATTCTTTAGAGAACTTCCTTCCCAAAATGATGATGGCCAAGTTCTCCCTATTAGTGGCCTTTGGAACACTGCAATGGCGCACCCCAATGACCCTGAATTCATTAACTTGGGAATCTTTGAGTGCATGGCAGCTCTAATATGGAAGGGCTTGAAAAACAGGCGGTGGCTTTCGCATGATCAGAATATTTACATCCCATATTACGCAGCACACGTTATTGGATCCTATACGATGAATATGGAGGAGTTTGCAGAACGTGCTGTTCGTGCCGGAGTAATACCTCCATTAGTTGAACTGTTAAGAGGTAGGCTGACTTGGGTGGAGCAAAGAGTTGCCGTTAGAGCTTTGGGGCATTTGGCTACATATCCTAGTACATTCCCTGCTGTCGCTGATCATGGAGAAGTACTTGAACTCGCCATTCAACTTGCCTCAAGCTCTCTAGAAATTGTGTACTCTCACTTTTACCAATTCATAGATCGGAGACTTGGCTACCATTGTGATCTTTTAACACGTGGCATGGGTGGTGCGGAAATGGAATCTCGTAAAGCTGAGGAATGGGCAAGCCAACTGCAGTGCTGGTCTTTGCAACTCATAAACTGCTTTGCATTTAAGCCTGAATTTCTCCATGATATCTGCAAGCCCGATTTTCTAGCTAAGTTACCTGGTATGTGGGGTGGACTTGTGAATGAGAACTCACCTGCTGGTGTTGGTCTGCTAAGAACAATCTGCCAGAGCAAGCTTGGCCGAGGTCATGTTGCTAATACTTCTGGTGTCATTGAAGCATTATGCAACATTGCTCGTTCTTCGGATGACTGGCAATACATGGCCGTTGATTGTCTACTCTGGTTAGTGCAGGATCCTAGTACATATCATAAGGTAAGATATTTCACATTTTACTTGCTGCTTGAAGGGAAGCTTCAGCATGACCAAGAATTCTAAATTAGCGTCTTATCATAACTGCTTGATGTCTATTCTCAAGTCCTAATTGAAATGGCTCAGATTATATTTCTTTTAAAATGGTCTTGCTCAAAATTTAATACTGACAAGTATGTGCTGCTCCTTGGAACTGATAACAAGAAAATTCGTTACTTAAATGCAAATTATATAATTCCTCATAAACTTTAGGAAATGAAGAGTTGAATTATTAGTATTCTGAGCAACCAACATCTGATAATTTTAAAATACTGATGTTAAGCTTCACTAGGAACTGGCAAGCTATAACTATTTGTTAAGATTTGTTTTTGTAGCTTTAGTCACTTCTTTCCCTGTGCACAGGTTATAGATAAAGTTGCCCCAACATTGATAGATTTGGCAGATATTTCCACACTGGGTGACTATAAAAAGCTTGGTGACACTATTGTCACAGTCCTCCAAGAATGTACGCAGCAAAATGGGAATTCACGGAATTCAGTTAGTAGTCACACCAAAGAAGAAATTGATGAACTCTTGAGTTTCAAGCAGAAACTGAAAATGGAAAGGAATATGCCGAAGGAGGATCTTCATATAAAACAAGCTGCAGCATTGGTTGTAAAGTTGGAAGGCAATTCTCTGTTTTCTTCAGGGAATATTGCTGGAGCTGCAGCGAAGTACTCTGAAGCACTTGCATTATGTCCAATGAAGTCTAAGAAAGAAAGGGTGGTGCTTTATAGCAACCGAGCTCAGTGTTATCTTCTCCTGCAGCAACCTTTGGCTGCCATAAGTGATGCTACCCGTGCATTGTGCCTTCATAGTCCTTTGAATCGACACGCCAAAAGTTTGTGGAGAAGAGCTCAAGCATATGATATGCTTGGTTTAGCAAAAGAGAGCCTGTTGGATGCAATTCTCTTTATAAACGAATGCTCTCAGTCCAGTGATCCTGATCTCTCCTTGAGGCAAAACAAGGTCCCTGATTATGCTGAGCGATTGGTGAAGAAGCAAATGCGTGCCGCTTGGTTATTCAGGGAGGCATCCCTGAAACATGGGGGTATCCATTGCGAGGGAGATGCTAGTAATGCCTTTGGTCAAGAGGCTGATGACTCTGAGTGGGAGACAGTGAGTGAAAGCGATGGTGAGAATGATGAAAGGGGAGAAGCGGAGGATGAAACTAAATGGAAGAATGATGGTAACCAGGAAGACGTGTATGAGAAAAGCTGAGAAACAGGTTCGAGATCCTGCTAATAACTGTAGAGTAAGAATGTTCGGAAGAAGATTTTGGGAATGACTATGGTCCATGTGTATGCAAATTAATCAATCTGCATACACTTTTCCCACCATCCACTAATCATCGTACAAGTGGGGTTGGTGGGGAGTAGGAAAATAGTAAGGGAAGAAAAAAAAACTGTAATTAAAAGTTGTATGTATCATAGCCACCCCAAGATTGAAAAAAAAAGGAAACACAATAAGAAAGCTTTTCTCGATGCTTAATCTATATGGGCCTCGCACATTAAATCCTTAGCAATCTGTCTTGTTACATGTTAAACTTTTACTGACTAGGTGCTGTTTCATTATGCTAGGTGCAAACCACTGGTAGCTGAGATGCTTTCCTAATCCAAACTTCCGTTATGTTTTCAGGTTTTGGTGCTGTTGTTTGGTAAGTTTGTCGTCATTGTGCTTGTTGTCAGAAGCAGCAACAACAGAAGCAACCGCTGGCCTGCCACACTACCAAAGCAGAACTGAATTGCAGAACCTAGACGAAGTCTGCTTACTGAAAGCCACAGGAAACGTAGCTTTCAAAAGTAACTGCCTGGTGTCATCATATTGTTCCCATGGAGAGCAAGGCTGAAAATGTATCCATTGCCCTCACCATGCTCTTGGTTCTGTCTGAGTTGTTGTGATTCTTGAGAATGTTCGTCTTGTCTCTTGTTTGGTGAAGTAAAATGAACAAAACAGTAACTTAGTCTTATCTTAGACATCATCCATTTGTGAATGAACTTTACCTTAAGGCGCTATTGATTGCAAATTTTGTGAACTACTTTTCTTTTCTTTTTTGCATTCGATAAGGTGCAATAGCTACTTCCATGCATCTTGAAATTGCAATGGAATTTCCATTTGTGTGCACAGATGATTGAGTGCTCAATAGAAGCTCTGTCTGGGATTAATTTTCAAGAGTCATGCCGTGTGCACGCAACAAATAATGCACACAGCAAAAGCCAAGCCGTGATCACGAAAATGAAAACATCACTGTCGTGCAACTGCAAACTGTCAGTCACAGGATGTTGTCGGGTACCTGAAACACGGTGACTGTATCGGAATGAACCACTTGCATACCGTATCACGGGAGGGGAGAATGCATATCTGTGTTGTGATCATTTAAAGCTCCGTTTAGTACACGGTAATTTTCGCACATTTCTGTGAGAAATTGATCTGTTTTTTCCGTAATTCCTGCGTGACAACCAGGGAGAATGTAAACCATGAAAATGTAAAGGTAGATAGCATCTGTTTTGACCGCGAGGGTTTAGTTCAATACTGCTTCACTGGCTCAATGGTAGGGACAGGGCACGTTACACGCTATTAATCTTCTACTTTTGAGCTGCTCATGATAGAAGCCAGAATAGGGCCAGGAAAACATTGAGCGGTTGAGCCCGAGACGGGCCAAACGGTGTGTAAGTTTCTATTTACTAATGGTACTTCTTAGAAGTTGAGCCCCACCAACAACGAAATTTGAGGTACAGTGAGACATGACTGGACTAAGCCATCATCAGGGGTCGTAAAGCTTAACGTCGATGTCAGCTTTCTTATCGATTCAGGTTCTGGCTCAACGGTGCAGTTATTAGGGACGAGCGTGGCATGTTCATAGTGGCGGCAAACTGGAAATTAGACCATGTAATTGATGCGACGACGGCCGAGGCTATTGCTCTTCCTACTGGTTGATAGAATTGGATGCAATAGGCTTGAAGTGGAATCCAATTGCTCCCTGGTAATTGATATAATGAAAAATTATGTTAGAAGCTCTACTGCCGTTGCCGCTATCTATGATACTTCCACATGGTGCAAGGCTTCGTCAAGATGACCTTCAGCCACTGCCCAAGAGAGGCGAACTATGTTGCTTATGAGCTAGCTAGGATGGCGGGCACCGATCCTCCGAATGCATGGTTGGACGAGCCATCTATCTCTATCTCCCCCTCCCCCCATTGGACGATGTAACTCTAGTTGCTTAATAAATATTACTGAAGTTCAAAAAAATGAAATTGAGGTTGTTTTACACAGTGTGTAATTAGAGTATTCAACCAAGGCAACCATTTTCATTTTTTTAAATATACATAGAGAACCTTTGCAATAATGACTATTCTCCTCCGGGGTTAACTATGCATCGCCCTTATCTTCTAGGGTGACAGGATGGTCAACGATGGGTAGAAAAAATTCGATTATAGTGTCATTAACCACGGATTCACCAACAGATGGTGGGCCATGTGGAAGTCCAATTGGTGAGAAGGGCTAAGGTTTTAAAGACAATGATGGGTGACAAGAAAGAGACGGGAGGCGACTAGTTATAGGGTTGTGGCGCCAATGACAATGTTGGCGAGTCAATATCTACAGTGGCGATGGTAATTTATCATGCCTCTTAAGCTAAAACCCCAATTTCAAAAGGCCAGATTACATAGCTTAGCAACCCTCCAAGCCTAGAGGTAATTCATTGCCCTTGCTTTCTGAAGGATCGAGGATAACGTCTAGAGGGAGGATGAATAGACTCTTTTAAAAAATTACTCCTAAATATGCTAGTGTATAACAAAAATTGCGAAAATAAAAAACTAACAACCTAGCAAATGAGATACAAGTAATAGCAACAAGTAAGTATGGAGTATGCACAAGTACAAATACATGAAGAGACGAGATTGTTTGTTGTTGAAATTTGGATCTTTGACGAGGTCATACGTCTCCGTTGAGGAACCTTGGTCCAATGGCCAAAGCCAACACTGAAATGTGCTCTTCCCTCGAGAGGCTTACCGGTGCGAAGCCTCCCTCACTTCTTGATAGCTCTTCACCTTGTGATACACGAGCTCCAACCTTCACAAAACTTCTTGGTTTCTTTACAGGCTTGAAGACTTTCAAGCAACACCTAACCATCTAGGAGGCGTCAACCTCTAAGAGTAATAAGAGCTTGATCTTCAACTTGGAGGTAATTACTTGCTTGAATGCTCAATGAAAATCTAATCCAAATCCTCAAAACTTATCCCTCTCAAAAGAACTCACAAGAAGGCAAGAGAGAAAAGAGACAAGGAGCAGCTCTAGATTTGGATGCCAGCCACCTCCCTCACCCAGGAGGGGTAGTGGTATATATATGCAGCTCTCATAAAAACTAACCTTACTCAGAAAAAAAACCTCGCTCAGAGGTTTCGGGATCCAAAAACCAACAAATATATCAGTGAAAAGCACTGCTCATAGGGTGCTGTTCGGACATACCAGATAGTTCAAAACCTCTTGAATATCCTTGACCCGGAGGGCCCAGATAGCTAAAGCTCAAAAATTCTGAGCGAAATCCAAACTTTTGTCCCCAAACTCAAATTGACTCAGAGGTTCCAAATAACCAACACTCGAAGGTTCTGGACAATGAAAAGCTTGGGTTAACTTGGTTTCCTTGGAGGTGCCAGACACAAAAGGTCCGGATCACTGGGACAAAAGCAAAGTATTGGATCGGAGTTTCCGGATGAACTTCACTCGGAAGGTCCAAATAAAGCTAGGGCTTTGGAACAAAAACTTTGTCACCACTTGGAAAATCCGGACAGACCCCAAATGGAGGTTCTAGATAACAAGAAACCTTGGGGACAAAATCACTGAAGAACTCCGAAAGATCCCGACAACCTTCACTCGAAAGGTCCGGATCAGGACTTAGGAAAAACTTGGTGACCCCAGACAATGTCCTAGGTCACTTGAGGCTCTAACACACACTAGGGACTCTTCAAATAGATTTTTTGAGTTCTTAGCAAGTTATCTCATCCTTGTTGTTGACTAGCTTTCTCCTTTATAGTACAACTGTCCTATACTCAGTGTGATTATTGGATCACCATATATCTAGAAAAGTATCCTAATCTTCCAGATTTCATATCTTTTTTCTAGTCTTTTTAAGGGTTATCAACGACAGTTTCAACTTGCCTTTGGGACTAAAACCTGATCAATATCTTGATGCACACATTAGTCTCTTAATCATTTATCATTAATGATCAAAACCGACTTACAGAGCCAGATGCACTTTTTACTTTTCCTTCCCCTTTTATTTTCACCCCTACTATTTGTACACACCAATCAACTTTTATATATGACATCCACCCATTCTGCACCCAACCAACTAGGTTGCTCCAAAGATGATACTTACTTTGTCTTACTACTAACAAAAATTGAGAGTAAAGGGACCAATTTATTCTTTAAAGAAAATTTTTGGTTATTACAAACTTAAAGGATCAAGATGTTGGCCACAGGGAGGGGTGAATAGGCAAGTTAACAAAATTTAACCAATTTTTAAATATTCTTGCCATTATGCGAAATTAAGGATTATCTAGAGTAAGAATAATATGAATAAGACTAGCACAAATATATCACACAAGCAAGTTAATAATATATGACTAACATCAAACTTGTGGAATATAGATGACGAAGGATTAACTGTGAAAGTGCATCTAGGACCCTAATTGTGTTTTGGTGATAGACGACGAACAATTAAAGGACTAATATTTTCAATGAGTGCACAATCAGGTTTTAGTCCCCTTGTGAAGAACAATTGGCATTGACGGCCCCTAAAAAGTGAAGAAAAGAAGACGGCATATGTTTTACTGAAAATTTTATAGATTTTATTCTCTATGAGGTTTTGATCTATTTTTTCTGAGTATAGAAACGCCGAACTACAAAGAGGGGTGTGTCGACACACTTATGAGAAAGCTCAGTGCCCGATTGCTCGATAATCTTCTCTTCTTGGAGACACAAATTTCTCACAATCTCTTAGCTAAAACCTAGCTTTCCTTTAGTACTCGAGTATCCGACCCAGCCCGGAATGTCCGGGTATCCAATACCCGGATGGGCCACTCTCGGGTAGGTTCCCGGAGTGTCCGGCCTAGTCCGGAATGTCCGGATGTTCAATACCCAGATGTGCCACTCTCGGGTAGGTTCCCGGAGTGTCCGGATGCAAAATGGGGTTTGGTGACCGTTGGAAATTTGTATATCTGGAGTGTCCGGACTTGTTAGCCCGGAATCTCCGGATATGTTAAATCAAACTCCAATGGCTAGTTTTTGTGAGTGGTCTATTTATACCCCTCCTTCCCCATTCAGTTCCAACTCTTTGCCAAATCATTCCCTGCACTTAAGAGAGCCATTTCTCCTCCTCCAAAGCTAAGAGCCCTTGTTCTTGAGAGAGAGATCCAAAAGAGTGAGGATTTTCAAAGTGTTGAGCATTAGAGCAATTGAATTCATCCCCAAGCAAATCGACGCGCTTGTTACTCTTAGAGATTGGGGTCTCCTAAACGGCTAGGAGTCCTTGATAGCTCCCAATTTGTGTGGTGAGCATCAAGAAGTTTGTGAAGGCCGGGATTCGCCTCCGCGATAAAAGAATCACCAAGAAGAAGTCGAGGAGATGCAAGAGTGTTCTTGAGGGATAAAGGCTTGAGAGGAAGCCAGCTCTTAATCACGTATGATCGAGCTTCCCAAACGGAGACGTAGGATTCCTCCAAGGATCCGAACTCTGGCAACAAGTCATTGTCTCCCTGTTCATTCAATTCCGCACTTACTTTCCGAGTATCTTTGCTTTGCTCATATTTGTCTTGCTTATTATATTTGATTACTCTTATTAAATATACTCATCTTTGCTAATCAATCAAGCTTAATTCGCAAAATTAAGAGATTTGATTAAAAAAATTTAGTCATCTATTCACCCCTCCCCTCTAGGCCGACATCTTGATCCTTCAAACTGAAAGGAGACAAATTGTTTGTTGTCGGAGTTCGAATTCTTGAGGGAATTCTATGTCTCCGTTTGGGGAGTTGGATCACATGTGTTCAAGCCAGTTTCCTTTTGAGCCTTTATCTCTTAAGGACGCCCTTGCATCTGTTCGACTTTCTCTTGATGATTCTTCCCTTCCGGAGGTGAATCCCGACATTCACAAACTTCTCACGGCTCACCACACGAGTTGGGAGCTCGTGAGCAACTCCTAACCATCTAGGAGTCCTCAACCTCCAAGAGTAACAAGTGTTCGAAGATGCTCGGAGGTGAACCTAGTGCTTGAGAGATCTTCAATCTAACACTTAGCACTAAAACTTCCCAAATCTTCCTTTTCTTTCTTTTCTCTCACAAAGAATGAACTTAAGCTTGGAAGAGAAGAGGAGAGAGCTCTTGAAAGCGTGTTGGTTGCAAATGAGCCAAATGTTAGTACTGGATGGGTAAGGAGGGCACTTAATAGCCCTTCTCAAAACTAGTTGTTATGCACTGAAAAACCCACATCGGGACATCTGATGTGTGCAAAACTAATGGCTACTTTCCAGGCCACCCACTTCACAACACTAAGGGGCATCGAAACTTCCGATATACAAATCAGAACTTCTGATTTTTCCAGAGACTTTAAAACAGAGGTTACTTTGGAACCTCCGAAGATATCAGAACATCCGGTATTTCAATCGGAAGTTTCAGTTTTTCTAGAACACTCAAAATCACGGTCACCTCGGAGCTTCCGGACACATCGGAACATCCAATCCGCAGATCAGACCTTCTGAGTTTTCCAGAGGCCCTAAAACCATGGCTACTTCGAAACTTTTGAACCTATTGGAACTTTCGATATTCCATAGGAACTTCTAATGTAGCTTGAGTAAAAGTGACTTTGTGTTCATGTTGATGAAGTGTCTCTCACAACGTAATAGACTAATGATCTCAGGAGCACTAAGCACATCAACTAACATTTACGATGCACCCCTCTTAATAGTACGGCACGCCTATTACTCAATAAAATGTGAAATAATGAGTATAAGAGTATAGTTACAACACCATCTTTTCTTCATTTTTAGGGGTCGCCAATGCTCCTTGAGGCTCATCATTGGGACTAATACCTGTTCATAATTTCTCAATATACGTATTAGTCTCTTAATCGCTTATCGTCAATCATCAAAACCCACATAGGGGGCCTAGATGCACTTTCAGAACTAGTACATACATTTCTGTTAGCAATCATGTGCGTACCTCTAAAACTCAAAAGAAGACAATAATGACTCTTCACCTCAAAGGTTCATTAACGCTTGGCCTTATATTCTTGGGTGACAAGCAAGGTCATCAATGGGTGGTGGCATGAAGATGATAGCACTATTGGCCACAAATTGGTCGATCGATAGTGAGCAAGGGTCAAGAGTGCAATCAGTGAGAATGACGATTAACCGGGGAAGGAAGACAATACTAAGTCTTATCTTTCAAGATTCACTAATCTGACCTTATATTTTTGAACGACATGCAGGGTGGTTGATAGGTGGTGGCACAACGATGATTTTTCTTTTCCACCGATTCATCTATAGGTAATCAGTAAGATATGAGTTTAATAAATACGGGGATGATAATCAAGTTAGATTTAAGAGACAACAATATTGATGATAAAGAGAAAGAAGTGGGAGGGGGGCTAGCGGAACATAGCGGATGATCGCGATAACTATGGCAGGACAAGCTAAAGATCAACTAAAGATCAACTATGATAAACGACGATAGCATGTGTCAGGCCTCTCGTACCCAAGCCCTAAAACCCAATGCCCAGGGCTCCGTCAAGCCCAGAAGCAAGCCATTCCCCTTTCTTTCCTTTTCAGTTTCCGTTCCATTCCACCCCCTCACCATTTACGCACGCCCATCGACGTGGTATCCGGCTATCTGCGCCGCCACCCGGCCACCCCACCCCACCCTAGCTCCGATCCCATCGCCGATCGCTACCGTACCCAAACCCAACCGGCCGCCGTCTTCCATCCCATGGCCGGCCAGCCTCGGGAACGGGGGTCCCGCGCCGCGCGCAAGGGTCGCCCCAACCGCACGCCCTCGACCCCGCTCGCTGCCCCGCCCGCCTCCGATCCCGATCCGTCCGCGGCGGCCTCCGAGGACGCGGCTCCATGGGGGCCGGTCCACGGCGGACGAGCTGGAGGAGCGCCTGCTCAAGAAGCTGGAGGACGCTTATGCGGAGGCGCTGGCCCGCCTCGCCGAACTCGGCTACGCCGAGGAGGCCGCACTCCGCGCCGTCCTCCGCGCAGGCCACTGCTACGGCAAGCTCGACGACCCCGTCGCCAACGTCGTCGCCAACGCCAGCGCCTTCCTCTCCGATCCCGACGTCGCCGGCGGGGCCGGCGGGTTCGCCGACCTCCGCCGCCTCGAGGAGTACTCCCTGGCGGGGCTCGTCTGCCTCCTCCAGAGCAGCCGCCCCACCCTCTCCCGCGCTGAGGCCATGTGGTGCCTCCTCTCCACCGACCTCCGCCTCGAGCAGGCTATCTCCATGGGCGCCTCCTTCACCGATAAGTCCTCCTCCGCCTTCACCGCTGCCGAGAGTGACGAGCTTTCCTCCGCCGCCCCCGCCCCCGTACCCGGGCAGCGTGGCTACTGCCACTACCATGCGACCGCGGCCACCGCGACCCCGAAAACCACCTGTTTGACCCTGAAACCTTCATGCGTCTTGCGATGCGCCAGAATCCTGACAGCGCGGCCGGCGTGGTCTCCTGCATCAAGACCACGTGGTCACGGTCCAGCGGTGCTGCCCCGGATGGACAGCCCAAGCAGTCCTTTGCTATGAAGGTTTCCCACCGAGGATCTCATCGAGTCTGTCGTGATGGAGCTTGAGTCACTGGACATTGACAAAAAGAATCCACCTGCTGAGAAGCCTGACCCTAAGAACGAGATGGTGCATGACCTCATTAAACAGACACGGGAGATGGAGGTGCTGCTCAAGGAGCGTAAGGAGTGGGCGCAGAAGAAGGCGGTACAGGCTGCTCGCAAGCTTGGCACTGATCTCACTGAGCTGCGCGTGCTGCGGATGGAGCATGATGAGAATCAGCGGCGCAAGAAGGACAAACAGGCGTTGGAGGATGAGACAATGAAGCGCCTCACTCATCTGGAGAATGAGCTAAAGAAGAAGAGTGGACAGCTTGACAAGAGTAATGCAACAGTCCAGAAGCTAGAATTGGAGAATGCAGAAATACGTGCCGAGATGGAAGCTGCGAAGCTTAGTGCATCAGAGACTGAACGGCAATGCCAGATGCTGCTAAGGAAAGAGAAGAAAGATAGCAAAAGGCTCGAGCTGTGGGAGCGCCAGAGAGCAAAGCTGCAGGAGGAGATTGCTGAATGCAAGACAAAGATTGCACAAGCAGACAAGGAGCTTGCTGGGGTCAACAAGACAATAAAAAATATGGAGGTGAGTAAAAACTTGCACGGTGCATCATTACTGTTGCTTTAGTGCCATGAATTTATACATGCTTCTGTCTTGTTATTCACTAGGAGCTAAAGAGGTCACAAGTTTCCTTCTAGGAGATATTGCAGGGTTTAGATCAATCATAGTTGCATTAGAGAGCTACCCATTAGATGTCGTGGTCAACTGGTCATCTTGATAACATACAATGGTAATAAAGTAGTAATGATCCTGATGGGTTTACCGGGGTCCTCGTATGGGAGGTTCAATTGGTGCAAAAGCCAGATTTGTTAAGAAATCAAATATTAAGGCATGCAAAGTATTGTGTCTTCCCATGGTTGTTTACACAGTGAAAGTGTTTTACATAATGTGTTCCACAGTTAACCATAAACTGACCCAGACCTAGTAGGTATTAAACAAACAGTCGGTGATTATGTACGCATCTATTGGTGCTAAGTGGTAGTTACCGGGGTTCCCTGCCACTTATTGATCTGCTTTATCAAATGTTGCTGTGCAGATTTTTGCCCGTGCTTTATCAAATGTTGCTGTGCTTTGAAACATGGTTGTTCATTTAGAATAAGAACTTTAGTTCTTTTGTTAAGCCAAGATAAGTTTTGGGTTCTGTCAGTGTTAACTCAAGATTATTTTGGGCCTTATTTGTCAACTATAATTGATGCTTCTTTCTACGTTGCAAGCTTTGGTGCTTTGCTAGCCTTGTTATTGGAATTGATTAAATTCTGAATAAAGATACTGCACCATCTATTATTTATAATGATACCACTGAAATGAGGGGGAAAAGCAAATTGGAGATAAGATACTGCAGTGAGAATGTAGTTATTGCTATTTGGCTGATAGTGCCTGTCAGAATTAAAATATCCACCATTATCAGTCATTATATATAACAGAAGTTAGAGATACAGTCTGTTTCAGGTTTTTGGAGAGAATTGGTAGACAGTGTGATACAATGACCTTTGTTTTCAGCAAGGCTATAATGTGGTTACTGATCCTAGCTTTGCCTTTTTAGTATGTGCAGGTTCGCCTTGCTTACTAGTAAAATGAGGTTATGCACACGTCTAGTTCTATTTGCTTTTTTCTCTTAAAATTTGATGCTTCATGCTTTCATGGTAATTTACCCACTATTGGAAACCTTTGACCTGTATTTCTGATCACCAAAGTTTATTAGAGGTTTGTGCAGATTATGTTATTGGTATTGCACAGTTAATGAGTCGACATGTCTCAGAAATCCCTATTGGGGATTTCAAACAGGTTGTTGTTTTCTGGGTTTACAATATAACTGTTTAATCATTATCTACATAAATACTTTGTACTCTACACAAATACTTTGTACTATACGTGATTCCCCTAAACTTAAATGCCATGAGTATAAGAGTTCAAAATTTTATGGATATCCAGTGAACTGGACACTTCGCTCATTGTCATTACATGATAATTTCTTGATTTATTATTTACTTCTTTTAAAGTCTCCATTCATGATTTCTTGATTCTTCAAATTCTGTGTTGTGTTAAAAGCCTAGATATCTTGAAGGGTTTTTCTGTGCATGTTTTGTGTGGACGCATGAAGATATAAGTAGAACAATATGTTGCAGGGCTAAAACACAACTTAGTATGTACGGGACTGTGATAGCATAATTCTTGTCATCGGTTCTTTTTCATTGCTGTGAAACTTTGCATCATTTTTTTTTCAGCATTGCATATGAATTCACTTAATTTTAAGCTTGCGTGTTGGTGGTTTCTACATTTCCGCTCTATTTTATGCATGCCTAAATGCAGACTTCATTCTGCAGGTCTATAGTTCATATTGCTAACCTTGAGATATTTAACATTCTGCACTTTGTGGTAAGAAGCTATGTCTGACAGAATGAGACTTGGCAGCTGCTGATTTACACTTACAATGCCTTCTGATTTGATGTCACTGGTTTTGACATTGTGCTGGGCTCAATTGTCTGACAGATTGATTTGTAACATGTGTTTGGTTTGCAGATCAAAATACGAGAGATGTAAAAACCACAGAAGAAAACTTGGCACTTGCGGAACAGGAGCGTGGGAAGCGGGAATCTGCCAAAGCTGATGCTGATCGCCGACTTGAAGAAATTCGCCAGAAGACAGAAGTCGAGTCCAGTGCTACAAAAGATGACCTACGGAGGCTCCCAGGATGAATTAGCCCGTCTGCAGAAGTCAATGGGTGCAAATGATCTGATGGTTCCGTCAAGCCACCCTCCTGTTATAACTGATCGAATACAGTGCGGCCACCGAAGCAGCCCAACCAGAGGCCACCACCCACATCTAACAGGCTGCAGGAGCCTACCCAGAAGACAAGCCGCCGCAGAGACTGTGTGATCTGCAAGAGGGAGGAGGGCGTGCGTGATCCTGCTCCAGTGTGCTCACCAGGTCCTGTGTGTCGGCTGCAACAAGCAGCATGAGGAGAAAGGTGCGGGTCGCTGCCGCCCAGCTGCAACGTCAAGATTGAAGAGAGAATCAGGGTTTTCGGTGCCACCTCCAACTGAGGCACCTGGTGGTGATGCTGCAGCTGTGACTTGGTTTCTCTTGGGGTGAAGAAAACTAAACTTGTGGTTGCTTTTGTCTTTTACCTCCATTACTGTGAAGAAAGTGTTATAGGTCGCTCAATCTAAGCAGTTTTACCTTGGTTCAGCTGTTCATGGATATATATATGATATGCTGAATAGCAACTTGGTCGGGGTATATGGGTACAATCAACCTTTTTTTGGTCGGGAAAACTGAATGGGAACCCGTTGGGATATATGAGTTAAATTGAACTTGTGCTTTTTTTGATCTGATGGTGTGAAACTTTCTGCGAAGTAGATTGCGCAGGTTGTTTGCGGGAAGCAGGTTTTATTGGGGAGGAGCCTCTCCTGAGTAGGGTCTCATTTCGACATATTCCCTCTTTTGTTTCCCAGTTGACTTTTATTTTTCATTTGACGAGCGTGGATTTGGATGGTTTCTTGCAAATAATTTGCTGGGTTCCAAACCGGCACAAGCAGAAGCATTATTTCATCAGCCACGGTGAAATTTCTGTATATTTTACGAAGCCAGATCTTAGCTTCGTTGCGAAGTCTTTGTAGCTGTACTGTAGCTCGCACTCTAGGCTTGTAGGCTGGGTGTCAAGAGCTGAAGCCTTCTTGTGCAAGTCGTCTGCGTGTCAGAGTTCTGAAAGTCGCTATAACGCATAAATGAAAACTTACAGAATTTTGCTAGGAATAGATGTGTGCATACACAAGGAGATTTGCTGAAATAACGGTTTCGAACGGTTTGCAGGAAAAAACACGGAAAAAATATGCCATGACATAGAAGTGAACAGTTGTTGTATGGAATTCATGGGAATGGTGAAAGTTTCCTTTTGAGTTATGTTTCCGTTTCTTACGTTCGAAGTGTTGCTTCCCTTTTTCTTTTTTCCCTTTTTTTCTTTTTTTTTGCGGAAACCAGATGTTGCTAATGTGACCGATCTTTCCCTGCAAAAGAAAATTTGACGGAATCTATACTAATTCTTTTTACTTCCCTTTTCCCTCAATCCGAAGAGGCCCGAGGCCTTTGAAAAGGGACGGAATTCTATTATCTTAGAAATATGCATCCGTTGTCTTTTAGGTACTCGTGCAATTAGAAAAAATAAAAATAAAATCCCGAATGGCTCATAGATGTTAAAAAGCATGTTAGAATACGTGCACTTGGAAACACGAAGTTTTGATATCAAGCTGAACATTTTGTTTTGCTTGCTAGATCATTTCAGAACATAAAACTAGGAACACCATTACACCAAAAGGAGTGCTGACTGCTGAGTGCTCTGGTGTCCTAACTTGGAATGTGGGGCGTGTTTTCCATGCTTACACGTTTACCTGAAACTAGTTGACTGTGCTTCGCTAGGGATAAGGAAGTTTCTATCACCCCGGTTTCAGAAAGGGAAAGAAAAATTACATCACCCTAGCACATCGAATTGTCGCAGTTGAGCTTAGCCCGCTCAACTCTCTCGACTGCGTTGTTACACTTAAGCGAACTTTGCCTTGGCCGACATCGTCCTTCTGCCGCCGCGCTTAGCCTACACCATGATTTCACTCTGCCGCTGGCCGAATCCTACAGAGTGGGATTTATGCGATAAGAATAGATTCTTTTTGTTCAAATTACCTTCTTCTTTTTTCTTGGACGTGTTTCCGACGCTTTTATTAGTTATCCTTTAGGCTTTGGAAGATGGAGGTGGAAGGGGCGAGTGAATCACCGCCATTACCATTCCAATATTTATAGTAGTAACTATAATTATGCTGTCGATTAACACAGATTAATTATCTGTCTAAAATGTATAATCAAGTTTTCCATAACTCGAGTGTATGAAGCAGATTGGAAGGATGGGAGAGAGAACAATGTTGTGTACCACACCTCAAAGGAGCCCTAAAACTAGCAAACTTGCTGAAAAACAGTGCGATTCCTCTAAAACCGGAGCCATCCGTAACATGCAACATGTCAATGCAGTGCATATATACAGGTTCTTTTCTTAAGAAGAAAAATAATTTTGCATATGTATGTAGTATTTTCATCAAAAAGAAATTGCATGTGTAATCTGCTTGGAACTGAGAGTTAAACAGCGCGACAGCGGCAACAGATTTGGCTCGATCGCGGTCGCACGAGCAGGACTAAACCCCCGCGGGCCCCACCAGATTAACCAAAACAAAAGACCACCAAATCTGCCACGAAAATGACCCAGCCTGCTACACGCCCCCGCTCCCACCACCAGACACTTTCCGCTGCGCCCCACATTACTTGGGCCCATATGTAAGCGACCACACACGTAGGCGTCTGGCTCCTCTTCCGTAGAAATTGACTCGAGCAGGGCGTGACGCGATCGCGAACTGAGCAAACTAAACCCCTATAAAACCCGGGGCTTTCTCTCTTCTCTCTCTTCCTCCATTCTCCCCTTCTTCGTCCCCAAGGAAAAAATCCGGGGAAAAAGATTCGTTTACAAGGCAATCGGCAGTCGGATCCCCAAACCATCGCCTCAAAATCCACATTCTTCTATCTCGCGTCCGTGCTCAAACTCAAAGGCGCGAGTTTTTTACTTTTGCTTCTTGGGGTTCTTGGGGGCGAGCTTTTGGGGTTTTTTCTTGGCAAGAAACGGGGGATAGCATAGCAGACTGGGATGGCGTCGGCGCCGGAGGAGCAGGAGAAGCGCGATTTCGAGGAGGATGAGCTGATGTTCGAAGAGCTTGAGAGGGAAATGGCGCGATTCGGCTTCCGCGAGTGGTGGGAGGTCGCGGCCGAGGAGGCGCCGCGCCAGGAGGACGCGGCCGCGACGGAGCCGGCGGACGGCCACAGTTCGGCGCTTCTTGCGCACCGCAGCCAGCAGCGGTCTATGGGCAGTACGTCGCGGATGATTCTGGACGGCGTGGTGCAGGGGGTCGGCTCGGCGCCGCCGCCGTTCTCGCCGCCAGGGATGTCCGGCGACCGTAGCCTGCTCGTCGAATGGCGCTTCCCTGGTGATCATATCCGCCGCAGCAACTCCCCTGCCATCCAGAATTTCCAGGGCTCGGACTCCGTCCCGCCGCATGCCGCCTGGCCTAGAGCTCTCCCTAGCGACGCGCACCTGCCGCTGGCGCTGGCGCCGGCGTGGCTTGGGCGCGCGGCGGCCTCCAATGCGCAGGTCGAGGACCACGTCCTGTACCTCGCCGACAACGAGCAAATGGTGCTCGACACGATATCCTGGGGAACCCCCGATGTCGCAGAGGCCGTGGCTAAGGTGATAGTCCAGTACGCCGTCCCTCTCATGGAGAGCAGGCATGGGAAGCGCCTGCTCGGTCTGGTCCTCAGCCACTGCGACCATGGGCTCCGGGACTCGATCGTCGCCAGAATCACGCGAGACAAGAAGAGGTTTTCCAGGATTTGTGTTGAAAGGTATGTGCACGCAGCATCACATTTTGTTTCTTCTCGTTTCTTTTCTTCTTGATTATTGCATAAGATCTTATGGGGTTTCTTTCACATGTTTCAGGTCAGATGAAGTGGTGAGGATGATCAGGTCTTGCAGATCCGGGAGATCGTTGCAGCTTCTGAGAAATGCCATCATGCCATGGATGGCTCCATCGATGATACAGGGCCTCGTGACGGATTCGAATAGACTCAAGGTGGTGCAGGCCTTTGTACAGTGTGTTCCTCCGTACTTTGCTGAGGTACTTTGATTTTCTTCCTCCAGTCAGATTCTAACTGGTGAATAAATTGATGCCAATGTGAGATTGTGGTTAGTAACATCTTGCATGATTATGTAGTTGCTTACGAAATTAAGCTACTCAATCTCAGGCAATAAGACAACTGAGATATCGTTTTATTAGTGCATTGTATTCATAAGAAATATGTATATTATCCAAAAAAGTAAGAAACATGTATATCCTACCAGAATAGGTTAGCTTGATATCAAGTATCTTTTCTTGTTGGTGCACAGTTGACAAAATAAAGCATTATCAGCCAATAATCCATTTCTTAAGGTGATGTATACCCTTGTCAAGAGTCAGTCGGGCAGGAATATGTTACACTCAAATTAAAATTTATAGATTTTTTTTCTGAAAATCAATTGAATACTGGTTACCAACTTTAATAAACAATTCCTTTTTAAAACCCAAATTCAGCCATCTTTTAAGTATTAGTACAAGCGAGTCTTGTAGATGGGTATAGTCTAGTAACGCTATGGTAATCTTGGGGCATGTTTGGATCCCTTGCCCACCTTGCTTCGCTAGGCAAGGAAAAACTAACCCAGATGAGCAATAGCTCAAGGGAATAAGGTTAGCAATGCAATATGTTTTGTTCTTTTGCCTTGAAAGGGTAAAATATCGAAGGGACAGAAAGGATGATTGGTTTTCTTTGGCAAGTTGAACCCAAGGAGGGCAACAAATACATTTATTCACCTGTTTTGCAACCTGTTCTCAAATTTTGCTTTTCCATCTGACCATGTAGATTCCTATGTTGATATTTTAGTCACTGTTGAATCATATTTAACCCTTTAGAGTGAACACTTTCATCTTTAATCACTGTTAAACCATTTCTTCTTCTGCAGAATGAACAGTTACTTTTGGCTTGCAAAGAATGCTAGTACATCAAATATTGCATTCATGTATCCATTTTCCTATACCCTCATGTTGAAATAAACAAGATAGCACTCCAAATAATCAAGGTAACAGGGTCCTTAAATATTACATTCATGTATCCATTTTCCTATAGCCCCATTTTGAAATAAACAAGATAGCACTCCTAATAATCAAGGGTCATATTAAATTTTTGTCTTGCCTGTTTACTTGCAGTTAATATTGCTAGTTTCCTTCTGCTGTGTTCAGGATCCCTCTTATTTCCATGTGTTTATTCTTTGACACTTTGTATTATATTGGCAGTTCATTTTTGATGCTGTTGCTAAGAACTGCTTAGCACTTGCTTGCCATCCGCATGGAGTATTCCTGCTGCAAAGTTGTCTGGAGCATATCAAAGGGACAAGAAAGGATAACATTTTGTCAAATGTCTCTTGTTGGAGCATCTATCTTGCTCAAAATCGTTTTGGGTAATTATCTGAATTTTGATGATATGAACCCTACTGACCATCATTTTATTCCAGGTGAATACACCAAATTGTCATCGTAATTAGTGAACCTTTTGGTCTTTTCAAGTAGATGCTGTAGATTTGTTGGCCAATTATTCAATCTTAGCTCAAATTTGTTTTTCTCATATTTATGTCATATGCATATCTGGGCAAGCATTGTCCATCTATATTTTTCATGTGTGATTTAATGGAGTTAGTTCGATAGTAAGGTTCTGCACCTACAGTTCTTTTTTGTAATAAAGGGTAGTTTAATTCATGCATATTCTGTAAGGGGATCAATGTTATCTCAGAATTTTTAGTAGAGGCACTAATATTTGGGAAGAAGACTTGCCAGAAGAAATGACCAGATAGTGCCGTGGGTATAACTATTAGAAGTTCGTAGAGAGCTTAGAGTTATTGGTGCTGTTGTGCCTCCATGGCCATTATGTGAGTTCTGTTATCTCAAAATTCTTTATTACTTTTATGACCACCATACATAATTTTGAGATCACTTAATCTATGAATCACAACTCGATCCCTGAAAGGCTTACTGTTTCTCTTCTCTTTTTCCTTCCCAGAAACTACATTGTTCAGGATGTCTTGAAACAAGGAGACCCATTGCACCTGGCAATTATTGCATCCTGCTTCAGAAATAATTATGTGGAACTCTCAAGACAAATGTATAGCAGTAATGTGGTGGAAACATGTCTGGATGTATTTCATGATGTCGAGCGATTTGCCATTGTAGATGAATTGATTTGGTATCCGCGCTTTAGAGATTTAGTGACAGATGAGTTTGCTAACTATGTCATCTCTAAAGCCCTCAATACCTGCAAGGTAACTTGTCTCATCCATGTATTGTTTTCACAATATATTTTCTATTACAAAAACACTAATCTGACGAATTCCTCACTTGTCCAGGTTCCTCTTCGGCATAGATTGGCCACTGCCATCCTTTCCATTCAAATGTTAATCGTCGTCACCCTCATTGTTTGAAGATCTTTAACAAACTCTCTAAGCTTGGCTACATACGATGAAAAAAGAAATTTCAGAGTTAATAGGTAACTAATACTCAGCATTTCTTCCATATGCAGTTCGATGATCAATATTATACTGATTCAGCCATTTGGGCAGGGTTTCCTGTATATTCGAGCAGTTATGGAGATGTCACGAACCATCTAGTGGGCGGCGTTCTGTTTTTGTAGTGTGCTGGTTGTACTTGTTTGTCTGGAGATGTTGTGAGCTTATATTAGTTAAGATTTTAGTAAACATTAAGTCTGTGTGAACCTGAAGTTGTCTCTGGTGTGCTCTTTTGTGTCTGTGAGATGTCTACAGGCGTTGTTAGTTGTTACTTCTATAGTTTGCTGAATGTTGTTAAAGAGTGAACAATATTTGTCTGCTGTTAATAGAAATGTGTAGTCTTGATCTATTCCTCTTCTTTCAAGAGGGTATTTTGTTCTTTTTTTGTGTGTGTCCGAGGTCTCTACAGGTTTTGTTGGTTTCGTAGTTTGCCTCCTTTTACCTAGATACATGTTCTTTTGGGAACTTTTCTGAGCATAACTACTTATTTTACAAGATTGTGTTTTTTCCCCGATGGACAAGAAGATGATTGTGTTTAATCATTGAATTTTAAGTTCTTTTCCTTCTTTACGGATTAGAATTTGGCACAACTTCTGACGAGCAAAAGGTTTCTTCCTCTTCGCAAATGATTACTTGTCAATTTGTGCTCATGCTTGTTTCATCAATGTTGCTATGAAACTCAAGTATTCAATTTGGTATCAGATTTAGCAAAACCAGAGTTAAACACGATTTATGAATTGAAAGTAGCGTAAGTTAAGAAGTAATTAGAGTTATTACGGCACTGGGTGTCTTACAAGCTAGGGGTGGCTTCTGAAGCTAATAATTCCCTGTGTTTGGACTTATTTCCAAAAATTTGATAGAATACTTATTGTTACCTCGCCTCGTTCAAAATGCCAGCATTTTGCAAAATGTTTTGTTATAGGATTTTGCTTTTTGCAAATTCATGTGAGATTCGTGGCTTCCGAAGAAGTAAAATGGGCCAAGCTCAGTTTACAAATCTCTATCCCTAACCGCTCGTGCGACCCCTACTTACGATTGTGATGTGTGGTTAGAGAGAAGGCGCAGCTCACCCACAGTGTTGTCTTCAACCTCTGCTTCTTCTTCTCTAGTGCCACCGAGCTGCCTTTTCCTCAGCTTCTTCATCTGGCAAAGAATTTCCTCCCTATCTACCTTATAAACCTCGTGTGTTTTGCTTTCCTGGTCGAGGTGGGACTAGATCCCCTCTCTCCACCACCCTAATCCTCTACTCCACCGCCTCGCTGCCCCCTTCCACGCCCTCCTTCGTCTTCAGTGGCTAACGTCGTTTGATCTGCCACCGCCTCTTGAAGCCAGCAACGTCGGCAATGACATGAACTCCACCAACGGCTGTCTCCTCCGCCCTTGGCAATCCTTCTAGGTCAAGGTAGCACACGTCAACTACGACGAGGTGTTGGCACCCACCCCCAACCCCTAACGCTTACCCTAACCATCTAGCATCCGCTTTGCTTTGGGGCTTATAGCTTGCATAAAGTTGTAGACAACTTCAGTGGGCTTGGGACGAAACCACATAGGGGATGCCACAGTAAGAATCCACGTGGCAGGTAACAGAGCCGCACTTTCAGGGGCACTGCTGCCCTAGCCACGTATCTAGAGATCCCGAGTACGGGGTACTTTGGTGCTCCCAAGCCCGGAATCCGCATCTTAAAATCATTAAAAATTATGAAAAAATATTGACACAATATGTATTTATCATGTCGCAAATTTTCAAAACTAGTAAGCGTGCACGTGCAACGCATGTCTCGACTGATGCAAATTACAACCATAAAAGATTATAAAACATGTTGATCATAGTACAATTTTATAAAATTTAATCCACGCAATACAATCTTATTGCGCAATATATACCACACTAAATATGAGCTCCTTTCTAAATTGTGAAGTTATATCTACTCTAATATAATCCTAACAAAATTTGGAATTATTTTCTCAAAAAAATATATTGTTTGAAAAGATTAGTCAGACAAATATTCACAGCCATTATTGAGATAAAGCTCACATAATGCGACGTTTTTCTTAGTCGTCCCCAATAATTTTGAGTATGACCAGAGTAGACAGCAGCATTCCCCAAACTGTATCTGTTAAGTAAAACAATATTGCACGTGCAAAGTTAGATCACTTAAGGACGAAAGGATGACTTAGACATTATATTGTACTTAAGAATTCTGAATTAGTGAATAGAAAAAGAGTCATCAATGAGAGCTCTAAATAATAATCCAAAATATATATTACAACACAGTAAATATCTCGTTTAACTATCTGTAGCATACTACTCTGTATCAATCTATAGGGAAGCTACAAGAGGGTCACATAGCTAATTAATTACCAGTGACTGTAGAAAAACAACGAACCCAAACTCGTTCCTCCTCTTTGAGTCTAACAAAGATCAGAAATGGATAGAAGATCAAGTAGTGTTGCATATGCAATGCACGATTGGACAAAATATATATTATCTAAATTTTTGAAACTATATCTGTTAAAATAAAATCTCACTAAAATATTGAACTTATTTTTTGAAAATTTGTTGTAAAATTGTCAACTTGACCCATGCTTTAAAATAGAAATAACATATATTGTAACCACGACACTTCCTAATTGTACACACTGTTTCTTGAAACTCCAGTATGTATGCAGATACAACATGAATCAAATATGGACTATTCAACGTCCTATTGCAATCCTCTATGATAGTAAAAAACATATCTTTAGATGAAAGAAATGAAAATGTTGGTCATAAAAAAAGGATTATACAACCTGAGTTACAATAATGTAATCTACCTAAACCACCAACTGATGTGGCATAGAAATAGGAAGTGTTGAAACCATAATACACAACCACCTATTGCTTCACAATCACAAAAAAGAGACTGGTCTACCAGCTTAATTTTTGAAGCTTGCTCTTGTATGTACGCCACGGCCATAGTAAGCACAGATCTAGTGCAGAATAGCAGCAAACAAGTCACAACTTTTTCATTTCCCACTCCACTTCCATTTTCTAGGATAAGAGTTAGCTTAAAAACCTAAAAATTGTAATCACTTTATGCCCCAGCGACTTCTTAGCAGAGATTGTATATTTTCTGAAAGCTAGTGATGCCTCACTAAAAGTGATTCTCAAAATTTGTCTAAAGTCTACTATGTAGTTTAAACACACAAGTTAACTGGTCCTACTTCATGCTAGGATTCGTAAGATCAACAGCTTACTCCAAATATCATGAGGCAATTTGATCAGTTCTAGCAGAAGAAAAATACAAAAGAAATTCTAAATGGGACTTGATACAGAAAGTATAGTGCACCAGTACATGCATATGCAAATGTATTCAGAGAAAATATCAATAGAGCAACCGGTCCAGTGTTAAGAATTTAATGTGTAGGCATGCCTAATAAGTATGAGAGTAACATCACACAAACAGCACATATCAAGAAATGACTTTTCTTGGTTTTTCTTCATATCAGGCACCAGCCTTGGTTTCAGCGGTCACTCTTGAACGTACTCATATAGCTACATAAATAGAAAATATTTGAAAAGAAGGGCATTAAAATAATAGCAAACACCAGGCACAGATCATTGATTCATCGTTCACAGCCACGACATCCAAAGTGTCATTCAATAAACATGAATTCCCATAGGTTCAACTTTGCATTGTTTGTTTAAGTGAGTGCTGTGAGAATAGCTAGTAAATCTATGGGAAACACATTTGACATGGCAAAAGTGAATTCAGACAGGCAGCAGGAGCAGGGCGTCAAAATATCTCTTTATACCCACCTCCCCCTCCAATTCCAAATCAACTTTCGCCTGATAGTTTCTTTCCAATATATATCCACTTGCCCAATTAAAATTTACCCACCTTATTCATTATGTATGACATACGTACACATATGCACATCGAATTTTAAGTCTACTGGATTTTGCAAAGCTCACTCATGGCGAAACTAGAATTAATAATTTAAACTTACAACAACTCCCACCAAATAAAGCAAAAGCTTGGGCTAAGCGCCAAGCTGGTTATCTTTTCTAGTTTGAATTAAATACAAAGAATCTATAAAAAATGTAGTCTTTGCTAAATACTAACAATTGGAAAACACATCATCATTTTCATCCACATCCATAACAAAAATACACAAGAGGAATATATTAGCTCAGAAGTGATAGCAGTACTCACGAGAATAATTTTGGTATCATCCAAGTCCCTCTGAATTTTCAATAGCTTGTCAGCCTCTGCAGGATCCTGCAACAAAATAATTGGATCAAATTTAAATGGTAGTGTGGGACATAATTTATAGCCATGGGCAAGCGACTACCTACAGTTTAAAATTGATGGTGTTTTAGCAAGTTGGTTTTGGTTACTTGGCAATTTTTTCAGGGTAATATTATCCGCCAAACGAACCTAATGATTTCTTATTGGCAGTGATGTTAGAGAGATGCTGTACAATTATTAGGGGCAAATCATGCCAACCACAATTATTAGGGGCAAATCATGTCAACAATCGAAGCATTAACTCTATTCTATGTGTACGGAGCAAAACAACAAGTAATTTTGTTGAGAACGTTAGCTCCCAATGGACAACTACCCTACAGAAAAGACCAGATGGAGGTGAGCTTGAACTATAGATTGGGAAGAGACAATGTTATATGGGAGAGACTTAATTCTTCCCTGGTTAAGTGTTAATGGATATGATGCGATCCCTTCTATAGGGACAACCTGACTAATCCCTTAAAAACAATCTCTAAATTTCAGGCACTCAGTAGAGATGTGCTATTAATTCTTTCAAGGCTACAATCCCCAAAGAGCTGCTTACTTTTTCCGTCCTTCAAATAAACATTAGAGATGATCAAATAAGCAAACCTGGTATTTAGTTAAGGTGTCATTCAAATATTGCCAAGGCTGGGTAGCATCATCTTTTGTTGTCCTCCATGACTCGCCAAAATTCATCTGGTAATCCTCCAACACTTGCAAAACTCTAAAGGAATAATCCTTTGTGAGACTGATGGGAACAGAACAACCAAATTCAGTATTACAATAATCTAGTCTCCAGCACCTGCAGAACTCAAATGTATAACCTTTGTGAGACTGATGGTAACAAAACAATCATATTCATAATTACAAGAGACTGGTCTCAGAGCACTAGCAAAATCCACTGTAAAGGGCCGAAACTATTGCAAAACAATCCGGCGATGAACAACATATGACGGGACAACTAAACTAATCATTGACTAAACACACAGGAAAGCAATAAACTCGGGTGCATGCCTTCGTGCTAGATGGACTGGCGGCGGTCGGCGGGGGTGCGGAGGGCGATGGTGCGGGCGACGAAGACGATGAACTCGCGGGCGGCAGGATGCTGGAAGAAGCCGAAGTGGCTCATGTCCGACGCATTCGCTAGCAGCACCGCCTGCTGCTCCCTACCTAGTGCATGTACATGACCTATGCGTTGCACGACGTGAGTCCGATGAACTCAACGGGGCTGTTGACCACCTCCCACTCCACCCTCTCGTCGTCATCGTGGATGGAGGGCGCGACGGAGACCGTCCAGATGGAGGACGCCGCGGAGACTATCCAAATGGCGATGTCGAGACCGACACCGACCAAGTATATCCTCCGTCTCTCGCCGTCGAGCTCATCCACCTCGCAGGCAACGACATGTGGCCGCCTCACCTCCTACGGCACCCTACCACCGGCGACCATCCTCCACTGGTCCCGCGACCGCCGCGCAGATCTGGCGGCCACCAACGGCCTCTCTGATGTCTTCACCTCCGAGGTCATCCGCGTGCTATCCTCTGTGGTTGATCGGGAATCAGATGCTTAGCAAAAGCAAAAGAGGAAAAATGAAATAAACAATACTCCTTACTACGTTACGAATTGAAAGTCGAACGGGTTGCTTGTTGACTGAATGATTGAATCCGGGCCATCTTCCGAGCGCACACATCTTCCAAGCGCTTTTGTTTGCCGCCGCATACTCCCCACACAGGCAGTCGTCCTGCTGTTGCACGTACGGCACCAGGCCTCCGGTAGAGGTTTGGTCGGAGCCCCTGATGAGGCGTAGCGTGGTGGGGAAGTCGATCCGGTGGACGTGCATGAACGCGTAGCACCTGGTGGCGCGGGTGTAGGCGCGGGGCGAGCATGTCGGCGCGGGCATAGGGGGTGAGGTGGAGCGGGACGCCGACGTCTACGCGGTGGAGGAGGAGGCGGCGGTGCAGCTGTAGGCGGTGGCGGAGGAGGAGGCGCAACGGGTGGGCATGTGCGCGTGGCGGATGGCATTGAGCAGTGGAGATCAGGAGGGGCGGGCGAGCAAGGAGGAGGAGGAGGTACTGGAGGCCCACGCTGCGCGTAGGAGGAGGCAGCGGCGGAGAAGATAGGGTAGGGTTTGGAGCTCGCGGGGGAGGTAGGATCCAATATTAGCGGACCATCAATTGAGTATTAACCATTGGATTGGCAGACCATCAAGTTAATGTTAACCATTAGATGTTCCCAATCAGACGGATATGAGTTATTTGGGTATAATTTTTTGGGTGGAGTTAAAAAAGAAAAACTTCCCAGTTTATAAGGTAGTATAGACTAAATTCGAAACACAGCTTGAGAAATAAAAATAACAAATCTATTGATGATACTCATAATGGGCCATTTACAACACAATTTAAACTAACTACTATTCATAGCTGGATTTGTCTCTTTTTTTTGAGCTAGATTCGAATTTTGATTTGAACTTTTTTGAGACAGTAGATATATTTTATGTCAATAGTGTGTTTTTTTTTCCAGAATTTTTAGCAACTTGTAGAGAGAAAAAAACTTGGGTGCACCAAGAGTACCACAAGGTTAGGAATACTGGGCCTGTACCTTGCTATCATGGAGCCCACACAGCCCGGCCCATCCTGGCCTACTCAGCGTTGCCTACTCGAAACTTGGGCTAGGCCACAACTCAGCGCGGCCCATTCTACAGTTCAAATCAGACAACGAGAGCAAACAAGAGGAGAGCCCAACCAAAACAGGAACACACTCTCGTCCCTTCCGTTGCTCTGACGTCACGTCGCCGCTTCTGCTCGCCGCCGACCTATGGACCCCACGGCGCCGCCGCGCGGCACCAAGCGCCCCCTACCCGCGGCTGCCGCCGGCGACGATGACGAAGACCACTCCGCGTCCGGGTAAGTCTGCCCAATCCCCTCCCACCGGGTAGACCCATTTCCCTTCCCTTCCGCTCTCGTCGGGACCCTGCGTTAGGGTTTCGCCGTCCGGTTCGCCTGATGTTTTTTTTTCTTTGCAGGGACCGCAAGGTGCGTTTCCCCAAGGGGAAGAAGGCCAAGTACCACGACCCCGGTGCCGCCACCGGCAGCGGGGAGGGAGGGGCCGCCACGGAGGACATCGACAGCCTGATGAACCCCGAGCTAGCGGCGGTGAGGCGAGCGCGGCGGCGCCACCGCAGGGAGGGGGACGACGCGCAGGGCACCGCTGACGTCAAGGGCTTCGAAGTGCGCTACGAGGTATGCCGTGCTGCTCTTGGCTGGAGTTACTTCAGAGGGCTTGTTTTGTTCTGTGGATTGGATTGTTACGATTCTTATGCAAAGTTATTGTAGCCTTGTAGTTTCTAGGATGTGAAATCGAAGTCAGAGTATACAAGTTGTGATATGGCCATGTGGACAGCACAACTGCACAGATACTAAAATATGGCTTTTAGGCGAAATTAGAGCTACTTCGTTGCTATGCTATCTTGTCTTAACTTTCTTCGATGCAGTATTTCTATTGCATCTAAACGCATTTTGTTTTTACTGGTAAGGCTGCAACAAATTAAACTACGAAGGTACGTGAATTATGGACAGAATTTGGTAACCTGCCAACTTGGGGAATTGTCCAGTAACTCTGAATGGTTCTGTATGTTTTTTGAAGGTCCTGCTGCAAGACTGCAGTCCGAGGGCATTAAAGTTCACAATAGGGAAGGTTTTTACATTATGTGTTAGCCCAGTCTGGCTAAACATCTGGCAAAAAAGGAAAAGTAGGAGCAAACACCAAATAGAAAAAAATTAGTGGCAGAGACCGGGCCTCTAGCAAATGTTTTAGTATCTATGGTTTGAATCATTTCACTTAACTATTGGTTGGGAATTCATTTGGTCCATGTTGAAGTCATGGGCCTTTTCTTAAAGTTTTTTTTTCTCCAAAAGTTCACCTTTCTACCTAGTTTACTCATAACAGTTGAACTTGATTGTTTTATTATGATTTTCACCTTACATCTCAGATATATGTAGCTGAGCTTCCTATCCTTGTGGCCATTGTAAAAAAGCTAGCAATCATGTATTTTCCTTTCCATCTTTCATATTTTGGCTTCTAAGTTCTAGTCTAACACAATATTCATTTCCTGTATTTTCCCCTTCTTATCACTGGCAGCATGTGAATATTAGGCACAAGTTTGAAGCTAACCACTTTGCTATCATTGTCAGATAACACAGACTTTGATGTTCAACAGGATGATGCCAACTTTGTTGATGATGGTATTCAGATAGAACCTTTTAACTTGGAGCAAGAGAGGGAAGAAGGATACTTTGATGAAAATGGGAATTTTGTGGAGTTTGCAAGAGGCAATGATATGAAGGTGCTACCTGTTTTTTGTTTATCATCTTATCTTTTACGAGGAGTTACAATCTGCCCATTTGGTGACACAAGTACCTGTTTGTTGTAGGATGCCTGGTTGGATAGTGTTGAAGTTGACATAAAGTATGCTGAAAAGGTTCAAAAGAAAAAAGACAAAGAAGAGGAGTTCCAGGATCTTTCTTCGGATGATATTGGAAAAATTAAAAGGAGAATAGCAAAACATGCTTGAACCAGCTGAAACGGTATGTTCGGCTGCAGCTTCCGCATAGTTTCAACTTTGAAGTAACACTATTTTGTCGTTTAATATATGCAAGTTATGAATTATGACGCCTAATGAGAGCAAATGTTTGCTTTTCTTTTTGACTGATAAAATGCTTAGGAGCTTCGACGAAGTAAGAATTATATTTATCAAGGTCACTATAGTTGTGGATAGTTTAGTAAATGTCTGAATGATAGTGTATAATGACAAGAGTACTTCATTAACTGTACCATTAATTCCCCTCTCATATTTTCTTGTGGGATGTCATTTTGATATCAGTATGCGTTGCTTATACTGCTGTAGCCGTAGTTCTTGATTGAGCTGCCAAAAAGGCAACATGACAAGAGAAATGAGCGAATTAGTTTAACTATAGGTATCTGTTACGGCGTTGCCTCAAACCTGGCTTCCTGTGTTAGTGGTTTCACACGCATATTTGCTTCTGAAAAATCAACCAGGAATTCTGGATTGGACTAGATGTCCATAAAACAAAATGTTGCTTGTTACTTATCATGCCCAGCAAAGACAAAGGACGATCACATGCTTGATATCCTTGCGCGCTGCTTCTTCTCTCTTTTAAGTTAATAAACAGATCTGTACAAAAAGAGTCGAGAAATGTTGCTTTTGTTGCTTAAGGATACTTGTAGGAGCATATGCCCTTGTTATTGAGATTGTAGCCAAACATTCTTGAAAAACTATTATATAATTTATAACCATGGAGTACGGCTACCCGTTTTTTCTGGCTACAACTTACAACCTCTGCTATGTCACCTCATTGTTGGATCTCCAAAGATTAAAGTGGAAACATTGAATTAATCAAAATTTGTCATGAGACGAGAATCATGTCGGATTTTTTTCATTTAATGATATTGAGATTTCGAGTGCATGTTAAATCTTTTCTTCAACGATACTCTGCCAGATAATACAAGCTTTGAAAAGATTGAAGAGTACATCCACTGATAAACGTGGAAAAATGACTGAGGGGGCCAAGTGCATATTTGATGAGCTGACAGAAGCTGCCATGAAGCTAATGGAGAATGGCGAGTACAGTATGTGTTTCATACCTGTTTAAATTCGTAATTTGTTAATTTTTCGGCCTTCCATTAATCATTTCAGTATGGCGATAGGTTTTAACCTTCATTTGATCTGCACCCTTATTCCATTGCTTTATGTTTTGGTGTAGATGTGTATTCAGATGATCGGGAGACATTCATACGGGAGGCTGGTTAGTTTTTCCCCTTATTTGACTACTTTGACATCTGAACAGTGGATGAGACGGTTGTTATATGAAATGTGCATGCAAAATACATATGCTTGATATGAGGTCTCAATTCTTTGATATTAGTTCAGCAAATGCTTGCAAAACACATAGATGCTGCATTGATGAGGTCATCTCTATTTTCCAATGGAAACAGATTCACCTGTGTTACTGCAGTTAACACATGCATACATTCCCCCTTGAATAAAAAAAGCAGTTTACATGGTTCATGCTATCATGTATGCTGGAGCTAGAACCACTATCCATATAACCCGAGTCTTGATTTAACTTAGTCAAGCTAACAGGATAGTTCACTAATCAAACAAAATATATCATTTCCCCCATTCAGAAGATGCACCCACCCGAAAAATGAAATTAAGAAGCTATCCAACTACAAAATAGGGTGTTTGAAAATGAAAAGAAGCAGCATATAGAAACTTATGGATCTAAAAACAATGCAGGTATTTGCTACTTTCACAAACATTGTCTTGTAGCTGTATGAGCATTGTGTTAATTTGGTGCTTAGTGTAAATTATTCCTGGAAATTGTCTCAATGGGGATCGCACCTGATTACGTGTTCCATCATTTTGCCTTTTGCAGAGGGTTATGAACGTCTAGCGCGTGCTCGACTTGGTGTGCCAGAAGTTGAAGAAGATATCATTGCAGACACCGCAGAAGATAACCAAACTACCTCGTCCTTGCTGGAGATGGACAGTGGTCCTTCAGTTGCCATTGCAAATACCTCTACAACTACTGCTACATCTAATGGTGATGATAATAACTTTGATATGTTTGGAGACAATGATGACGCTGATGTCAATTGTGAGCCAGTACCGCAAGATGCTTCCGGAACCTCAGGTGCAGAGAGTAAATTTTTATCTCAGTGATTTCTATATATGCTGAGCAATGACACACTCTCCTCTTCTTATTTTTTAACAAACATCCTTTCTGTATTGAGTTATTGACAACTCTTTTTTGTATTCTTGCAGAAGCTGGTAATGGGAGTGCAGACTCAGATTTTATCTATGATCCGTCGTCAGGGTAGGCTATAGGTTTTACTTTATACTATTTGCCTCTGTTTCACTCTCTTTAAGTGCATAAATTTCAGGTTTTGTTTACTATTGTTGTTACGTTATAGTTATGCAGCCCACTGTCGCACCTTTAGGCTTGTTAACTTCTATTGATTTTACTTCCTTTTTGTTTTTCATGTAGGTACTACTATAGCAGCAGCACAGGCTATTACTATGATCCTACATCTGGGTGTTATTGCTCCTCATCTACAGGAACCTGGTATTTATTTTTGGCTTTTTGCAATCGTCTTTCATTCATAATCAATCACTGTCATTGCTTTCTGTGTGACTAACCACTTTCTTCTTGATGCAACCACAATCTAGCTGCGTGTATTATGGTCCCCTTTTGGTTAGTACATTAGTGTTAAGTACAGTATGAACTGCCTAGAGGAATCCAATATTATGCAGTAATTGTGCATTGGGAGAAACCATCGTTCACAGTTAGAGGGATTGTTTAATGCTTCTGTAATCCAGAGTGGTTTTTTTCATGGGGTTGCCTCAGAATGCTTGTCCTATCCTTGATGATAAAGCACGTAAGTGTGATGCCAGGTTACTCAAAGACCTGCAATGAGCAAAGCTGATTGCTGTTAATTGAATAGCCTGTCTGGAAACCAGATAAGACAGCCCTGGTGTTCTTCCTTAGGCAGGTACAAGTACAACTAGACAAGTCCTTGAGTCCCAACTTGTGGAAGGCAAAACTCTTTGAATATCTTATGAGAACATTTAGTTTGTTGATTAGTGAAGATTCAACTCTTGCTCTAGATTCAATTTTAGTCCTTGTAAATAGCTTATATCTGCATCATTTAGTGAATATAAATTTACAATTTGGCCTATTATAAGTTCATTACATGTATCCTGTGTCCACTTTACCTTTGTAATGGAAGGTGTACCCCATGTTAATTTTAGGCCGGTGACACTGCTTCTGAAGCATCTTTACCTAGTTACTACAAGCATCCTAGTATCCTTGAGCATCCCAGGCTTCAGATATTTTTAGCTTCAATGTGGATGTATGGTCATACAACTACACAGTTCATTTAACAAAACTTTTGCCACAAGAGTGGTTTAGATCATGTGGGGCAAAGTCGCTTCGTCAGTTAGAAAAAGGGATACCCTGGTCTGTGGGCGTGGGGTAGGGCACCACATCCAAACGGTGATGTCCCCACAATCCCATGTAACCAGGAGCAGAGCCACCTCCCTGCTATCCTGAGCAGCTGCCCGGGCACACCGGCAAGCAGCTGTGGAAGTGCCCCGCCGTTGCCATTGAAAAAGGCGCTGTGCAGCATGTTTTACCTGGGCAGACGCAGTGTCACGTGCTCGTTTTGGCTGCGCACGCTACTTGGGCCGTGGAGCGATGTGTTGGGCATGGTCCATTTAGCGGGCCAAAGGAGTGCGGTCTCACCAGAATCCATCTCAGTATTGGAAGAGGCAGACTTGCCCAGGGAGTTTCCTGTTGTAAGGGCAGGCCCCGAGCTGGCAGTAGCTTTGAACTTTCTAGACTAGATAGCTCGGTGATTTTCCGAAGTAACTGCACAACACAAGTTGTGCATGTGCGTGTGCATGGAGAATTCAGAGAGCCTTGTATTCTTTTAATTGGGGTGTTGGAGTGCTGAAGATGTCACTGAGGCTTAATTGGGTATTCTTTTACTTGGTGGTGTTGGCATGCTGGCATTTTTGAAAGCATGCTTATTAGTATGCTTCTTATGTCTTGATCCAAAGAACTCTTTCGCCAAGTTTGATGTCGATAAGCTTGCTCATCTTGCTAAAATTTATTGTGCAGATTTGTTGGCGACTCATGTGTGTTAATGAGTTATTTGTTGTCATATCTTGTCTTTATTTCCATCTATGAAAAATTACATTTGTGTCATATCCATTCTGTTACTTTAAAACAATTGTGGATTTATGGTTCTCAACTTGGGTGCTTGTAGTTACATGATTTGTATCAGAATATCCGCCTACCATGGTTCTCAATTATATGATTCATGGATCCTTGTTAGACATAGACCTTAGTAGTACTTAGGCTTGTGGCCTGCCCCAGTCTCCAAAAAATCCCTGGCTCCGCCACTGCATGTAACTGAGTGAAGTATATGTGCTGGCTCTGCATTTTTTCCTTAATAGTACTAGAACAGGGTTGTTTATTTGTGTCCGTATGATATAACTATAATTTTGGTATTTGGCGCCTAAGACAGAATCCTTATTCCAGTTCTCTATATACTGGTGGTATTTTCTTCTTTTTTTGCCATAAATATACCGGTAGTATCTGTGCTGATGTTCTGAATCACATTTGCAGGTACTCGTATGATGAACAATCAGGCACATACAACGAAATGCAGGGTGAACAAACTGGCATGCACAAAGAAATACAGGAAGATGGCGTGAAGGAGTAAAGTTGTAACAGTTCGCTCTGAAGCCAGGTGGCTTACACGTCCCAATGTAGTCAAAGCGAGGTATAGCTTCAGTTTTTCAGCAGAGGAGCTCTCTGGATCTCAATTCCAGGTCAGAATAGCCTTTGCTTACTGTATCATGTGTAGAAGGGAAAGAGCAGGTGAATATCTATCGTAGGATTTTAGCTGAGGTTCGACCAATCATACACCGAGTGGTTGCACAGTTTTGAGTTGTCAACTTTTACCGCTAGCGGCGACCCGTTTGCGCTGGCCCCATGTTCATGTAGAAACCCGTGACATGTGTTATGATATACATCGCCTGTGATTTGCCTTGGGCAGCTTCTCTGTGAATTTGGAGGTTTAATTTAGTGTAGCTTACCAGATGAGATCGAAGCAAAACATTGGTTGAATGGTTGGTCCTGGTTTAAGTTGTTTTAACAGCGTCTGGAGCGAAGCCCGACAGCGCGCTTATAATTACAAAAAGGAAAATCGGTTTTGACTGCATTCTCTTTTATTTGTCTGTCTTAGAATGTGTGTAGAACTTTTTACAGCTTCGACTGCACATATAAATAAAAATATTCAGATTTATGAATTGAAATTATGCTAGTATATTTCTCCTTAATAGTACTTCAATAACATTATTTTTGTTGATATTTAATTAGCAATTATAATGGTAAAAAAATAATATTCAGCACAACTAGTAAAAAGGAACGAGGTAGTACGAGGAACTGCGGGGAGGCCAGGGATTGCTATGGTCTATGATGGGGCTCGTCATCGGATCGAGCGGAGATTTGGGTCCGGCACGGTGGAGCAGATCGAGAAGATCAGTCGGGGACTAGCGGGCGCGTACGGATAGAAAACTAACGTTGGCAGCTGCGGAACTTTTTTTTAAAATATTAATTTTCAAATGAGGAATTTAAGATTTGGGCGTCTGGTACCGGAAATTGCAAAAGTGTAACCCTGTCGGCCAACCGTCGACCGACTGGAGGCCTGTCGGCCAACGGTCGACCGACAGGTCGGTATCGGTCCAGCGGGAGACGACTGCGCGCCAAAAGCGGTCGACAGACGCGACCGGGGCGACTTGATGCGGTGGGACCCGGTGCAGGGGCCTGTCGTCCGACGGTTGGACGACAGGCTCCCAGTCGTCCCACGGTCGACCGACTGGAGCCCAGTCGTCCAACGGTCGGCCGACAGGGTCCTACACTGCGCCCGTGACTCCCTCCAGCTTTCCCCTCCAGCGTCCCACCCCATTTATTCCATCCCGCAGCCATTCGATAGAGAAAAGAGAAGAGGAGAGGAGGAAGAAAGGGAGGAATAAGAGAGGAGAGGAAGAAGAGGAAGAAAGGGAGGAAGAAGAGAGGAGAGGAAGAAGAGGAGAAGAGGAAGAAAGGGAGGAAGAAGAGATGAGAGGAAGAAAGGAAGAAAGGGAGGAAGAAGAGAGGAGAGGAAGAAGAGGAGAAAGAAAGGAGGGAGAGGAGGTGTGTCCGCGGGAAAGAAGAGGAGGTGAGCTCGCTAAATCCACGGTTAATTTTTAAAACACATTTAGTATAATCATTAGTATGATTATTATGCTCATTGCCGGTGTATGTATGTAAATATAAATTATTATGATTGTACTTGTTATCATAGTTTAATTATGATGTTTTGTACTTGTTTAGTATAATTAGTATGGTTATGTACGTATAAAAAAGTTAGTAAGATTATTAGGGCTATGTAGATATTTAATTACGATGTTTTGAATAAGTTTAAATTTATAGTTTAGTTAGGTCTCGTTGAATAGAATAAGTAGAATCCACGGTTAATTTTTAAAACACATTTAGTATAATCATTAGTATGATTATTATGCTCATTGCCCGGTGTCTGTATGTAAATATAAATTATTATGATTGTACTTGTTATCATAGTTTAATTATGATGTTTTGTACTTGTTTAGTATAATTAGTATGGTTATGTACGTATAAAAAAGTTAGTAAGATTATTAGGGCTATGTAGATATTTAATTACGATGTTTTGAACAAGTTTAAATTTATAGTTTAGTTAGGTCTCGTTGAATAGAATAAGTAGAATCGATTAGACGTCCGAAAAAATAAGGTTAAGTTAGGTCGAACTAATTAATAATTATGAGACATGCATAATGTTGTTGTTTAGTTAGGTTAATTATTACGTGTTTGTGTTCACCGTTGCATTCGATCGTGCTAAAAGTTCTATCCCAATTTATCGGTTGATAATCCTGGTGTGTTCCGGATCACCCTTGTACACGCTGTAAGCATGTACTCGACCTACATTTAGCACGAAAGGATTTAGCGGTCGCGCGTCGTAATATAACTGCATGTCTTACTACGTATGTGACGAAGATATAAATTTATGTTACAGCAGGTATGTCGGAGGTAGTAAATATGACGGTGTACTATGGTCCTGGGATTGTACGTTCGAATCATAGTGGAGTTGATCTTAGTGAATTCAGCCATGTTGATTTGCCTATATCCGATCCGGAGAGGCTGAACTTTAAGGAAGCCAATCACTGGCTTACACGTACCTTCTTGATGGATCCTGCAGTATATGCTGTGACCATTCAGGCAGTGTTTACCAAGTCTTGCACTGATATTAAATGGGATCTATTGCCGATCGAGAGTACTAGAGACTGGAGATCGTGGATGCGGGTTTGCAATGCTAGAAAAAGTCCTCCGGTCGCACTTGTGCAAGCCATCCTGAAGGGTGCCGGGTCAGAAGGCGGTGGGTATGAAGCGGAGCAGAACAATCCTGAACCACAAGTGGACGAGGTAGTTCACTACGGTTGGCACGGTGGGCAAGCTGGGCAGAGCAGTAAACCGGCAGAAATAGGTCCCACGGGGCAGGCGGATGAAGAAGAGGATTTCGGGTCCATGCAGGAGGTAATGGAATAGGAAGATGAAGATGGATTGGCTGAAGATGTCGACGAAGATAGCGGTGACGAAGATAACATTCATGCGTCCCCGATTCCGAGTGCATGGAATCAGGAACTTCTTGGTGGCATGACTGTGAATGATGGCCATGATTCTGGTTGGGAATATAACAACAACCAGATCCAAATTGGTTCGATGTATGCTACCAAGAAAGAATTGAAGCATGCCGTCACGCAATGGGCCATGTCCACGCAGAGGGTTTTCAGGACTGACATTTCTTCCCCAAATAATTTAACCTTAACATGCACGGCTAATGGCTGTGAAAGCAAGGTGCACGCCCACGTGCCCAAGTACGAAGTGAATTGGGTCGTGACTAACGTCGTGCCGCACACTTGCGTTAGAAGCAATGTCCTAGCACGCCACCCCAATCTGACATCCACTCTCATCGCAGAACTGATGTATAGCGAGATAGTGGAGAAGAAAAACATGGAAGCAAAGCACATACAAGTTGTTGTAAAGAACATGTACAAGTACGAAATCCCATATGGGCAGGCTTGGAGGGCTAAGCAGAAGGCCATGGAGATGCGCTTCGGCACCTTCTATGACTCGTACGACAACCTGCCCCGTCTGCTTTATACACTCCTCCTCCGGAACCCAGGGACACATATTGACATAGAGCACTCGGTGAGCCCGCACTTTCCAGGCTATAAAGTGTTGAACCGAGCTTTCTTCTCTTTCGGTGCATGCATTGAAGCTTTCAGACATTGTCGTCCAGTGCTGTGCGTGGATGGGACATTTCTGACAGGCAAGTACAAGGGGCAGATCCTGATGGTGATTGGTGTGGACGGCAACAATCAGATCCTGCCATTGGCGATGGCGTTCGTTGAGGGTGAGAACTTCTCGAGCTGGTTATGGTTCTTCAGGCAGCTTAAGCATGGAGTAGTGAAGAATCGGGAGAACGTATGTGTTATTCACGACAGGCACCCTGGTATACTGAAAGCAGTGAAGACACTCCAGGAACCAACGGCTGATGAAGATCACCCTTGGCCGGATCTGCAAAGCCGTTGGTGCATGCGCCATCTAGGGGCTAATTTTTTTTAGCCAGTTTAGGAACAAGCGCCTTATGAATCTGTTTAAAAGGCTGTGCAAGCAGAACCAGGAGAAGAAGTACAAAACTTTGTGGCGGAAGCTCGATGACTTTACTAAGGGCGAGATCATTGATCGCAAGAAAAAAAATGTAGTACTCAGCCCAGAAGAAGAGCCACGGGAGCTTTCTGCTATTCCAGCAATTGACCCTCCTGGTACGAGGAGGAGGAAGGCGAAACAAATAAAAAGTTTCTCTCAGTGGGTAGAGAAAGAGCCGCCTGAGAAGTGGTCTTTGCTTCATGACACTCATAGCGCTAGGTACGGCATCATGATGACCAACCTTGCGGAGGTGTATAACTTTGTGCTGAGAGGGCAGCGGGGTTTACCTCTAACTGCTATCGTGGAGGGTGCGATGCATGGCACCATGAGGTACTTGCAAGAGAGGTACAGAAATGCTGCACTGCATATGAACAATTTTCCTGCGACCCCGTACTGTGCGAAGGTCATGACATACATGGAGGACAAGATTCAAAAGCTATTAGGGCACACAGTCTATAGCATTGGGAATCTTGAAAGGAGGTACGAGATACGTCTGAGAGATAAATCTAGTTTTGGGGCTGCGAACGAGACGAAGACGCATGAGGTTACAATTGGAATGGAAGCCACTCCCACTTGCAAGTGCACATGCAACAAACAGAAGCTGCTACACCTGCCTTGCTCTCATGTGCTGGCTGCGTGTGGCCAAATAGGGATGGACTCAATCTCCTTCGTGTCACCGTACTATCTGAAGCAGTCTGTGCTGCATACTTGGAGCGGCGAGATAAGTGGATTCCGTGCGGTTGGCAACTTCAACAAGGTAGACGAGGCTCAAAGGGAATACATCCCAGACTTCAGACTACTCCGGGTAAGACGAGGTCGACGGCAGGTTCGTCGTATTCGTAACGACATGGACCAATCAGAGGCTGGTGGTCCAACTAGACAGTGCATGCATTGCTCAAGGTATGGGCATAGAATGAAATACTGTCCTGAGTTACAGAAACAAGGACAAGGGGATACTGCAGCTGGCGCTAGCACATCGGCGCATGGAGACGCACTAGGAGAATGTTGAATTGCGATTTAAGAATTTGTACTTTCAACTTAGTTTGTTCCGTAAGTTTTTATTTTACTGTAAGTTTGTATTTTCCTGTAAGTTCCGTATATCCCTTCGTGTTTTCCTGTAAGTTTTTATTTCCTGTAAGTTTTTATTTCATGTAAGTTCGTAATTCCTGTAAGAATGGTTAAGTTTGTAACTTCGTAATTCATGTAAGTTTTCATAACACGGTATCCATTCGTGCGAATTTGTAAGTTTATATTTGTATGATTCCGTAAGTTTATATCTGTACGAATCCATTATTACCGCAGGTATGACGACGTATCATCATCTGGACCCTAATGTTGACATACGACACCGGGGGAGGCTACTGGAGGAGGGCGAAAAGCTCCCTGTGCTCATCACTCGCACGTCTCAGGAGGATTGGATGATACACCCAGACTGGGTTGACAGGTGAGTCTCGTAGTTACGTACGTTCTTCGAACTACTCTTTATTATGTAACGTCACGCTAATTTTGCTGTACTGTACTTGTTTGACAGGTTGGCTTGGGCGGGTCTCTTACCGCTGGCACGGATGGTTGAGGCTACTGCGGCAGAGTGGAGGCTCATGCCGCAAGATGACGACGACGACGAGCCTAGAGAGCAGTACAACGAGTGGTCTCGTCGTTTTGGTTACGACCGGTCACTGATCACTTGCTTAGTGGACCGTTGGAGGCCTGAGACCCACACACTACACTTTCGTTGGGAAGAGATGGCACCTACTCTCCAGGACGTCTCGTTCTTGCTGGGCCTACCATTGGCTGGAGTCGCAGTTGGACCGTTGGAGCCTCAAGTAGGTTGGCACGAGGACATAGTGGCCCGTTTCGCAGGTGTTGCTTAGGGGGTCGGGGAGTTGGTCCGAGATACAAACGGGCCTATGTGACGGTGGTTGCGCAACTTTCAGGTAACTCCGCTTGCCTTTATTATTCATTGCGAGCCTACTTTTAAAATGCTATTACCTTGCTGATGTTATTTTTTGCGTGTAGATCGGCGCGCTTGGTTACCTTGGTGTCGCGCTTACGGAGCAGCAGGTTGACCGTTGTCTAGAGGCGTATATCCTGTGGCTCTTTGACAAGGTGATGTTCACGTCCAATCACGTGAACACTGTGGACGCTCACTACATCGGAATAGCGCGGGAGATCGCGGACGCACGTTGCCGCGAGGACATAGTTCAGAGGAGTTGGGGTTCAGCCATCCTGGCAGTCACTTTGAGAGGCATGTGCAATGCTTGCAGCAGGCGCACCGAGAAGTCGGCGGTACTGGGTTGCCCACTCTTGCTGCAGTTTTGGTCATACGAGCGATTCCCGGTCGGACGGCCAGACGTGCAGTTCGACGTACCGTATGACGATACGGCGTACCACGGGGACCTTATCGACATGCCTACTTTTGGGACACTCTGGACACGGAGACGGGTTAGTTTTATACTAAATATGGTTTCTAACAGAAATACTTCATGTCTTTCTTTATTAATTATTTTTAATCCCGACAGGTACGGTATGCTAGCGAACAGGTCAGGAACTGCTACCCAGCCTTCACATTGCAGTTCGATACGTTGCACCCTAGTCAGGTGATCTGGGAGCCGTACACTGACGAGGCGTTGACGCGACGAGCGCCTGGCGGGATTTCATTGTTGTGTACCAGAGACCTCGACTACTGGATGACGAAGGCTACCGTAGTGTTCGACGTCACTGTGGAGATAACCGCTGTGCACCGAGTGATGCGTCAATTCGGCAAACGCCAATTGTGTCCTCCCCCAGCACCGCCCTTGCTTCAGCCTCACATCCACAGGTAAGAGCACAGAAGGTTTTAATGTCAGATAATAGTATTGAAATATGTTTTGCTCACTTCGTACCAATAATCATGAAAATGTAGGTACAGCCGTAAAGATGGAAACAAGATGGCAACAACGTGGGCACAAAACCTTGCGCCGTTTGTCGAACGGTGGACGACGGCAAGCGCAGATCTCTGGCACGATGACACGGCCTTCGACCCAGCCGAGTACGATGTGTACCTCCGGTGGTACCGGCCCGGTACGCGGTTGTTCTACGTACCACGTGCCGACCCAGATGAGATGCAGTAGGGCCGCATGTCGGATCACTACCCGGCTGCTTCTGTTGTTGGCGTCAGGCACCACGCGGTAAGTGTCACGATTTTCATTGTTTCGCATTTGCAGAAGTCCTAAGCAAGTAACAATAATCCTTTCGCATTTACAGGCGCAAATGACGCTTGAGGCTCAGGAGGAGGTTGCCGCACTTCTTAACCGACTTGACATGGGGGTTGAGATCAGTCCATCGGATCATCGATCCGCGTGGCAACGTCTGAATGGCAAGCTTCGAAAGATCTACGAGACTTTGACCTGTGCGCGCGCTTCAGACGTCGCTCCAGGATGGTCTAGTCGTCATGCGCACCGTCCCAAAACGCAAGCGGGAGGCTCGCCGTGGCATCAACAACTACAGTCGTCACCGCAGCCTACACCACCTCTCCCGACGCAGGCGGGTGGCTCGTCTTGGCATCACTAGCCACACTCGTCACCCCAGCCAGCACCACCTCTCCCGACGCAGGCGGGAAGCTCGTAATGGCATCACCAGCCATACTCGACACCCCAGCCAGCACGACCTCTCCCGACGCAGGCGGGTGGCTCGTCGTGGCATCACCAGCCACCGTGGACATCCCAGTCAGCATCACCTCTTCCAACGCAGGCGGGTGGCTCGTACGGGTACAATCCCCAGTCTATGATGGTCCACGCCACAGGTAAAACCGTATTACTAATATGGTCTTAGTATTTTCTTGGATTATATTACTAAATACGATTGGTTAATATAGGTGACGCGGTTCCCGTTTTGGCGTTTGCGGGTTCACCAGATACTGTTGAGTACGGCGACATGTGGAGCCAAGCGGACGCTTCGGGGATTGTTCCTCACTTCTCGGGATTTTAGACTCCACCGCCACCACCCACGCAGGTCACGCAGTCGCCGCCTCGTCAGCCGGATCAGCCGATTTACGGCAGGGGTCACCATCGGCCACAACCGGTACAGCCTTTGACACTGTCCAGCCCTCGCAAGAGACCACGTCCTCGTACTCGTAGAGCCGCCCCACCCGCCGCACCACGGGGAGGCCCAGGAGGACATGAGCAGGGAGACGAGCAGGACTAGTTCTTTTTTAGCCATACACTCGCACCATTTTCTTTTGCATTTTGACTATCTTTAGTTGTACTGAATTGGATGGAACACTTCGTTTATTTCTTCGAAAACTTCAAAACATCGTCAGGGCGTGACAACACGGTACGATAACATTCGCGTACAGCCGAACAACTTAATACAACATTGAAATAACTACTCAGCGCCTTTCGGATATTTTCCCTTCCTCATACGACGAGCGTGAGCTTCCTCCCCTTCTTCCTTCGCGCGACGCGCCATCTCGCGCTTCCTCGCCCTTTCGGCCTCACGTGCCTCCGCAGCTCGACGTTCCGCCTCCTCCTTTTCCTTGCGTTGCATCTCCTGCCAACGCTTTCTCTTTTCCTCCTCTTCCTCGTGCATGCGTTGCAGAAGCCGATCTCGACTACAGGCAGCCTTCCACATGAGTTCTTCCTCAGCCTCTTTCGATTGGGTTATGTCCAGCCACTGTATGTAGTCACATATAGTAGGTGGAGACTGCAAGCAAACAGTTGTTACCATAGTATCATGTTACAAATGCGGGTATGTGCGAGTTTTACCCTTTCACGCCGTCTGAACGCGCCAAACTTCGGTGGCTCTTCGTCGTAGTTAGCACACATGAAGAATCTTTTTCCGTACGTATACGAGAACTCTTGCGACTTTATCAGTCTGCACGGATCTTGGCACCAGCAAAGGGGAACTTCGACACCTGCGGGCACGTCGGCAACCATCTTCTCCTTCGGCATCTCGTCAGCACCAGATGAAGCCATTCCTACCATTTTGCAATACGGTCATAGTTACTACTTCGAGGAAACTAAAAAAAATTTCCCTACTATTTACCTCACACGTGCCCCGCAGCCGAGATCCCTCCCAAACCCTAATTCCTTCCGAAAGCTTCTTTCTTCTCACCTTGCTCCTGAATCCTAACTCCTCCCCTGAGCTTATAAATTTTTCGTGCATGGGTGAAGAAGGAGAGACAGGCGAGAGATGTATAAATAGAGAAATAATGCGCTGGGTGATGTACTGCAGGCGATGTGAAGGTGAAAAGTCCTGCGTTCATGGGCGACCAATCGACGAAGTGGACCAATGGCAAAAAACAGGCACTGTCGGGTGGGAAAGAACCCTGTCGGCCGACCGTTGGACGACTGGGCTCCAGTCGGTCGACCGTGGGACGACTGGGAGCCTGTCGTTCAACCGTCGGACGACAGGCCCCTGCACCGGGTCCCGCCGCGTCAAGTCGCCCTGATCGCGTCTGTCGACCGCTTTCGGCGCGCAGTCTTCTCCCGCTGGACCGATACCGACCTGTCGGTCGACCGTTGGCCGACAGGTCTCCAGTCGGTCGACGGTTGGCCGACAAGGTTACACTTTGCAATTTCCGGTAACAGACGCCCAAATCTTGAATTCCTCATTTGAAAATTAATATTTTAAAAAAAAGTTCGGCAGCTGCGTCACCAACCTGACATGGCGTTCATTTCAAAAAAAAACTGACATGGCGTTTTTACCAATACATTATCCTCAGAGATATATACAATGTAGGCGATACAGAGTTCGAGCCGTAGTTCTTGCACGGCTTCTGCACAAGATGTAAACACAGAGCGTTACAGCAACTCCAAGGGTCTCTCTAAAATTGGCTCTTCATATCTCTATATGGAGAGTCTCCCCAAAAAATTTCATCCCTATATTTCTTTCTCCTCCAACGGACTCTCCAAACACCACTCTCTATTTCTTTCTCCTCACTCTATCCGCTCGTCATTCAAGAGCATTGCCGATCTGCGCCTGCCTCGATCTCCTGTTTTTTCTTCATCGCCACTGCCGACGCCGAGCGCCTTCGCATCACTGACGCCGTCGAGGCGTTCCAGGCCAGTGTCGACGCCGGTGCACGCTCGGCCTTCGCCCCTGCTAAGCTCGGCCACGGCGTCAGCCTTGTGGAAGCCGAGCTGCCCCACCCTCCGCACCAGCGACCGTACCGTATGCCCACGCCGGCGACCTCCTACCGTTAGGTCCCCCTCGTCGGCTGCCCTCAAGCTCGCCCTCGAGATCCGCCGCTCCCCTCTCTATTATCCAGCAGTAGCACCAGCTCGGGCGGACCTCCGGCGGCGTGGCGAGGGCGATGGCAAGCGTGGCGGCGCCCTCCTCGTCGTCATCGGCGGCGCGATAGAGAAGGCAGCTGCAGCAGGCGAGGAGGCGATGATGGTCGCTGATGGAGTCGATGGGGTAAGGGATTTGATCAGCGCCAGATCCAGCTGCTCCCTCGGTCGTGTAGCCACCTGCTGCTCCCGTTGCTGCCGCAGCAACAGCACCTGGAGGCACAGCCGTCATCCATTGTGGCGGGAGTGAAGCTTCCAGGGAGAAGGTCATTCGTTTTTGTGCGGGATGGAGAGTCCCGAGTGGCTTGCCACAAATGGCTAGGGTCAAGTGCAAGATGGAGGGGTGCTAGATTTGGGGAAGGGGATGGAGAGGCCGTTGGAGGGGTTTTTTTTGCCAGACTAGCTAAAAAATAGGATGGGGAGGAAGATAGCAAGGCCCTTGGAGATGCTCTTAGTTTGCATCACACTTAGTGGCGAGCGGTAGAATAAAAATAAAAGGACTTGCTAATGGATAAGATATCTCGTGTATTCAGTACTCTAGCTCTAATCGACACCCAAAAAAGTGACTATGACAAGAAGAATATTAAGGTGTGCGTGCAAAAATGGAGCAGGTGCGCTGGCCCTCTCGCGCACCGACCATGCGCTCGCCACTGCACTTATTGTATTACTCTTTCGGTACAATAAAAACTATGGTTTTGGATATGGGTGGAGCCAACCTTTTAAAATTTTGACTATTAGTATCTTAAAAATATTTAGATTAGATACTTGAGAAGTATTCGTGTAAATTTGTCTCATAAAGTGCTTTCAGAATATATAATTTTATTAGGTTTTACAAATGTATTACAATAGATATTGACAGTTAAAGTTAAAGTTGTGTTTTGAAGATCGTGTTTATGTCTGAAAAGATAGCTTTTAGGGAACCGAAAAGAATAGTAAAAACTGATATGAACAAGTATTTTCTTTTGGCTAGAAACCTTTACTACTCGTTCGGGAAAAAGAAAAAAATAAATTTAGTTTGAGAATTAGAGAAATTTGACTACGCGACGTCCGGACGTGAATGGTGCATATATTTGATGTTCAAGGATGACCCATATATGATTTATTTTGGTCAAACTATGCTAGGATTAGGGTGTTAGGCGACACTACACTTTGGCTAGCTTCCATAAGTATATCAAACTTGTCTAGTTATGATGTGACAATATGCGTCTGAACCAAATATATATACCATGATTGTTATGCTGGAACATCTGATCCGGGTAAAAAAAGAATCCGGGTTTAATACACGACAATTGATCTAAGCTAGAAATACCATTCATCCGACTGACCGGCAAATTGATTCTGGTCACCTTTTTGCACCAGTCAGTCAAAAGTCAAACCCAGCTTGTATTCACACTTACGTACGTGCAGCTGCTATAGCCAAGAGGATGCAAGTCGCAACAGCTAGGATCTACTCAAGTACTCGTACAAAGATGGAGACTATCCCGTCTCATATATTCACGCCTTGATATCCAAAATTGCTCCGTTCAAAAGTGCTCGATCGATCCGTTCCATAGCTGCCCACACGTGTACGTCAAGGCTCACACGTGCAACTTCCGAGACTAGTACACGATCCGACAATCATGTGGAGGAATTATAGTACGAGATCCTAAGAGAGAAACAAGACATACGTGCGCGGGTACGTACGTACGTAAGCATGTAATCAAGCGTGACACATCTTAGGCGCTCAAAAGACTACTACCGCACGTGCGGCAAAATTACGTAGCTACGTATATAACCGTCAGAGCGCGCGAGATCGAGCTCACATGAACCACGTCAGGATACGGAAACCGCCACGCATGTACGCGTACGTGCGCGCAGCTCTTCTAATCTTGTGTTCTACGAGCAGGATTAGGAAAAGAAAGTTGTTCCAAGCTCACACCCGTGACACCCAGTTAGAGTCGGAGCCGGATTAGGAAAAGAAAGTCGCATGCAGAAGAGTGTCGGCTCCGTATTCTCATACAAATCAAATCGTCCAGATTAACAATTAATTTGACCGATCGATCGATCATCACCTATAAATACGGAGCATATGTGCACGTAATTTGTATATGCAACAATATACCTAGCTATCTCGGCCGATCAATGCAACGGAGCGCAACGGTTGCTACTAGGACGTGCGACGCCGAGGAGGATAAGAGGAAGCAAGGCCGGCGTACGGTGGCGGCGAGGATGGTCGGGGCGCCGTCCGTCGAGGCGTTGGCCATGGCCGGTTGCCAGTGCGTGCCGCGGGAGTACTGCTCCGACGACGACGACGACGGCATGCCGCCGGTGCACCTGCGCGCCTTCGAGGCGTTCCTGGAGGAGGTGGTGCCGGTGGCCTTGGTCATGGCGTCTCAACGGGAGGAGGAAGCGCGTCTCCGGCGTGGGGGGAAGCAGCGGAGCTACGACGAGGACATGAAAGAGAAGCTCAAGCTGTGGGCCAAAGCCGTGGCCATGAAGACAATGGGGATCAGGAGCTGAGTAGGCCACGGGCAATGTGTGTAGGATGGTTTCCTTTCTTTCTTTTCTTTTGAAGGGTTCGATAGCTAGGTTAAACATATGTTCAATTCATTTATTCTTGAGTTGCATTCATTCTATTGACGACGATGTGATTGTTGTTATTTGTTTGCACACATTTATTTTATTCTTTAGCTAATTAATATCATGTTCAAGACATATATATGATGTGTTATTAAAACGAGATCTAGGTTCGCTACAAGTGACTATAAGCTCCTGAGCTTACATCTTAGTGTTCCTTACAGGGATGCACATGAATCATAGTTGACACGGATTTTACACTGTATAAAAAATAATCTAAACTTCAATCATAAGTACACAACTACGTTTCAAACATATACGCCATATGTAGTTCCACTATTTTGACAGAGAGAAGGTAGGGTCTTTTTTCAAAGAGGAATTTAAGTTATACTGGATTATGTCAAGAGTGTTGAATGTAGAAATGGACAGAGATTGTAAACAAGTATTGACACAATGAATTGATTCCTTGTATTGATTCTTGAATGTGATTACATATATATACAATGCGTAGGGACGGCAGTTGCTAATGGAAGAGACGCCTAGCAACCGCTAATGGCAGTTAGAAACTTGATCAGAAGAGACGCGATCCCTCCAGGAGTCGTCGGTTCACAACACTCCCCCTTGATCAATTTCACCTTTGTATATATATGAAGAATATCTGGAGAAACTTCTCTAAAAACCCTGTGGGAAAAATATGAGAAGTGATATTTGATATTTGATATTTAATATTTGATATGTTGTGAAAAACTCCTTTAAACCCAGTGGGAAATAAGGAGAAAAGATACAACATATAATTGTAATTGTCTCTTTGTTAACTCATATGAGAAAACCTGATTAAGGAAAAATCCATAAGTGAGTTTAGAGGACAATCGATATGTCTTGTATACCTTCTCAAAAACCCCGATAGGGAAAATAGAAGATATGACATATATTTTGTGTTGATATTGCCTCATTAAAAACCTTTCATGAGAAAGCTTTGAGAGAAAACTCATAAAGGAAAAAGAGTGCAATATGATGTACGAACAGGTTAATTATCAGAGAGTAGCTCCCCCTGATTCTTGCAAATCTTGAAGTCGTCGCATACCAATTTCATGAACGAACTTTGGAACGTTGAATTTGGTAAAGACTTAGTGAACAAATCCGCGAGATTGTCACATGATTTGGTTTGCAAGATGTTTATCTCCCCACTTTATTGTAACTCATGAGGATAAAACAATTTAGGGGCAATATGTTTGGTAATATTGCTCTTTATGTAATCTGTTTGTATCTGAACAACACAAACAGTATTATCTTCATAGATAATAGTCGGTGATTCAATAGAACCAAGACCACATGATTGTTGGATGTGGTTTATCATTCTGCGAAACCACACGCATTCACGTGATGCTTCATATAGGGCAATAATTTCAGAATGATTTGTGGACGTAGCCACTAAAGTCTGTTTGGAAGACTTCCATGAAATGGCTGTTCCACCATGTAGGAACACAAAGCCAGTCTGAGATTTAGCATTATGGGGATCAGACAAGTATCCAGCATCGGTGTATCCGATTAGATTTGAATCTTTACGAGATTGATAATATAGACCCAAATTTCTAGTACCTTGGAGGTAGCGTAAGACTTGCTTGACTCCCGTCCAATGACGTTTGGTTGGAGCAGCGCTGTGTCTTGCTAATAAGTTTACTGCAAATGCGATATCAGGCCTGGTGCAATTTGCAAGATACATAAGAGCTCCAACAGCACTAAGATATGGAAATTCGGATCCCAATATATCTTCTCCATCTTCCCTTGGTCTAAAAGGATCTTTCTCTACGTCTAGAGATCGAACAACCATGAGAGTTTTAGATGGATAAGATTTGTCCATATTGAATTTCTCCAATATTTTTTGGATATAAGCAGCTTGGTGTACCAAAATTCCAGAGTGAAGGTGCTCAATTTGTAGCCCTAAGCAAAATTTAGTTTTGCCTAAATCCTTCATCTCAAATTTCGTCTTTAGATGATCACGTGCTTCATCAATATCTTGTGCGTTGCCAATGATGTTTAAGTCATCAACATACACGGATATGATGCAAAATCCATTCAAGGATTTCTTTATGAACACGCATGGGCAATCATCGTTATTCGTGTATCCCTTTTGAATAAGGAATTCGCTAAGTCGATTGTACCACATTCGACCTGATTGTTTCAAGCCATATAATGACTTGTTAAGTTTTACACAATACATGTTGCGTTTAGCGCTTGGATTCGGAAGTGGGATTCCATCGGGAACCTTCATGTATATGTCCGAATCAAGTGACCCATAAAGAAATGCAGTCACTACATCCATCAACTGCATAGATAGATGATTTTGCATTGCCATTGATATTAGGTATCGGAATGTTATTCCACTCATTACTGGAGAGTATGTTTCGTTGAAATCAACACCGGGTCTCTGCGTGAACCCTTGTGCTATGAGCCTCGCTTTGTATCTCACCACTTCATTGTTTTCGTTCCGTTTCCAGACGAATACCCATTTGAATCCCACCGGGAAAACATTGGGAGGAGTAGGTATTGCTTTTGTAAATACCTCTCTTTTATTGAGCGAAGCTATCTCTGCTTGGATTGCTTCCTTCCATTGATTCCAGTCTGAGCGTTTTTGACACTCTGCCATGGTCTTTGGATCTGGATCAGATTGAAGGTTGTTTGCAATCTTTGTGGAGAAGTAAATGTCGACAATCGTAGTCTTACGGTTATATGATTCTCCAGAATCAATGTAATTGGTGGAAATTTCATTATCCCTTGGTGACTGATCTTGATTTCCCAATATGATCATGTCAGGATTTTCCGATGTCCCAGCTTCTAGATTTGAGTGCACTCCTAAGCTAAGTTGTGGAGTTTGGATTTCATTTACAATTTCAGAAGGTTTCTTCTTCTGTTTCCTTTGTTGCTTGCGTGAAGCTGAATCCTGTTCTGCGGCCGTACTTCTCCCCCTCTTATTGTTGATGGGGAGTTGGGTGGTTTCTTTTGGAACTTCCACTCTTTCGGGCGCATTTGTAGCAGGATTGAAGGATTTTGTAACTCCTTTGTGATTTGTAAATGAATCTGGCAAGTTATTTGCAAGATGTTGCAAATTTATGATCTTCTGAACTTGAAGTTCAGTCTCTTGAGTACGTGGATCAGAATAGGAAATACCCTGGGCATTCCAATCGATTTCCTGGCATTCTTTTTGGTACTTGATATCTCCCCCTAATGCCGGGAAATGATCCTCATTGAAGATGCAATCAGCGTAACGGGCAGTGAATAGATCCCCGGTGAGAGGTTCTAGGTACTTGATTATCGACGGTGATTTGTACCCCACATAGATCCCCAATTTTCTATGTGGTCCCATGGATGTACGCTGAGGTGGTGAGATGGGCACATATATGGCGCATCCGAATTTTCGCAGATGGGAAATGTTTGGAGGATTTCCACATACTAGTTGCAGCGGGAAAGTACTGTGATAAGCAGTTGGGCGCAATTGTATTAAGTCAGCAGTGTGTAAGACTGCATGACCCCAACAAGAAGTTGGTAGATTGCAATTGTGTAGTAATGGTCTTGCGATAAGCTTAATCCTCTTGATAAGAGCTTCGGCTAAACCATTTTGTGTATGGACGTATGGTACGGAATGCTGGACTTCTATCCCTAAAGCCATACAATAATCATTGAAAGCTCTAGAGGAGAATTCCGCAGTATTATCCATGCGAATGGATTGGATACGGTGCTCGGGATAATGAGCCTTTAATTTAATAATTTGACTCATAATCTTTGCGAAGGCATGGTTTCGTGTGGAGAGAAGGCACACATGTGACCATCGAGTTGATGCGTCAATTAAAACCATGAAGTACCGAAAAGGTCCAGATAATGGTTGTATGGGACCACAAATGTCTCCTTGAATGCGTTCAAGGAAATTGAGTGGTTCCACGTTAATCTTAAGGTGCGAAGGCCTTAATATTAACTTTCCAGTTGCACATGCGGTGCAAATGAAATCCGAATGTTGAGGAAGTTTAGCATTATTCAAATTGTGACCAATGCAATTGCTGATAATTTTTCTCATCATCCCTATGCCGGGATGACCAAGGCGATCATGCCAAGTTTGGAATGCATCAACATTCTGAAAAATTACCTTGTATGCAACATGTACTACGGGTTTGATGTACGTATAGTACAATCCGGACGTTAAAGAGGGAATTCTTTCAAGTACTTGTTTGCCATATCCGTTGTTTTTAGTTAAGAGGAGATATTCCTCTTTGTTGTCGTCATGGGTTTCGATATGAAAACCGTTCTGATGGATATCTCTATAACTTAGTAGAGTACGAGTTGAATCGGGGTATAGCAAAGCATCCTCAATTATGACTTGTGTACCCATAGGGAGAGTAATTATGGCTCGTCCTGAGCCAACAATTACGGCATCGCGTCCGGCGATTGTTAAAATTTCTCCTTGTCTCTTAGTGAGATTTTGGAAATATTTTAGTTCCCTAAGAATAGAGTTTGTGGTACCACTATCCACAAGGCACATTTCCTCTTCCATCGGATTGCTTCCCGTAGAAATCTATATATAGAAACGAAGAATTTAGTATAAAATTCTTGATTAGATATATAGAATACATACAAATTTGTTTAGGTACAAGAGTACCATTACAATATTGTAACATACAATATAGGACAACAATATGTCTTTTTACATATTACAACATAAGAATATCATATGGATGCTATGATAATATTGACGGAGTGGGGGAACTTATTCGAAGTCCCCAAACATGTCATTCGAAGCGAATTCAATGATCATGTTCTCCGTGTTCAGAGGATCGTCGGATTGTTGAAGGTGCTGGTTGTCCTTTGGTTCGGGGAGAACTGCAGTGGAACAACCGACTTCCTTTGAGTTGTCCGTTTGAAGGTTGAAGTGTGCTTCAAAGTTGGATCCTTGGGCTTGTTTCTTGCGTCCCACGGCTTGTAGGTATAGATCAACAAGGTGTCGAGGGGTGCGACATTTTTTGGTGGAGTGTTTGTAACATCCACACTTTTGACATACTTGAGATTTGTCAAATTTAGGCTTTTCAATGCCTTTCCCCTTATCCATGGCACGTGGCTTCTTCTTCCAGTTCCTTTTGCGCTTTCCATTGAAGTGCTGCTTTTGGTTCTTGGAAGAGCCAGCAGATTTATTACTATTCTGAGCATTGTGATGTACTTCTGGGAGCGGGGCGGCGCCTACATTGCGCTGGTGATGGTTCCTCAAAGTGAGTTCATCATGTTTTTTCGCTTGCAGGAGGACATGTATAAGGTCGGAATAGTGTTGGAATTCTTTAGCGCGGTACTGGTGCTGCAAGATCCTATCCGATGGAAGCATTGTTGATAAGGTTTTTTCAATCTTATCTGCTTCAGAGGGTTCTTTCTCGCAGAAACACAACTTAGAACAGATTTTGTGAACAGCGTGGTTATATTCTTCAATGGACTTGAAGTCCTGAAGCCGAAGTTGAACCCAATCATGAGTTGCTTCGGGAAGGATAACCGCTTTCTGCTGTTCATATCTTGTTTTAAGTGCTCGCCATAATGCATGTGGATTTTCTTCCATCAGGTACTCAGATTTGAGGTCCGGATGGATATGGTGCCTTATAATATATAAGGCAGCATATTGGTGAGGATCCGGTAATGCCGGTGTTCCCTCAACGGGAGGGTTGATCGTTGCTACAATGCTGCGGGATGCAAGAGCGATTTTGACATCCATTGCCCATGTAGGATAGTTGTGACCATCGAGCGCGAGCTCTTCAAATTCTTTGGCCATCTTGATCTCTTTTCCTTCCTTCTTGCTTCTGTTCTTCGATCTGTTTGTGTGTGGATTTGCTCTCTCGGTAGAGACGTGCGTGATAACGTGTTGAATGTAGAAATGGACAGAGATTGTAAACAAGTATTGACACAATGAATTGATTCCTTGTATTGATTCTTGAATGTGATTACATATATATACAATGCGTAGGGACGGCAGTTGCTAATGGAAGAGACGCCTAGCAACCGCTAATGGCAGTTAGAAACTTGATCAGAAGAGACGCGATCCCTCTAGGAGTCGTCGGTTCACAACAAAGAGAGTTTCTATTTTCTATAGTAGGAATTTTGGACCTTTTGGCCCGGCTTTAGATACATCACGGCCTTGGCTCCATCGTCACAGCCCATTACCATGGTTACAAAGAAAGAAAAAGAAAGATCTTGATCGAATGCGTCATACCTCCGTGTCATGCTCAGGCTGCGTCATGCCCTCAACTCCGACGTTGACGACCAGAAAAAACCAGAACCAATGCCTTTTCCAGTCTGGTTTTGCTATAAGACCGTCCAAGCATGTAGACCGCTCCAACTAGAGAAACTTGAACGAACCGGACGGTTTTGAGTATAATCAGATGAAACCAGAAACGGTCCAACTAGTCACATGCTTTACTACGGGATGATTGTGTCAACTGATGAATATGAGGCTGGCAATACTCAAATTAAAAATCCAAGACCTGACCCAAACCCAAGATCAAGACGATCCATACAGCCTTAACCCATTGCTGCTAGCCACTCTACCTTCATTGTTTGTCATTCCTACTACTAAGATACATGCTATATATAGATCAGTGAACCGCGATCTAACCGATGGACTGGTTGTGTTGAACCGGTGAACCGATATGACCGAGAGCACCAGCGGTTTGATGCCCGATCTGGCTTTTAAAACTATGTCCATTATGCATTGACAAGCTTGTGCCATACCATCAATAAATCGCCACGCTCACCACCAAATTTGATCCTATTATTGGATGTAGGATAGGTGGTGTTAGAGATAAAGATAAAATTTGTTAGAACTAATTTGTTTATTGCCGTGATGTTTTTTTCTGATGTTTTGTTAGAGTTTTTAAGACTGAAGGGGAATAGGTGAATGAATGGAAGGAGAAACTACACCTAGACATAGGGAGCACTCGAGTGCTTTTTTTGGTCATGGAGCGCTTCTAGGCAATTGGGTTTCTATCCAAGGGATCCACATCTACCTTCTCTTACCTTATCACAGAAAAGGTACGTTGATGAAAATTTGAGTACTTCTAAAGTGAGAAAACACTATGGTATTTATTAATGATTCCCTTAGTTTTTTATTAACCATTGTTTGGTTAGTGCCATACTTGTGGTGTGTCATACTTTTCTTGATGTGGTTGTGCTCCCAATCTTCATGATTGACACGATAAGTATTGATGCCTACTCAAGAACAACACCGAACAACACACATCAATGTGATAGTTTTTGGGGAATTGAACTCAAATCAACAACACTCTTGATGAACTCCTAGTCTCCACTCAACCAAATCCGTTGATTCTTACAAATCCACAAGGAAAAAGATGTAAGAAAAAGCTGGAGGAACTCCCCTTCCTAGGGTGGCTTACGAGCAAACCCTAGGAAAGAAGCAAAGTTTAACTTAGTTCTAAACTCAAGTCTACCCTAATCAGAGGCGGAGAAAGGATATTTGTACCCTAGCCCTCAACGCTAAAATAGTTTGTGTCATAACTCTTACATGAGCTGTGGGCCCAACTCAATTGTGTGCAAACAACTTGTCTGGAGTCTTCGGACAAGATTTGTTCAGAGTGTCCAGATGACTCTTTCTTTTTGGTCTTGAGGCTGTCTGGATTCTCCCAATGACCTTGGTTCGAAGGGTCCGGATGACCTTTCTTTAGTGGACGTCTGGAGGGTTTGGAAAATCTAGAGCTTCTGTTGCTTAAAGTGTTGTTGGTCTAGGACATCTAGGTGCCCTGTAAGGAGCATCTGAGGAATTTGAAGCTTCGGTTGCTCAAAGTTGGAGTTGTCACCATCCGGGGGGTCTAGGCAAGAAGAAGCTTCTATCCCTCCAAGTCTTGCTTGCTTGGAGCCTCCGGGCTGACTGTTTGAACCTTCGGCTGAGGTTTGACTTGGTAATGAATTCTTCTCCCTGATCTCGACGACTTCCTTCCTTACCTCCATGATGCTTGGCTCTCCAAACCTAAGAATGCAAAACTTATGAGCATAAAGTAGCATACCAATCTTACTAGGATTAGATGGACACGTGTAGAGGAGAAGATTCACTTTTGTATGCCATGTCTTGGCATCATATAGGCCAATACAACCACTTGGATCTGAAGGGCTTGATGTAGTGCTGTTCATGGGAAGATCCTTATCATTTCTAGTACCATGCCTCATTTTCCATACACAAACTTTTATGAAAATTTTGATATGTTGTGGCGGCCGATTTGAGCACAAAAAAATGGGAAAAACCAAACATGGGCAAGAAAACTTTGCAAATGTGTGTGAAAATGCATCTAGGGCCCCATAAGTAGGTTTTGATGATTAATGATAAAATGATTAAGGGACTAACATGTGTATCAAGTGTTGATGATCAGGATTTTTAGTCCTAGATTGTCAATGCAACCAGCGTTGAAGACCCCTAAAATGTTGGAAAGAAAGATGACTTGGATTTGACAAAATTAAGGATATTTTTCTAGAGCTTTTAGTGATTCGAGGGATCATATTGAGTCTAGAACAACCGTACTATAAAGAGGGGAAGTGTTCAGAAGCTGGTGAGAAAGCCTTGCTGATGCTCAACTAGCACCAAGTGTCACTTTGTCAAAAAGGCCTTTCGAAAAACTCTACATCCATGTGTTTTCAATAAAGCTTGGGATGTCTGAGTTGTTGTCAGAGTATCTGAGATCTAGTTCTGATGTGGAGTTTGGGAACTCAGAGCCTCTAAGTTTCCCTTCTCTTGCCTTATGAGAAATCTTGGAAGTTCTGAGAAGGATGTCAGAACCTCCGAAATCACTCACTGAAGGCCCTCAGCCAAGGCATCTGAAATCTCAGAAGTTTTGAGAAGGATATCAGAACATTAGAGATCGTGTTCTTTTCTCAGCTTGGCTGAGGAGTTTACATGTTGGAGTGTCTGAGTGTGGGTACTTGGTCTTAATAACCATATCACCCCTGTGTTTTACTAACAGTAGTCCTATGATCAGTAGCTACTGCCCACAGTCAAAGTGGCATTCATTCTCAGAATAATAGAATATATCTGACCATTATGGTCGAGACTTACATAATATGCCATAAAGGTTGAATAACATCAAAGTCTTGTAGTGAAAGAAAAAATAAAGATAACTCTGGGCCTAATGATATGCCAAGCCCATAGGCGACAGGCTGGGATTGCACCCTAGTTCTCGTAGTTACTGTCGAAGCAATTGTAGGAATACTGCTCTCCTCCCATGTCTAGCCAAAACAACAAGCCATGTGAGTATATTGAATGTACTCGCGAACATTCCACAAGGAATGATAACAAATACATATATGCATGACTTTATCCAAGATTAAGGCTCTATCCTAGGTAACATGTTGTGCAAAACTAAGTTTTCATTTGCAATAACATTAATAAGTTTGTAAGCAGGGTAAATGAGCAAACTAAAATTTTTATATGAAGTAAAGAGCATCATATCATATCATCTTCTCAGTATCAACCATCAACTGTAGCTCCGTAGCTTTGTCTATCTCACTAGTGGGCAGCTCCGACCCCCACGTCCTTATTCCCGGGTTCCTGCAATTCCAAACATTTTGAAAATGTTGTCTAACCAAGTGTGGCCTTGTCCAAGTTATTCCCGGTCCGTGGGCACGACTATTCGAATATATTTTAACACTCTACAAAGGTTGTACGACTTTACTAGCAAGATGTGAATCTTCCTTATTTCTAGATCCAATGAGCACACTTTATAGGGTATACCAGTAGGGATATCACAACAAGAATTTTTGCCCGTAAAGGCCTAACGTGTAATCTGCTAGATGAACTAATCTCACTATCAACATTTTACGGCTACCACAGCCTATTACCGGAGCGAGTTTTCCATCTTTGTGTCGAGCAACCTGTATGCTATCATGAGAAGCCTCTCAAAAGAAGCTTCAACTCTTCTACATCCTCCTAATGCCTGCGAGTTTAACGCTAGTCTGCAATAAGGTAATTGGCCAAGCCCTTCCCGTTAGGGCATGTGGACATATGTAGGAAGCTTGGTTAATGCACTAAAGTTCGGTCCTTAATTGACCCAAGCGGGACTCCATCTCAAACATCATTACATGTAAACATCGACTGACATGTGTAAGTCTCAACTTATTTCTAAACTTAAGCTTCAACTTAATTCTCACGTGGATCCAAAACCTTCATCACCAACACTATTTGTTTTTGATTTTTGATAACAAATTAATTTTTTAGAAACTTCTCTTGGAAAGAAAAATTCATCTCAGGTGAAAGGATCGTAGGTGCCGACTAGAGGGGGGTGAATAGGAGGATAACCAATTTTAAACGAATTCGTCTCTTTATCAAAATTAAGGCTTAACAGGTTGAAGGGTTAAGCTAGCTGTGTGACAGGTCAACTACTCAGGCAGTATTTGATATGTAAATTAACATACAGCTGTCACACAGGTGGCTAACACATGTAAACAGAAAGCCCTAAACAGATGAATAAGACAAATGGCTGTGTAACAGATAACTGGCATAGATATGAGATAAGCAATACAACAACTGTGACACAGCTAGATTAACACAGGCAATGAGAAGGAATTGCAGCTAGATTGAATATGACAGTGAATCACATAAGCATGCAAATCAGATGAGCAAGTAAGTGCTGAATGTAAAGTGCTCAGAGAAATAAGGGATTTTTCACCGAAGTTCCCACTCTTTTCAGAGATGGTACGTCTCCGTTGGAGAGGCTACTCCGAAGAGATCACCAGCACTAAATCGTGCTTGTTCTCCGAGTACCTGAGGTTTCAGGTCTCTTTCTCTTGCTTGTGGAAGTCCTTTCGCCTTGCAGCAGGTAGACCTCAAATCACATTCATAAACTACTGCACCAGTCCACACAAGCTTGGGAGGTCACAGCAACTCCTACACCCGTCTAGGAGTAGACACTCCAAAAAATAATCTGCAACAACAACTCTTGGAGGAACCAGTGCTCACTGCTCAAAGCTCTACTCTCTCTTGAACTAAGACTTAAGAAGATTTGCTTCTGTTCAGGAGAAAATATGTTTGCAATGGTCGAAAATGGATTGTAGAGATTTGGCAAAGGTTGAGGTCTGAGACCTCCCCTGGTCCTCTATATATAGAGTCCACAGGCACCGGACAGTTACACTCATGCCATGTAAGATTAAGTGGGTCACCGGTGACACGCACCGGTGACACAGCTAATCACAACGCACAATGGTAACCGGCTCAAGCAGACCGACACCTGTGTCACCAGAGGCTGACACAGGTGAAATCCTAATTGACGTAGCCTCGCTACTCAGCCCGGTCTTGGCACACTACATGCCCTCAGCACACACACTAACTCTGATACCTACTTAGGAGAGAACCTCCAACAGTCTTCTGACTTAGCAAACAGACTATTGCAGCGCAGTTCCCTTAACATTTACAAGCTCTCCCCTGGCACAGAGATGTACCTGAGTTATAGAGCGGTAGTTCACCTGTGACACAACTGTGCCACACAGGTAACTTTGGCTCTAGGGTTTTAGGAAGCTAGCACAGCAGTGTGCTAGCGCAACCCAGTTTCACACTTATGCAAAACTGTTGTTACAGGGCCATTGACCTCAAAGCATCAGTGCCACTGTCCAACACTCTGAGCATTGAGCAAAAGGAACTTCCAATAATCATTGCTACTTCATCCCTCTTGATAGTACAGGTGTTTCCTAAGAACTCAAGAAACTAGCAAACCTAGACTTCAGCTTCCACCAACTGTAGTCACGGCCCTTGGCGCATCAAGCCACCATCACCTTGCTTGCAACTCCTTGCACAACACCGGTTTCTTCACAACTGTGGCATAGCTGCCTAGCACAGCTATCTCCTTGTCCTATAAACCACCTTTGTACTTTTGGGTGGTCATCCTTTCCTGGATGAATCCTCTTCCTGGAACCTATTCATCTTGCTTACACTCATTGTAAACATTAGATTCCAGTTTGGGTTGCCATTAACCATCAAAACCATTTAGGGGCCTAGATGCTCTTTCATCAGGGTCCCATATTTATCCCATAATTGTTTGAAGTGATTTACAACTTTTCATTGTTTATTATACTAAAGCATGACTAAGCAATATCTAAATATACCACCTAAATTCCACTAAATAATTTCTAAACAGTGGGTAAGTATTCCTAGGGTGATTGTGGTATTAGATAATATATTTATCAAGGAATGGCATGTCAAGAATTAGGCATTGACTAATGTCTACCCATGAAATAACATTTTTAATAACATAGAATGCAATGAGTTGGCAAACAAAATATATATAAATAAATGATAGGTTCAACATGGTCAATGAAAAAGCAAATAAAAACAAATAAATTCAAATAAAAATTAAAATAAATCCAAAAATTATGAAATTAGCACAGTTGGATAGGATTTTATTTTAGATGAATTTGGGAAAAATAATGAGGTCAATAGGAGTTACGAGGAGGGAGATATGGGCTATTGAAGTTTTACCGGGAAGGAAAATGAGAGGGAAAATACCCTCTGGATAGAGAAGAGGGGGGGTGACGTCGAAGGCACACAGAGGAAGTATGCTTTCGGCTTAACAGAAGTGGAAACAGAGGAAAAATAATGCTTTCTAGAGGAAAAGATGTAACCAAGCTAGTGCGGGTTTTCAGAAGAATTTAGGGCACGTGGGGCCTGGCTCTAAGTTGGGATTACAGTTTAAATTGTTGCTTACGCACCCTGTTCGTGGGGCCCGCGTGTCATGGAAAGAGAACAGAGGAGATTGGGGGATGGCTTGGTTGAGCTCGCTGCCAGCGAGCGGCGGCACGACAGGGTAGGAGAGGGTCGAGGAGTGGAAAGGGGATCAGGGTGGACCTCTAGGTAGTGGAGGGGGTGGCCAGTGATGACCGGAGCTTCCCTAGTGATGATGAATAGTGGCGGCAGCCGATTTAGGCATTTCGTCCCCGGCGTCTCTTCACTGAAGTTGAGCATGGAAAATGGTGAGAGGGGTAGAGAGGAGTATGAGGGCACGAGGAATTGGATGGAGGCTCACTGGTGTGCTCGAACTCGTCGACGAGGCCATGATGGAGGCCCTCATTGGAGTCGAGGAAGGAGTGGGGTGCTCGGCTCGGTTTCGTGCGCTCCTTTGGAGTTTGGCAGGTAGAGGAGGGAGATGGGGGCAATAGGGAGCTCGGGGGATGCCCGTTTCATAGCCTGGCCGCTGTGCACCGTGGGCTCGGTGCATGTCAACCCTATGGTGAGGGCAGGAGGCATATCAGCTTTGCTCGGTGGTGTAGGCGGCTACAGGGGAGGTTAGGCCGAGGGTATAGTATGGCTCACGCAATGGTGTGCTACGCCAGCGCGTTGTGGAGAGAGACCAGGTGTTGTGCCGGTGCGGTTGCGTCTACAACACGGCTTGTGCATGCATGTGGCACTGCTCCCTGTCGCTGCGAACGATGCGTCGCATCGGCAAGGTCCAAGGCGTGGTGAAGGACACGACGGAGGTGCCGGCGACGACCGTGGCATAGGGCACACATGCAGTGCACACATTACGCACTGTAGCGACGCCGATAGCGGCATCCGGGGGAAAAAGAAAGAAGAGGGAGGGGTAGAGGATGCCATGTGGGTCCAGGGTCCATGGGACAGCGAGGAGGGGGTGAAGATGGGGTGTAGCTATAGCAGAATTGAAACAGGGGGCTACTGTGCAAATAGTGCTTGAATTCAAAGTTCAAGTTGACAAAGATATTGAACCTGTAGATGATGAGAAGGGTAAAAAAATGGATTGTGGATGAAGAATATATGCTCCTTGAATTTATTTGAGATTTTTCTGAAGTGTAAAACATGGAAAGCATGCAATATATCAAATATAGCTTCAATTTGTATTTGAGCTCTTTCGAATATTTTAAAGAGGGAAGAGGTAGCTTATCTTGAAGATGAGGTATATGGTATCCGGAGGCGATCTTGTGATTTCTTAGATTTTTCTGAGATTCAAAAGTGAGAGAAACATGCTTGATTCAAATTTGGCAGAAAATCAAAATTGAAAGAATTCAAAATATTTAAATGGGAGACCATAAATTATTTTAGAACCCTGTGAGGAAGGATGTCAGGAAGCTATTGTGATTTTTGGGTAATTTCTGGAGTAGAAGCATGACATATGATAATAGAATATTGTTTCAGCCCTAATTTCAATTTTACAATTGAAATTGGAATCATATTTAGATTACTGTCCTGTAAAGGTGCTAAAAGTTGAAAAAATTTGAAATATGTCACATTACTATGATTATTGGGGATATTTTCCAGATATTTAGTTTGGAGGAAGATAGGGTTGGATAGTTTGGGAAGAAAGCATGAAATATAGAGGGAATTCGAGTTTTGATATTTCATGGGTTTAAAGAAAAGACAAAGGCATGGAGGAGGTTGGAGTGCATGATTCTATGTTCATGTAATGATGGAGATGGTGGGGAAGATGATTGTCCAAGAATTTTGGAGAGATGGATTAGGTTTAGATATCAATGAAAGGTAGAGAGATAGATGAAATATGGAGGAAAAAATAGATTTAAAAGATTAGGGCAAGAAATGGTAATAGGTGCATGATCACGTGATCGTATGATCAAGATGATGATGATGTTGTGCATTAGAGGGGAACATTGGAATTTGATTTAACCAATTTCATATAGAGAAAAAGTCAATAATTAAGAAAAAAGCAATAAGCTCCAAATGAATAAGCAAAAGAAAACTCAAGATTTTTGAAAGCCCATATTTTCCCCATCTACGAAAAGTAGGGCGTTGCACTTAGTTTTGTTGGAATGTTTGAGATCAGCTTCTGTCGTGTGCTCTTATAAAATCTTAGAGCATCTAAGTTGTGAGTTGGAGTGTCCGTGATCACCTTTTGATTTGACCTCTTTGAGATATTTGAAACCTCGGAACCTCTGAGTGCTATATTGGAGACTCTGAGATTAGCTTCTGTTAAGGCCTCCTTTGAGGTATCTCAAATCTCAAAGTGTCGGGTTCCTATCTAAACCTCCAACATCATGTCCTCATATTGTCTAGTCCAAGTGTTTTGAATTATCAGAGTATCCAAGATGTTTTTCAATGTACCGACATCTGGTTCTGACCAGCCAATATAGTCGTTAATCTGAATCTTGAAACCTTCGAGTTTGATGTCAGAGTATCCGAGCTACGTGCAGAAAGCCATAATGGATAGTTTTTTTGGGGCTCGCTATATATACCTCTCTTCCTTCTTGCACTGCAAACTCTTTGCCAAGGTCTTTGCTGCTCTCAACCCTTTGCCTCCACCTTCCTCAAGTCTTTAAGCCTTGATCTTTGTGAGGAAATCTCAGAGAGAGAGAGAGAGAGAGAGAGAGAGAGAGAGAGAGAGAGAGAGAGATTTGTGCTAAGTTGAGCATCAAGCAAGAGTTCGCCTCCAAGTGGATCATCCATGACTTATTTCTCTTGTAGATTGGTGTCTCCTAGATGGCCTTTGGAAAGTTTGTAAATAATCTATCAAGTTTCTGAAGGCCTAGAGCTCATCTACCTCAAGATAAAGAGCTACGAAGAAGAGAGAAAACTTTGCATCGGCAATATTTTTGAGGAAAGAGGACGTTTCGGTGCCGGTTTCGATCGTTGGATCAAACTTCCTTAACAGAGATGTAAGATTCCGCTAAGAATCCAAATTCGACAACAAATCCTTAGGTATCTCCGTTTGGTTGTCTATATCACTTGTATTTGCTTCCATATTTTTGTTCTTAGTTTGTTTAGCTCAGTATCATGCTAGGTTTTACTTAGGACCACTTGGAGAACATATAAATATTTGTGTAAAAATTAATTTGAGCTAAAATTTTGATAATCTTTTATTCACTCCCCTATAGTCAATTCTCTAGATTCTTTCCGTATGATATTGATCTAAACATACCTTTAATGCTTGAATGGATTTGGGAATCTTATGAAGAAGATGATGATAGATCTAGAAAGGCATTGAGGTTATCTCTATATCATTGATCCAAACGCCGAGTCGCTCATCATGAAGAATCAGTTGTATTTTCTCCCTTTTTTATTCCTACTCAAAAGAACTGAGCAATTGCTCAGATAGATAGTGCAAGTGTTTGTACCTCTATCTATTAGAGATTAAACCCTATATTTAAACCATGTCCATCACTAGCGAGGTGTTTATGGTGATTCCGTCAATCTCTAAGCTCCGTAAATCTAGTCTTCAATACGCTCATGGTTATATATTTAGGTTTGATAAGATGTCTCATTTTAATTTGGTTGTTTATAAAGTATCATATCATGTATCACTGATAAGTGAGATTTAGAACTACCCATCAATAACACATAACGGTCTATTTTATAAAAGATCTAACTAACACGTTGTCGGCGTAGAGACGCCTCTAGCGGTGGTCCGGAGAGACCCCCTTTGGAATTCGGCCCAGGGGAGTAGTGAGTCTCTTACGAGCCTTGGGGTGTATTAGAGCTTTTCGAGTAAACCCGGTGGCTAAGGAAGTAATGACGCAAGGATTTACCCAGGTTCAGGCCGCCCCGGAAGGCGTAATACCCTACGTCCTGCTTGTTTTTGTGTATATAGGCGTATGTGGCAAGTATGATGAGTTACAAAGGTGTGCACTGTTCTTCTTCTAGCTCTATCCCGGAGGAAGAACGGTGCTTCTTTGATAAGGAGTAAACTTAGAGAGATCTAACCTAATGAAAAACGAGCTAGGAAAAATGAGCCAACCCCTTGCATGGACCAGGTTCTCCCCTTATATACTCGGGGGAATACCACATAGGTCGGCAAAGGAAAACATGAGCTGTACTTGTGCTGTAGACGACGTGGGCGTTACTGGAAACGCCCACACCTTCATTTAATGCCCACTTGAGACTTTCGGCCGGGCCGTCGCCTCGCGGTGTGTCGGAGCAGGGGCTCTGACACCTTTGCCTTCGGCGGGCCCCGCAGACGGAGACTTACGGGGTTTCTTCTGACTGGGTTGGTAAGACGTCCTCTTATGGGCCCCATAGGTCAGCCTCTCATGCCGCGCAATTGGTTGCGCGGCGGCGTCCCCCATGGGGTGAAAAGGTTGACAGCGACAGGGCGTGCGGGGCGGCGCGCTTGGTCGGTCAAAGAATCTGTCAGCCCTGGCCCACCCCTCAGAGAGAGAGAGAGGGATAGCTAACAGAGCTTATCGCCTGCACCGGCGGGACCCGGCCTGACCGTCATCATGCCCTCACAGGGCTTTGGGTTCCCCGTCGGAATGACAGGCATTAAATGCCTCCGCCAGGGCGGAGGCTTGCTGGAGAAGCTTGGCGCTGGACGACGTGCATGGACGAGGGCCCCACCAGAGGACACGTCATCCCCCGAGCACTCGGCCCCGAGCGACCTCCTTCGCTAGGAGGGGCGCCAGCTGTCTTCTATACGCCCCCGAGCAACCCCGAGCGCTCGGGGAGCACCTGCTGGGGGGGCCGTTCGGGGCGCCTTTGAAGGGGGAGCCCGAGGGAGAGTGCTCGGGGGGCGGACCCCGAGTGCTCCCCTGGCCCCCACATCTGCCAAGATGCCGAGCGCTCGGGAGGGGACCCCGAGCGCGCCCTTCGCCTTCTGGGACGCCGAGCGCTCGGGGACGGACCCCGAGTGCTCGCTTCAGCGCATGGGCCGTGGACTCCCGGAGGCCCACGACTCCTTCTGGTTTGCGGATGCAGCCTTTGGAGGAGACCCCTGATTCCTTGGGATTGGCCGCGGGCTCCGTACGACGATCCGGGTGGGGCCCAAGGCCCCAGCGACCGGAGCGCCACGCGTCACCCTCTGCGGCATCTGGTTGGCCTCCGCCGGCGGTTAGGGGTACCCTGGGCCCCATTCCGCCGACACACGTCACGTATACCCCTCCATGTACGCGGGTACATGGATTGTGCTAAGCGTTTTTCTTTTAAACATAAATCACGCTAGCACGATGGAAAGAATGACCGACGTGAGAACCATGGTGCAAAGCATCCCGCACAGGAACTAAGGGTGTGTTTGGTTTACCGGATGAACCAGGATCTGTCCTGGATATCCATGTTTTTAGGGATGATCCAGTGTTTGGTTTGAGGGATTGGTTGGATAGAGCTATCCCCAAAAAACGAATATTCCTCTCAGATGCGGGATGAGCAAACCCGGCCAGAACTCCCGGACGAGGCCGCCCGGGTACGCACCGCGTCCTCACGCCCTCTCCACGTGCGGTTGCAGTCACCCCCAAATCCTCTCTCTCCACTCGCCTCTCTTGCTCGAGTCTTCTCCAGCGCCATCCGCCGCCTAGGGTTCCGGCTGCCACGCCGCTCGTCCGCCGCCGTCCACGCCCCCACATCTGCGGCCCCTCCCTCCATCCGAGCCGCGTGATTCGTGGTCCGTCACCTCCCTCCATCGCAGCGTCGCTTCCCCCGGCTGCCGTCTGCATCGTCTCCTCGCAAGTCGTCCACGCCACCTCGTCGGTCCTCGTCCGCACCGCGCCGTGGGTCGTCTTCCGCGCAGCCTCATCGCTCGTCGTCCGCGCAGCCTCGTCGCTCGTCGTCCGCGCAGCCTCCTCGGTCGTCATCCGTGCTGCCTCCTCTGTCCTCATCCAGGCGCTTCCACGGTCGTCGTCCGCGCCGCCACGATAGGTCCGTTGATCAGGCGCCACACCTCCTCGCCTCCCCGCAGATCGACGCCGGCCGTCCGCCCTCCCTCCATCTGCGCGTCATCCAGCGGCCCACTCCCCTGAGGTACCTCTAGGCATCCCTCCTCTCTGTTTGCTATTGTCTTCCCTCCTCTAGCGACAACAAGCCGGCGGCAGCAACGGGTAGCGCAGGATCTAACCCTAATTAAGCCAGCTGCAACTGCACTAGTATATTACTCCTACTTCACTTTGACTAATTTCTGCATGCCTGCATCTATAATTCAACAACTAAGCATAAGATGACCGGCCATGGTTCATGGTTCATGGTTATCCTGCTAGACTATGCTATTCCACGCGAACTTTGAATTTCATTTTAACAAGGGGTTTGTGATTTGATGTAATTGTCTCTCGATCAGTGCTTGATCTATCTTCTTACTTATGTTTTAGGAGTTATAGTATCTGCCACCTTTCAAGAGACTATCTTTCAAATGACTGTAGAAATAGCAGGAGAACACCACTGCTCGTTTCCATTAATTCAGTTCTCATATTTTTAATCAGTGGTTCAGCTTCAAGGTCATGTTTCGTCCAGCGACGGTTCTTCTAAATTGTTATCAATCTGCCCCCAAGTTTCTCTCCAGCGACGATGCATTCACTGAAGAGGATTTAGTGCTTGACTTATTGTGTTCACCGAATACTTTTCTTTCCATCAGTGAAGAGGATTTAGTGCAATGTACTTGTGACTGACATGTGCTGAGCTTACTACACATACTTTTGATCCAAGAAATTCATGAAAAACCGAGAAGAATGCTTTCGATTTTGCACTTTAGCATGATTTTATACATTATAGGCAAGGTTATTAGGGTAGTAATACTTCCATTGATTGATTGAGACGGGTATATTTTTGTTGAGATCATGGATATGGGTAATTTGGTTATGACATGGACATTAGGCTTTACACCCACTGCGTATGTGTAATCTAATTTGTCATTTTGAAATGCCATTGTTCAAAAAAATTCAGGCTTCTAATACTTCCTATACATGTCATGATGAGCTATAACTTTTATTTTTAATTTTGGATTGTAGATGGACAAGAGGACAAAGCTGCTAATTTATGGGGCTGCAGCGTATATGCTCATCTCAATGATGGCCTTGGTTGTTAAGTCTAGGAAAAGAAAAAAGAAGAGAAATGAGAGAAGTATTAGCTATGGGCCAATAGAGGAAAGAGATAGGATGCGAAATGAGTATCTAAATAATAAAATATGGAGGAATGATACAACTTGTGTGAACATGCTTAGGCTTGGAAAAGCACCTTTCTTCCGGTTCTGTAAACTCTTTAGGGATTGTGGCTTGCTTCAAGACACAATACACATGTGTGTTGAGCAGCAAGTAGCAATGTTTTTGAACACTGTCGGACACAATCTTAGAAATAGGTTAGTTGCCACAAATTTTGGTAGGTCCGGTGAAACCGTTAGCCGTTATTTTAAATTAGTCCTCCACGCCATTGGTGAGCTATGGAATGAACTTATTACACCGCCTTCATTGGAGACCCCAACCAAAATAGAAGGGAACCCAAGGTGGGATCCATACTTTAAGGTATGAGAGAGCCATAGTTATATTTTTTCGTAGTTTTAGGCATGAAATTGTATAGCTCCTAATCTTTCTGGGTTTCATTTTTCACTACATAGGATTGTGTTGGCGCTATTAATGGCACACTTGTACGAGCCTCTGTTTCTAAGGATATGGAGCCTTCTTTTCGTGGTAGAAAGTCCTATGCTTCCCAAAATGTGATGGCAGCCGTAGATTTTGATCTTCGATTCACATATGTGTTTGCCGGTTGGGAAGGGACAACACATGATGCTCTAGTTTCACGAGACGCTTTAGAACGTGAAAACGGCCTACAGGTCCCACAAGGTAATAGATTAATCATGTAGCTCCATTTGTCAATATCATTTATACTTGTCCATACCAATAAATTCAACTTGTGCCTTATATGTGAGGAAAATTCTACCTAGTTGATGCCGGATATGGAGCCAAACGGGGATTCTTACCTCCTTTCCGTGGTGTGAGGTACCACTTGAATGAGTGGGAGACCAATCCCGTGCAAGATGAGAAAGAATTATTTAACCTTAGGCATTCCTCTCTTCGTGTGATTGTTGAGCGTGCATTTGCCTCACTCAAAAGGAGATTCAAAATCCTTGATGATGCAACTCTATTTTTTCCCTTCGTACTCAAGTAGACATTGTTGTGGCTTGTTGTATAATTCACAACTGGGTCATAAATGATGGGGTTGATGAATTTATCATACCCGAGTCCGAGTGGCCATGTAATCATATCCCCGCGTCATCGTCAAGTGGGCAAGCAAGTGACCATGCATACATGGTTAATTTTAGGCAGGAAATTGCAAATCAAATGTGGGAAGACCGGCAAAACCATTATGGGCATTAATATGTAATATAGTTTTAGTATTGTGCGAGCAACTATGCTATTGAACTATTTTAGTATTGTAATTCAAATTGAATAATGTATGTGCTGGAATTTATTTGTAATGAGACAATATACTTCTTCACATATGTGTACTTCCTCAAATGTGTGTATTTTGTTATAGCACTTGCTGGAATTTATTTATTCCTTCGTAATACTCACTGGATATGTGAGTATTTTGTGCTAGTACTTGTTCAAGTGTGAGTATTTGGTGATAGTCCTTGCTGAAATTTATTCCTTTCATCATAATGCTTCCACAAATGTGTCTTTTATGTGTGAACATGCTGAAATTTGGTTTTCTTGAACATGGTAGGAAATGGATCTTGAGCTAACCAATGATAATTTGGGAGGACAAGTTGGGGGGAGTGGCCATGTTACGTGGACATCTTCAATGTCCTTGTACATGCTTGCCAACCTAGGTAATGTGGTGGTTAATGGCACTAGAACATCTACGGGTTTCAAGAAGGTGCACCTCAACAATTGTGCGAAGGCTTTGAATGAACATTTCAAGATTAGATTGACTGGTGATCAAATTGGGAACCATATCAGAACATGAAAGAGGAAATGGGCAAAGATAATAAGACTTAAGAACTTGAGTGGTGCACTATGGGATGAAGAAAATTGTACTATTCGACTTGATCATGAGCATTACGTGGGGCATATCAAGGTACTCTTAATACAACTGTTGAGTTATTCTTGGTTGCTTAGAGTGTGTACTATAACTTGTTGTCTATTGGTTGTTAGGACCACAAAGGAGATGCTGAATTTCTAAACAAAACCATTGAGTTCTACTATGAGATAGCAACAGTTTTTGGCAATAGTTTGGCAACCGGGAAGTACACAAAAGGATCCAATGACCCTCTAGCTACAGAGGTGACTCCAATTGAAGATGATGAAGTCAGAAATGATAATGGTGTTGCTGCCACAAATGAAGAAGTTACACAATCGATCAATGTTGATGAGTCATCGGCCTCCAAACCAAAGAGAGCAAAAATTGCTCCAATTGAAGATGATGGGCTGCAATCAACACTTGTAGCTGTGGGTGAAAGGCTTGCCATTGTTATAGAGAAGTTTGCTAAAGTCGATGATGACGTGCCTGAGGGTCTTTGGGAGAACATGAAGCCCCTTCCAGGTTTTAGTGGGGCTTATCTTTCTCACTACTATGCATACTTGGTTGAGAATCCTCGAATAGCAAGGGCATTCCACAAGTTGGACTTTGAGGACAAGCTAATTTGGGTGGCTAGGTATGTTAGCAACCACTTTCCGGAATGAATGTGTACGTAGTAGTTGCATGACCTCTTTTGGTACTAATCCAAGAAAATAAAATAGTGCTTTTGCTATGAATGTGTGCTTTGCTAGCAACTAAAGATAATGACTTCTTTTGCTATCATTGGACAGTGGTTGCAAAATATATGTTAACTGTTCATGTGATATTTCTCATATTGTATATGTTAAGTTGTGTATTTGTCGATATATTGCTCAAAATTTGTCTTGTGAAGTTCATGTATTGCTGAAATTCACTTGCATTGGAGAGATGTATTGCTCAGAAAGAGATGAATTGTTGATGTATTGCTCAGAAGGAGATAAATTGTTGATGTTATGCTGAAATTTACTATAATTGGAGAGCTATATTGCTGAAATTCACTGAAATTGGAGAGATTTGTTGCTGAATTTGAATCATCATGTTGACCTAGTAACAAGCACTACTAGTCTTGCCTGCATAATTAGCTAATATTTAATTAAAGCTAAGTCATATAAGGTAATTAGTAAATATTCAATTACAGTTAAGTCTTGCAAAAAATGAGAATAAACTATTTCATCAAAAAAATCTAGATACAAGAAACATTACATATACAAGGAGGTAATCTCACCACCTCATGATAAAAAGGTCATTATAATAACTTATCTATCCATATCTCTCCAACCAAACAAAAATTTGGCTCATCCCATCCTACTCACATCTCTCTAACCAAACAGAAAATTGAGTCATCTTATTCAACCAACCAAACAAAAAATTGACTCATCCCATCTCTATAAAACTGGATGGCCATATCCTATCCATCTTTACGCTTCAACCAAATACACCCTAAGGCCGCTACTAGCTAGTAAATAAAATATAATTGTCGCCGTCCAGATCTCATCTTGAGATTAACCCAATCAGGTAGATTTTCTCATTTGTTTGTTGCCCCCACAGAAAAGGGCGCCAGTTCATCGGCTTTCGTCTCTAGTAATCACTAATCACCATCGAGAGAAACGAGCGTCTGCGCTGCCCTTCCACCCATCCCAAATCTCTCTCCTTTTTCTCGCTGCTTGCGTTGACTCATCCTCCTCAGCTCGAAGCATCCCATCAAATCCAAGGCTCTTTGGATCGGTGACGCCTCCATTTGGTTTTCTTGTCGAGTGGATCCAAGACCCGGCCGGGGTTTCTGGATTGGATCTCCTGCTGCAATGGCGGCCCTCGTGGAGCTCTTCGTGGGTTCCTCCTCCTCGTCGTCGCCGGTGGACTGGGAGGCGGAGGCCTACCCGACGTACGGCGACTTCGCCGTGCTCCCCTTCCTCGTCGCCTTCTTCCCTGCCGTCCGCTTCCTCCTCGACCGCTTCGTCTTTGAGGTATAAACTGGCTGCTTCCTTCTGCGGTTCTGTGGTTCGTCGGATCCGGAAAGTCCGTGCTAAGTTGGAGTTAGTTGTTGGATGAGCACTCCCTTTGAATTTCTTGGTTTAGTATTGGTAGTCATGGTCTTTTTCATGGATCAGTTAAACTGGACCAGATTGTCCCATAAAAATTGATTTGGATAACAATTTCTGTACTTATGAATGTTCTGACATGCCGGTTTAGCATGCTAGTGTGAGTTGAATCAATTCGCAATAAGTGGACAAAGTAGTAGAAAGTACAGCACCGTAAGAATGCACGACTTTTTGACTGAGATTGTGCTAGATTGGGTTTGGTAAAGATGTGCACATAATTTGCTTGATTGCTTTTGGGCATAAAGTTGGCTTCTTTTTAAACATGTTCGAACTGTAGTCACGTTTCTAGATGCCACTTGCTTCCTCTTTTCCTCATGGTAACACTTTCAAGCATCTTCATGCTGTAAAGTGTGTGGTCCTTTCTGTCCAGTTTATGCGATTCTGATTGTTGAAACCGTTTTAGTTATGTATTGTCATTGATTAAATGAGGTGTGAGTAAAATTTGATTGTGTTATTGCTAGTGAATCTGTTGTGACTTGTGAGGCGGGAATATGCCATTGTGAGGTGGGAATATGCCATTATCCAAGCTAATCTGGAAAAAAGAAAGAACATGGATTCACCCTCTTTTATTTGACATAGCTGCAGCATTGTTCTTAAATCTATTTTGACTTAGGTTGGCTGCTATCTCCTCTTATCTAAGCTCAAATTCTGATTCCCGACAAGGGTTGCTTCCATGCAAATTGTAGTTTTAATTTCTTGAACCACCAATTTTGATGATATTTTCAGTTTATAGCTACTTTACATACATTTTTAATTTTTTATCCACGGAACCCTCTCCACTGAATCCTAACTCCAGTAGATCAGTGAATCCATTAACATGGCTTTAGCAATTGCTAATGCGATAATGGTTTGAAAATTTTAATCCAACATGGTTGCAGTAAGGATTATTACCAATATATGATTACGCCTATCTGCCGTCGTATTACAGGCAACAACTCATGTTGAACGTTCGCTAGTTTACTGTATGAAGACTAATGAAAGGTAACTAGCCCTTTCCATGCTCATGAGTGAGTATATAGCTAGAGGTGATTCTGCATTGAGAAACTAAAACGAAATGTAATTACAAGTTTTTGAATATCTTTGGCCAGCATTAATTTCCATTCATAACAGACACATGAAAAGAGCAGTCTTACAGAATCCAAGCATTATTTTGACTTTACATTCTCTACTGCAAAAAGATAGGAACTTAAGAAGCAGAACAGATCAGTTTTGTACCGTGGACTTGTCTTGTTACATATGTTGTCGGTGTGTTATATTTGCTATGATGTCACATTACAACTGTACACCAGCAAATTTTTTGCAAGAAAAGTGCAATCCCCCTTACATGCATATATCATAGTCCTTTCATCTCAATCTAATCACAGGTATTAGCAAGAAGACTTATATTTGGAAAGGGATATGACAAGCTTGCTGAAACAGATGAAAGGAGAAAGAAAATCAATAAATTTAAGGAATCGGCATGGAAATTCGTTTATTTTCTTTCTGGAGAATTGCTTTCATTATCTGTAACATACAATGAGCCATGGTTTACAAACACCATGTACTTTTGGGTAGGGCCTGGCGAGCAGATCTGGCCTGATCAAAAGATGAAGTAAGAGAAAAAAAAACAGCTATTTTCTTCCTCATGGCAACTTTGCTTTTACCCAAGAGGCTTCAACATTGTTTTTTTCTTTCTCCCAGACTGAAGCTTAAGGCTGTATACATGTATGCTGCCGGATTTTACACATATTCCATCTTTGCTCTTCTGTTCTGGGAAACAAGACGAAAGGACTTTGGAGTCTCGATGTCTCACCATGTGGCAACTGTTATTCTGATTGTTATGTCCTATATTTGCAGGTATGTAGATGAGTGTAATTGCCCTTCTATAACATATTGATACACATCATGACCAGGTCTCGATGTTATTGCTGTTTCCAAACAGATTTGCTCGTGCTGGCTCAGTCATTTTAGCCATCCATGATGCAAGTGATATATTCCTAGAGATCGGAAAGATGGCCAAGTATAGTAGTTGTGAGTGGCTAGCTGTTGTGGCATTTCTTCTTTTTGTGGCTTCGTGGATCCTTCTTCGGCTAATAATTTTCCCTTTCTGGATCCTAAGAAGCACAAGGTAAACATCTAGTACAGCTTGTAGGTTTCTCTGGCATCCGGTGCTACCCCTAGCCATTCACCTGTTTAGAAAGCAGCATCACTCCACTAAAATTTGTAGCAAAATTTGTAGCACACTTTGTTGACCGATTTATTAATCTCATGCCTTTTCAGCTATGAAGTCGCTGTGACCCTGGACAAGGGGAAACATCAATTTTACGGTCCCATATACTACTATGTTTTCAACAGTCTCCTGTTCTCACTTCTAGTTCTTCACATATATTGGTGGGTACTGATTTACCGGATGCTAGTCAAGCAAATCCAATCCAGAGGACGTGTTGGTGATGATGTTCGATCCGGTCAGTGATTCTTCTCTTCTCATTTTCTTGGTGTTAGATCTATTTTGTTTCTCAGCAGCATAATCTTACTGGTTTCTTATAAGCCACTCGCTGTCAAACAGATTCTGAAGGCGAAGATGATCATGAAGATTAATCTGTAGGTTTTTGCATGCTTAACTGAGGAACTATACACCGTGTTTCCTACAGGAAGATACATCACATAAACACTGATTTCACTAGACCATATCATTGTTTCAGTGTCAAAAAAGTCAATCGCAATTTGCGAGTTGCTACGGAAGCTGCTCGTGCTGTCACATGCTTATGAAGCAAAAGTTGTTTTGTATTTTCCCTTAGATCCTCATTTGTAAAAAAGGGAGAACATAACAAGTTTGTTCATTCTTGTAACTGTGTAGACGATTAATTGATTCATGATGCATTGACGCAATCATGTAAGATGATGTGGCAACTCAGTTGACAACTTGGTGTATCTTCCGTTCTAATGGAAATTATGGACAAGAAGTTTAAAAGAAATCTGTAACATTGTTTACTCTTTTGCTTCTGCTGAACTCCGTCGCACCACCACCACTATCGACACAGTTAAGCATTTTGTACTTAACACTGTAAAAAACAAGAGCCTAGAGGTATTTTTGGTATTCACTTAATATTTTGTACAAGTGAGTAACAGAACTTCCAAAAGTTAGGCGACATGTTGGTAACAGTTTGAAAGATACATAAAGAATCAATACTAAGCCTATTTCAAAGGATGAAAAGGCCTCAAGCATGAACGAATTTGATGCTTCACAACATGTTCACTTTGTAATTGTGTAAAGAAGAAACAAGTCAGAATAGAATGTACAAGCTAGCTTAAGGTGAGTATTTTTCCACAAGCTTGTCAACATGGAGAAGTATGTCATTGATGTGAGGGCGCATTGCGGGTTGTGGCTGAAGCATCCAGGTAACAAACTTGTGAAGCGCATCAGGGTAAGGAGGGTTTGGTAGCACGGGCCACTTTAATTGTGCATTGATAATGGCCAGCTGCAAGCTTCCTCCAGATTCACCAAGAGCATACTCAAAGGGAGAAACACCATACCTATGAAGAATGAAATATGGACATCAGTGATTTATTAAGTACTTACAGGCTATCGCCCAATCTCATTCACGACTTTCCAAAGACCAAGATAGTGCGACTATATCTCGAGGAACTTTAGGAAATAAATTTGCTTAACGTTAGCTTCTTGAAAGTTGAGTTTGATCTTAAAACAATACAACATCTATTGCATGAGGCACAATTGATAGTTGCTTTCATGATTTTTGACGGAATGATCATTTCTGGTACTAAATCGGATGGTTGTCAGGACTGCACGAAAGTATGACATACAGATATTAATATGAAAAAGTTTGTAAAAACATGTAAGGAGTTGGAGCAATAGCACACCAGAAAAGCAACTGAGAATCAAACTAACACATAAGTCAAAATAAATGAGATGAATCAAAAATACTAGGGAAATTAACTCATGCACAAGCCACAAGGAAACTTACATGATGGCATAAAGTGTGCATCCTAGAGACCAGATGTCTGTCCTCTCATCTATATCGGCATGGCTTGGGCAGTCCCACAATTCAGGTGCACGAAAAGGTGCAGAGCAATGCTCAGCAGCCCATTCCTACACAGAAGCAAGATATGCACTAGTGTCACTCAAAAATAAGGATCAATTATTTAGATGATTACTCAGGCTTGTTACTTATCATATTATTATCTCTGTGTGTGTGTGTGTGCATGCGTGCGTGTGTGTGGCACCTGTTAGATTTCATCTCTAGCCTACCCCAACTTGTTTGGGACTAAAAGGCTTCTTTGTTGTTGTTGTTGTTGTTGTCGTCGTCGTATTACTCAGGTTTGTACCTTCACTAGCTTAGGGAAAGAACAAATTTGTGCAAAGTCAAACGCAATCTGGGAGAATGAAAATATCACCAGAAACAGAAGAACATTCCTAATAAATTGGCTATACATCTGAAAATGAGAAGTGAATCAAAATACATCTATAGGACAATGGCGAAACATCCTATAGGAATAACTGAAAACGCAAAACCAATATGCTGTAAAGAAGAGCTGTCTTTCAAGAAAATGCCACGGAGCTAAGACAAACCTGCAACCATAATGCTTCAGAACGAGAACGGATTTCATTTCTTGCAGGCCTTGCACTTCCAAAATCCATCAAAGTTGCAAGAGGTGCTTGTCCCTTTTGACGAGTTATAAGAACATTGCCAGGCTTGACATCATTATGGGCATATGGTGGATCAAAGGTGTGCATGTGCTTCAGTCCTTCACAGAGCTGTCGGTAGTACTATATTAGTAGACAAAGGGAGATGCAAGATGGAAACGAAACAACGGTAACAGTTACCCATGCAATGGCATGGGGAGGATAGCCTAGAACTATTTTTACTGCAACTCAGCATGTAATGCACATTTTCAATTTCTTGATTCGTTGGGAGAATAATTGAAATGTCTAATCAATATAGAACAGAGCAAGACAGAGGCATAAAATGATGATATCTCATATACTACCCATCCCGACATGAAAAATTTATAAGGAACCAGCTGGGTGGGGGGAGGGAGGGAGGGGGTGGGGGGGAGGATGACTAACCTAACATCTTACAATTCCCCCGAGCTTTTCCCAAGTTAAACAAGACGTAAACCATAATTGCATTTTGATAGTAGTAAGAAAAAGGAAGTGTGCCAGTCACCTGTGATTATATGCAATACAATTATACAAGACATAGTTTGAGTACTATACAAGAGTAAGTCGATGCAGAATGGTACACAAAAGCACTTAATTTGTGCCAACAGTTTGTTCTTCAGAAAGATCATGGAAGACTAACGTGATAAATTATTCCATACTGAAAATCAAATTCAACAAATGATAAAAAAATCATCTAAAAGCAACAAAATCACCATGATTTCAAATTTCACTATGACATCATCAAGAAACAATGTACTTGTACTATTGTATAGTAAAAAAACTGACCTGTTGGAATATTCGCAAAATATCGACTGTCGTATAGAATTCCTTCCTAGCCTGCATGACTTTAGCATTGTCGAACAAAGTACCATCCAAATAGACTGGGAAGAGTAAGTAGGCTTCATGGCTCCAATCTCCCTGTTTACTCTATATATGTTTCAAATAAGCCCTCTCAACATTAAATATACTTTCAAAGGTATGCCAAGTAACATGCCTAACCAGTTGAAACTATAAGATGTTATGGCAGGCTAAAATCCACATTATTGAATTCATTTTGCTTGCTATGATGTACTCATCAAACAAATAAGCCTCATACTGTCAGACATACATAGCACACTTTTTACATATTAACCAAGCTAAGTGCGTAGCTTCAACATGATTTTCTTAAATCTTGCACATACTTTGAGACTTCAAGATCCTACTGTGTATGGCATAGTAGGGCACGAGAGGAAGATACATAACATGTTTACCTTAACCGCTATTACGGAATGATCAAGAAGCGGCAGCAGATTTGGATGGTTGAACAAGGACGACACCCGGATCTCCTCCGTCACCAGATCCAGTTGCTCCCTGCTCTGTATCAGCACCTTCTTCATAGCATATGTCCCATCCTCTGAACCAACATTACCATGTCAGCATCACAAATCTCTCAGGGCACTGCAACGTTTCATAAAAATCTCCCAAAATTCCCAGTTTCACGCACCAATGAAAAAATAATAAGAACTTCAATTATGCATGTACGACAAGCCGTGGAATTACCAAATTCCAACCAGCTCACGACAACATCTAGTAGCAGGGGGGCAAGGATCGAAATTTACACGATTTTGGACAGAATACCACCCAATATGCATTTGTCGGCTCAAGAAATGCAAAATGATTTCACGTTTGGAAATCTAATTCGCAAGACTTTTGAACCAATCCAACAGACCAAGAACGCACACGAGACACGGAGGCGAGATCAGGGAGTCGCGAAGAGGCGAAGCGAGCCGGGCGGGACCTGAGACGTGGGAGGGGTGCCTGCCGCGCGCGGCGTCGGAGGAGACTTCGTGCTCCTTGACGAGGTAGACGAAGGCGAAGCCGCCCTCGCCGATCTGGCGGAGGACGCGGAAGCGGCGGTCGTTGATCCACACGTCGCCGCCACCCGTCGCCGCGTCGTAGAGGGCGTTGAGCCCCGATATGGAGCAGCCCATCCCCAGTGCCCTCCCCCTCCTCGCCGCCAGCGAACTCGGAAGCGCCTTCTGGTCACCGGCGACTGCGAGGGTAGAGGTACCAGACTATCAGGTCCACCAGCGGACAATGACTTGCACCTCTCCGTTCTCGTGTTTCTTGAAGAGTAGAAAGTCTTTCAAAAAATAAAGCAGAAAATCAAAGTTGTGGGAATAATAAAACATTATGAATTGACTGACATGTGGAATTCTTAAAAGATAAGAACAAAGAATTGAATAAAGGCCATCTAACAAAAGAAAATAGAGGATTTCTTTCGTCGGACTGGAATCCCGTAGAAATTTTTTATATGTGTCCCTCTATAACAAAAGAATTGGTCCTTAAACTTTTAAAAAAATTCTTAAACTTTTAAAAAAATTCTTAAAATTTTAAAAAAATTAATAATAAAAATTTAACAAAATTCAGCACTAAACATAGAAAAATATGATATGTTTTTGACATATCAGACAGCGGCAACGAAACGACGTGAGGGGTCACGCGGTGTGATTTAGGGTTAAACCCTAGCTCGCATGGTCCTTTAAGAGATGGACGCACACACTATCTAGAAGTTCCGAGCGAAGATTGTCCGAAGGATCCGAGCGAACACTTAGAAAAAAATTTAGAGTTCATTCGAAATTTACGGGTCGAGGCTCATTTGGATATTTCAGAGATAAAAACACTTCTGCACCGCAAATAAAAATTTCATACGAAAGTTCTAAGCAAGGATTGTTTGGAATGTTCGAGTGAAAGCACAGGTTCCAATCGAGACTTGTCTTGAAGCTCTGAGCAACAGATCAAATGTTCTAATATGCATATTTAGATGAAGATTGTGATGAGATAGAGATAGATAAGATCTAAGAAATCCTTATGCGTTCCTTTTACATCCAAGTGGGGAATAACAAACCAAGCGTAACAACATTTGGCTGCCAATTGAAAAAGATCAACTAAAAAATCTAGATAATGTATGCAAGATTGCAATAAAGTACCTAGACTTGTGAAAGAAAGGAAAAAACCTATATGAACCAAAGATGATGATCTTGGTGGTATTTCTACCATGTACGAGTTATAATTTACACTAGGACCAATATACATTGAAGCATAAGATTCCAAGAAGCAAAAACTAATATTTTGCATACACATCACCTTAAGAGTAATAAATACACAAATTTTCATGTTTCCCACACATTATAGGATATAGTGTTCATTCAGAGAATAACACTCCCCCTTGATGTGTCCATCATCTTAAGCTCCAAAACCAAAGCAAAGGATTCAACATATTTTCAAAGTTTCAAGCAATGTTTCGAGAATACGAGATATTTAACTCATTCCTCAATTGATGAGAACATGACCTCCATGGATAGAACCGCTGCTACCGCTACTTCGTCTACTTCCCTTGCTCCGAAGAACAACAAAAGTTCTAGCAAGATCTTCAAGAGCAAGAGAGGGTTCAAGTTCAAGCTTTTGGGAGAGGTAGGGACTTCAAGTGATGATGACTTCAGGACCTTGAAGCCCATGACGACATGAAGATGAAGACTGGAAAAACCCTAATGGAAGATCAAATGAAGCTTCAATCAAAAGTTGGAAGAATAAAGACTTAGCTATTTGTTGGTCTGTAATTTCACCACCCGGGAGAAGTCATAGCCAAAAATCATAACTAGCCGATTTAAACCAACATCAGGTCGGTTGAGTCCGATTCGGTCCAGGGATGCTTTTCCACCTATAAATGCCCCTTGGTCGCCACTGGATTCGTCAGGTTTTGTATGCAAACTTCTTGATCTTCTCTAGTGTCGGATAGTCCTAGTGTAATGACCGCTTGCGGAACCCCATTTTATCATCTCACTGAGATTATCATCCTTTATAGCATATTCACAATTTCAGACTGCTTATGCTATTATTTTCTTACTTGTTCTTGATTTGCTTGTAGGAAAAATCCTTCGTGGATAGGTCGACCGTGCTTCTAACAAGGTCGATAACACTGTGGAGTTGGTTTAGTGATTGCCATTTATATCAGTCGTGTACGGTTCTCCCTGTATGTTGGTAACCGAATTGTGAGAATCAAGTCCTCAAAATCGTAGTTATCCCTCTCATCGAAAGACCGGGAATCTCGGTTCACATCAAGTGGTATCAGAGCGCTAGGTTGCTACTGTCCACATATAGCTAAAAATAAAAAAAAATCCTTGTCCCAACCATTTTAAGCCTGCAATTTCAATCTCAGACTTTGCATTGTTGAATTATTGCTACATTAATCGTGCCGAGTTGCTAGTTCTAGATTGGTTTGTGGTTAGAATTTTCCTACTAGATTGTGGCGTACCCGGTTTTAAGGCCGGATAAACCCTTGTGTTCACTGTATCGATCCATGGATCAATAGTCGATACACACAAGTACTTGATAACATAACCATGCCATACATCATTTATTACAAACATCAGCCATACTTGGTCTTTAGTTCATACAAACCGGGCCTATTGGCCGAATTAAACAGCAGCAGAATAAAACACGGAGGATAGCCCATCGATATGCCGAACGACAGGCAACAGACTGGGGAGAAACCCTACGCCTCGAAGTCACTGTCGCTATCGCCAGACTGGTAATCCTCCTCTTCGTCTGGCCACATAACAAGCCAGGTTAGTACATTGAATGTACTCGCAAGCGCTCCGCCAGGGAGATTATTACGGATATGAGCATGCTCGGAGTTAAACAAGAACTTGGCTCTATCCTAAGTTTCATGTTGTGCGAGAAAGTAAGTTTGCATTTGAAATAAATACATAGATGTAAAAGCGATTTTATCAAAAACATCTCGACGCAGCGAGATAAAGTATTTGCTCAGATCACTCCACCCGCTACGACGGGGAGTTCAATTTTATGCTTACCGCTACAACGGCAAAGCACGGTACTCGCTCGGTTCCTCAGGGAGACACCGCTCACCTCGTACTTATGGGGATACCAATCACCCGGTTCCTCAGGGAGACACAGCTCACCTCGTACTTACGGGGATTCTAGGGTTTGCCCGAGTCCACGGGAAAACCCTTCTTCACACTTCCCGCTACAACGGGAACTTGGCAAACTGCCCTGCGAACACGGCGGTTCGCGTCCTTAAACCCATAACCCAGAAACCTTTTTGGGGCTTAGAAAGCCAGACTACTTTAGTGTGGCCTAACCAAGCTCGTCTATGATCGCGGACGCGGCTATTCGAATAGTTTTAACCCTCTGCAAAGGTGGTACGGCTTTACCCACACGATGTAGGTCACCCTGGGCATACCGTGCACTGCATACTACCAGAGCTAGTACAACGAGACCCTTCGCCGGTGTGAACCCAGCCATGAACCCGTCCGAAGGACATGTCCTAAACCTAGCTTGAGTCAATAACATCGCTACAAGCAGGTTGGTGTTCCAACTTTGTGGCGAACAATACCTCGCTAAACTGCTGTCTTTGTTCTCTACAGGGGTTACACCACCCCATCTGCACACTACTAACTGGCCACGGGTTCATGCTAGTTCAGGCCGAGTACTATGTCAAGTCCTTCCCACAAAGGACATGTGGCCGCATGGTAAGACTTGGTCAAACGGCACTTAAGATCGGTCCTTAGATGATCCGAGAAGGACTCCACACCATTCCCGTAAACGGGCAGCGAGAACCACGGCGGGCCTTACCTCGCTCTTTAACAAACTCCCTGTATTCACCCTTCATTACCGACCCGGATCAAAATCTTCTCCCTTTTTAGTTTGGTTTCGCAAAACCATTTTCGGTAAAACATACCAACCCATGGCTATGCTACCTTCATACACCTCCGGACACGACGGTCCGCTTCTCAAAAGTTCACCGCATAAAATATGGGGTGTTGCTATTTTCCTTTTTCTAAAACCCTAATTTTACTACGGCAGGGCTAAGCATGAATATATGTATATACACTACCCTAAGTTTTCCAATAAGATTTCCGGAATATATAGTCCTTAGGGCTACAAGGGATTCAGGGTCGGACTAGGGTTTTCTACACATCGGTATAACTATGCTACATAAAATAACGGTAATAGAATATAGCATGCATGTTTCGAAATCAAAATAACATTTCGTAAACTTGGGTTACAACATGATCAAGGGCGGAGAGCTTGCCTGGCAGTTCTTGGCTCGGTTCCGGATGCGGAGATGCTTCGGGTTCTTCCTGGCGCATGTACCTCACACCGTCAACTACACGTTCGGAAAAACTTCGAATAAGAACCAAGCATCACAAGAAACAAATAATAAAGGTCAGCATGCCTGCATGTTGGTCTCAGGGTTTTTGGTCGGAAGAATGATCATGATTGGATATTACTTGCCACATGAAATATGCATGCAATCTAGGGTTATGGTGGTTAGGGTTTTGAGTTGTATTGGCGTTCCTGTTATTGTCCTAACCGTGCAATATGTGTAAGTGTGCCTATACATGCTTGAGCTCTGGATCCTAACATTAGGGTTTTCTAAAGTCTAACAAGCGCGGTGGTATCAAGACTCACATGCATATGAGCATGGGCTAGGGGTAGGGTTTTAACGGTGAACATTTGCTCTACCTTAACCTTTGGAAACATGCTTCATACACATGCTTAGATACTGCTAGCTTAGCTATAGAAATTTGCATTTTAAACTTACTGAACAAATTGGAATGAATCAACCATTGGATTGAAATTCAAAAGAATTTAATTAATGAATGCATACTAGGGTTACTATCTGTACAGCAAAGGAAAATCAAAATTTTTGAAATTTTGTTTCAGCAAAAAGGTTCTAAATATTTTTCTGAGTAACTTTTATTTGGGGAGCAATTTCAAAACCGGCTTAGATTTAGCCGAACCGGTTGAACCGAGAGGGGAATGGAATTTAGCAGGAAACCGGCCAGTCAACAGGAAGGACCGGGCTTGGAACTGAGCGGGAGAACTTGGGTGGGCCGCGGGCCCATGCGTCGGTGGCCGGCATTGGTTTACTGTGGCGTGGGACCTGATCTTCCTTCTGGCCCAGCGGTTAGCGGCGTGGCTGCTTGCCCTTTTGGGTGGAGACCTCACCTGTTGGCCGAGGCGGTTGAGCACAGCACCGAGGTGAGCTCCGCCGGCGACGTGGGAGATGGAATCGGTGCTAGGGGCAACGATTTCGGAGATTAAAAAGGGGAATCGGCTCGGGGGAAGATGGCGAGTGGTTTGGGGAAAAGGGTTTCTGCCACGGGGAGCTCAGTTGCAGAAATTTCGTGGAGGCAGAGGGGGGTGAGCTTCCTGGTGATGGCGGCAAGGGAACTCGAGGGAGATGAATTGGGGCCTGAGTCGGTTTTAGGGGTAAGGGCTAGAGGTGCTGTGGTGGTTCAAAGAGTTTGGCATGCCTTAAATAGGCTGGTCGTCGGGAGCATGGGGACGGCGGCCGCCGTGCTAGACAGAGCTCGGTGGGGGCGGCTCTTCCAAGCGGACAAGGTGACGCCGAGGTGACCGAAGAGCAGCAGGGGGGCGAGGGAGGCAGGTGACGGGACGGCGTACGGTGGAGAGTCTTCGGCAGCTGGAAAACGTGGGGCGGTGCGCGGACGCCGGTGAGCGACATGCCAGGGCGTGGCGCGCGTGTCCAGAGCGCGGCCAGTCAGGCTCCCGAGCGGCATGGGCGCGCCAGCGAGTGCAGAAGCTTGCCGGCGATGCACTGCTGTGTCCTGGGCATTGAGACGACTCCAGAGGTGGTGTAGGGGAGGTGGGGCAGTATTTGGTGCAGAGGGGAGCAACTAATGGGGCATGCCATTGCCGGCATGAGAGGATGGGGGAGTTGAATCCCATGGCAAAGGACTCCCTGCTTAGGTGAGGGGATGGAACGATGTCTGAGATGATATTAGAGGTGAGAGCAGCATAGAAAATTGCCTGGAGTTCTGAGGTGTTATGCCATTGTGCACTTGCCCGTGGCGGCATGATACGACATGGAGTTGAATCCCTGTGGAGCTGGGGTTTTCTACAGGATCCAGCTGCTGGAAACGAGTGCCTGGGGATGACAATTACTTTGGTCGGCAGTTGGGGGCAAGTTAGTTGGCAGTTGAGCTCAATTTCATGAGAAGGAGAAATTTCTGCTTAAGTGTTCGATGGCTGCCCTGGCCAATATTTGTACTGTGGATAGAAATTTTTTTACAGAAATGGAACAAGGGTACTGAGATGAGCTATGTGGAATTTTTCTGGAATTTTTTGGGCAAGAATCAAAGGGGTTGTAGTCCAAAGGGAGGATTTGACCTAATTTTAAATTTGAATGCAATTCAAAATTTTTGAACTGGACTTCCAAGTTTTATCTCATAGGTTGGTGAAGAATAGACTCAAGAAGCTACTGGAGTTTTTCTAGTCATTTTGGAGAAATTAAAATACATGTGATAACACTTTTTGATTTTCTGGATGCGAGAAAACCTAATTAGGGTTTTGGACGACAGATGAGGTTTTTTAGGGTTTCAGACAACGGCAAGACTGTGGTAGGGTACAGGAGGGTTAGATAACATGCTTGGGTGGTTGGAAACGAGTTTGGGCAGGTTGCCACTTAGGGTTAGGGTTTTAGGGGCGTCGTGCATAAACAGTGCGTGTGTCCGATTAGGGTTAGGTTTTATGAATGCACATGTGATGACGGGTGGCAACCCGGGTTCGTTGCGTGATGGTGCAACGTAACTCGAGTGCTCCCCATGAGATGACATGCGATGATAAAATTCAAAATCCAAATATGCATGGCTTTTTAGCTTAAGAGTATACACGCATATACGCGCTTAGGGTTTCGGGTTTTCAGGGAAAACCCGATTAGAAAAACAGGGTGTGACATAGATCAAACTGCTTTTGTCAATATTCATCCAAAAAAGAAAAATATAGCAGTAGGTCGTTGCCTCCTTGTCGTACTGTTTGCTGCCACTTCAGAATAGGTGGCCACCTCTAGTTGGTCTGACCGCCACTTTGGCCGGTCTAACCGCCCATGCATCTTAGCGTGCACCACGACTACTCAATGTTGCCTCCACTATTCCCTTGCTGTCATCGCCTTCACCATCCATCATCATCAGATTCCACGCCACCATCTTGCCATTACCACTGCCGGTTGCATCAAGTATCACCACCATGGTCACCGCTGATGTCCCAGCAAGGAGAAGGGCACCAAGACCAGCTAGGGTTTGGCTTGGGGAAGAAGAGGGGCTCCATCCATCGTTGTTCAAGTTCACATCAGAAAAGCTAGGAAGAAATCAAACTCGGCAATAAAATAGAGTCTGAATCGATGAAGTTGATCTGACCAACTAGACGGCTACAAGATACATGTGGCTGATCGCACATAGTCATCTCTATCCGCCCACATCACCTGTTCTGACCACCCAGGAGGCTGGTCTGACCGTCTCGCTATCGTATCACATGACACCATACTATTTCTGCCAGTGCTAAGGTAAAAACAAGAATAAGACTGGTTTAAGCCGACACTTGGCTGGTTTAAACCGACTAAAATAAAAAATAAAAAGAACAAAAAATAAAAAACAAATTCCTCATAGCTTTAGCTTACCACTACTGTTCGATCTGACCGACTCCGTAGCCGATCTGACTGCCCAAAGGGTAAGTTTTTCAACTGTCCGGTCTGACCGATTTTGCAGCCGGTCTTACCGAGCCCTCTATTCGCCCTTTGTTATTTCTCAGTTGTTATTCCTTCTTCTGATCGTGTTATGTTAATTCATCCTTTGTTTCAGCATCTAGGTTTAGGTTTATTTTAGCTCATACTAGTCAAAGTCCAGCAACTAGGGCTAGTAGTTTTGAGCATCCTTTCAACTCGTAGTACTACTTTGATAATTTTTTAATCCTTGCTACCATACTTGAGCCTACCTAGCTCCACTTTTCTACCAAGTGTACAAGTTCCGACATTGCTAATTCATGGCCATTGCTCCATCCAATCTTCATTGGTTGTTTGAAGCCAACACTAGTATACCGATCACTACCTATTGCATTGGTAAGAATGAGTAAGAATTTTGTACTAAGCTTGAGTGTGAGAACTTGCCACCACATCCTAGTAGTTGATAGGGACATATACTTGTGATTTGTTTCCTTTTTTCTACTAACAATGGCAGGGTCTTAAGTTCTAAGGTTGTCGGGCAGGATCTCAAGTTCTAAGGTTGTCGGCTAGCACTATACTAGGAGATGAGGTAGAAGTTTGTACGAGCATGGATCTACCACCCCGAAGGTACGAGAACATCATGATGAATATGTTCAGCAATGACGACCCCGTTGTACACGCCCATTTACTGCCATTACACCTTCGCAAGAGCCGCCTCGTCAAGTACATATGTGTACTACATGTACGCCATCACTGAGGCAATTTATGCTTCCCAAATGGCTAACATCAAGACGATGCTTTTGGACCTTCACACCTGCTTGCAAAAAAAGAGTCCATCCTCTACAATAAAAGTACCTACCACACCTGAGTCGATCCTAAAAGGTAACAACAAAGGTACTGTTTCAAGCACCCCACATGAGATTAATCTTTGTGATGATTAAATTGAACACTTCATGTGTTGAGAGTGCTAATTTACCCACTAATTCTATCACACCAGTTATTGAGCAAAGTGTTGCTAAATTGTGTGCACCAACTATCGAAATAATTTTGCCTATTGATTTGAGTGCACCATGTGATAATATAACTGAAATACCCGTTGACCTAATCGCATGTCCTATTACTACAAATAACTTTAATCCAACAGACACATTGTGTCACCAAATAGATAATTTAGCCAATGATTTTTGTGCCTTATGTGATACTATTGATTTATCTACTGATTTGAATGCACAAAGTTATGTTACAAGTGCAATTCATTCTAAAATTCCCGATTTGGATGTCATGCAATATTGCTGATGATGTATTATCCACTTTGGACACCCCAAATTGTGATTTAAATAATATAGCTACTGATTGAGTGCATCTCATGTTGAGCATAATTCTCTTGATGTCCCGAGTGCACCCATTACTTTAATTGATGATGATAATGAGCCATTTGAAGAACCTATTTCTGATTTAGGTTGTGTAGAGCTAATTAAATATGAAGATGTTCTTGCAAGGTTATCACCTATTGAATCTTTATGTTACATTATGCTTGATAAACCTATGCCTTTGTCACATACTATGAATAGAGTTGTTGAATTCACAAGTTTAAAATCTCTAACTAGTGTTTACACCTCTGACTATATATTTAATTTCATTGGATAATATGGTGTAGACAACAAATTCTTCATGCATAGGATTTGCATCACTTGTGATCAGTGGAATGCTTTTAAATTTTCTGATTTGAGATAACAAAATGTGCCAGTGCTTGTTCCTTTTGATATGACCTCAAGCATTAGATATGAATTTGTACAACATAACTTGCCGCATGATTGCTTAAATTTTAGAACATTAAATTGCTCTAAATTTCAACATATTGTAGCTAATAATTTGAGAGTCATTAACGTGTATTCACCCATGTTGGGATGGTGTAAGGAACTTTGAAAATTCAAACCTCCCTATCAATGCTTCACTTATATTTGTAAAGATGGTTGCAAAACTTTAGGTGTGGATATTTTGTTAAGTTGATGATTCTTTTTCTATATTTGTTGCTACTTGTTGATGTTAAATGTGCAACAATGGAGATGAATTAAAATAGATGACATATACATATACAATGTATTTCTTTGGCATGTTTTCAGCTTATGCAAAGCTAAGGATGGCTTGGTTTTCAAGAAAGGGAGGATGATGAGGACAGGACCTCCATGGTTACAACTGCTGCTATCACTACTTCCTCTACTTCCCCTGCTCCAAATAACAAGAGAAGGTCCAAAAAGATCTTCAACATCAAGAGAGGGTTCAAGTTCAAGCTTTTGGGAGAGGGAGGTACTTCAAGTGATGATGGCTTCAAGACCTTGAACCCCCCATGACGACATGAAGATGAGGACCAGGAAGCCGTAACTAGAAGATCAAATGAAGCTTCGGTCAAGAGATGGAAAAATAAAGACTTAGTTATTTGTTGTTCTGTAATTTCACCGATCGGCAGAAGTTCTAGCCAAATATCATAACTAGCCGATTTAAACCGACCTCAGGTTGATTTAAGCCAACTGAACTGACTTAGGCCAGTTGAGTCCAATTCGGTTCAGCGATGCTTTTCCATCTATAAATACCCCCCGGCCGCCACTCGGTTCATCAGGTTTTTTTAGTTAAGAGTTTAGCCATGTGCAAACATTGTGATCTTCTCTAGTGTCGGATAGACTTATTGTAAAGACCACTTGCGGAACCCCACTTTATCATCTCATTGAGATTATAATCCTTAAAAGCATATTTGCAATTTCAAATTTCTTACGCTATTACTTTCTTGCATGTTCTTCAATCTGCTTGCGGGAAAAATCCTTCATGGATAAGTAAGGGTGGAAACTGGCAGCGGATAATCCATATTATCCGATATTCATATTCGAGAAAACACTAAAACGGCAAGCAATATCCGTATCCGAATTAAAAACGGATGTGGATAAGGATATTATCTGGATTTATTTCCCGGATACGGATGCGGATATGGTACTGGATTATAAAACAAATGCGGATAGGGATACGGATATATCTGTATCCGAATAAAGTTATATTAGCCCATTTCAACAAGTCTCTCTAAGTCTCTAACTCCTTAGCCCAATTATATAGCCCATTAAGCTCAATAGGCATAGCAAAACTCTATTTCTCTATGTGAGACATATTTTTATCATCACTTATCCATATAGAAAATATTACTATCGTATGTCATTGATTTATATATGTTATTAACTCATGATCATGTTCATGCACTTATCTAGTTATGTGGTTTACCATAGTCTATCATTAAAGCTGTAGGATATTCGCATCCGACCGAATTGAGTATATATCCGATTCGTATTCGAGTAACATCCGATCCGTATTCGTATTTGACAACATCCGTATTCATATCCGTATTTGCTTTGAAAATATGGAAACGGAAGTGGGAAGGGCACTATCCGATCTGTATCCGATCCGTTTCCACCCTTATGGATAAGTAGGCCGTGCTTTTAGCAAGGTCGGTAACGTTGTGGAGTTGGTTTAGTGATTGCCGTGTATATCAGTCGTGTACAGTTTTCCCTGTACAGTTGGTAGCCGAATCGTGAGGATCAAATCCTCAAAATTGTAATTATCCCTCTCATCGAAAGATTGGAAACCTCAGTTCACATCATCAACTCACAAAACCATGCTCATCTAAAGGCTTGGTGAAGATAGCCGCTAGTTGTTTTTCCATCCTTACATGGCTTAAGACTATTTCTCCCTTTGTCACATAATCCCTAAGGAAATGGTGTCAGATATCTATGTGCTTGGTTCTTAAGTGTTGGATGGGGTTGTTGGCTATTTTGATTGTGCTTTCATTATCACAAAAAAGAGGCACTTCTTTCAAATCAACTTCATAATCCTCAAAGTTTGCCTCATCCAAAGGAATTGTGCGCAATAACTACCTGCCGAGATGTACTTTGCTTTATCGGTGGATAGGGTTACAAAGTTTTGCTTTTGGGATGACCATGACACTAAGGATCCACCAAAGAATTGACACGTGCCGGAGGTACTCTTCATATCTGCCTTGCAACCCGTGTAGTCCAAACCTGAATATCCAACAAGATCAAAACTGACAGCTTGGGATTCCACAAATCCAGGTTAGGTGTATGAACTAGATATCTCAAGATTCTCTTAACGACCACAAGATGGCACTCCTTAGGAGTGGCTTGAATTCATGTACACATGCACACACTTAGTATGATATAGGACTAGATGCACAAAGATAAATAAATGAGCCAATCATGGGTCGATATACCTTTTGATCCACGGGTTTACCTTCTACACCGAGTCGAGTGGCCTTTTGTTTGCATCGGTGTATGAATAGGCTTGATTTTATCCATGTAAAACTACTTGAGAATGTCCTCGATGTACTTGCATTAACTTATGAAAGTACATTCCTTGAGTTGCTTGACTTGAAGTCCAAGGAAGAATTTTTTCAAATCACCCGCCATGGACATCTCGAACTTATCGGCCATCATTTTGCCAAATCTTTCACTAAAAGCATTCTTAGTAGACCTGGAGATAATACCGTCGACATAGATTTGACAAACCAACAAGGCACCATCAATGAATTTGGTGAAGAGGGCTGAGTCACTTTTCCTGATTTGTAAGCTCATTTTGAGTAGAAACTCCTTAAGGCACTGATACCATGCTCTAGGAGCTTGTTTGAGCCCATACAGTGCTTTATGGAATTTATACACCCAACATGGGAGGTTACTCAAGATATATCAGTTCAGAAATTTTACCATTCAAGAAGGAAGTTTTGACATCCATTTGATATAACTAATTTCATTGTGAGAAGCAAAAGTAAGCAATATACGAATGACTTCTAATCTAGCAAGAGCCGTAAGTTTCTTCAAAGTTCAACCTTCAACTTTGGTGTAACCTTGAGCGACTAATTGATTGCTTGATGTCCTTCAACTGTAGAGGATCAATTGTAGCGTTTTTGATGAGGAGTGCTCAACCCATAAGGAAGCGTCGAAAGGTCCACTTGAATCAAATTTGAAATCACACTTAAAACAAGTAAAAGTGAAGGATGAGATGCACAACTATCTTTCTCAAATAGTTCTGAATCTCGTTAAATGATGGATAATTAAAACATGCAGTTGCCAGAGCTAGGTACCTAAAACTATTTTTGGAATAAATAAACGTAGAAAATAAATAAATACTAAAAGTGCTAGGAAGAGGGTTCTAATGGTGGAAAATTAGGCATGAGGTATATCGGTTCACTAGTAGCAATTCTCAAGAAAATAATAGGGATTGTGCAGCATATAAAGTACCAACTACGTCACAAGAAATAAATGAAAGACTAGTATTAGTAGCATAGATAGATGAAATCAACCATTCATCCAACCACCAATTTGAGGCGTACATTAACGTTATTGCTGGAACAATACTAATAATTTCTCTAAGGAAATACAAGAGATGGCCGCAAGATTGCCTGCTCTACCCCATCACCCGTGCGTAACAACAAATGCATCGCTAAGTGTCTTGCTTGGCCATATCAAGAGACACAATCAAATATTACTTTTAAAGACATAGCATGCTAATAATTAATTCCAAGCAAATAATTGATTATGTCAAAGATGAATGGTAATCGTAACAACATAATTGCGTCAAAGATGGATGGACATCGCAATAATCATGAGAACGCTACATAGCTACTAACACACCTCGTAGACTCGATGGACTACTCACGAATCATGAACAACATCAAGAGTGAATAGTAGATTGATTCCATAACTTAAAGAAATAGCAAGGTACAAACCAATCCAATGTTGTTGATGTTCAAGATGAAGTACAAGGAGACATAATCTATAGGTGGTGATGGTGGAGATGGAAAACTATTGGTCCGATGGCAGTGGTATTCCTCTATTTCTCTTCTTCCTCTCTTCTCCCCTCTCTTTTTTGCCTCTTGTTTGGTGCGACCTTCTATATAAAAAGAAAAACCCATGCGGAAGGTTTTTTGTCGGTGAAACAGATCTACTCGCGAAAGGGCAGTGGCGGCCAAGCCCTGTGGGCCCCACACGACAGGCTATGGTGGTAGAGCCTGCCGTGTGGACCTGTGGTGGCTCTGCTGCTCGCTTCCTTTCGCATGGAGTCACCCCCACTTCAAAATACTCTCGAAAATATTGGATTTTCTGATTTTTATGGTGTTTTTCCTACGTACACAAAATAAGAGAGAAAATCTGGCAGTCCGATAGTTTATTAAATAATGTAGAAAATCAATTAAACTGTATAATGGAAATACTACAAAAATATATTATTAAACTTAGAAAACATGATACGTGTTTTACGTATCAAACCCTCTCCCGAATTTTAAATTCTTACTCGTCCTCGAGTAAGAGAAGTAAGTCATCCGTAAGGAACTTAAGTTTGATAATGACTTTGAGTAGTAGAAGTCATACCTGATTGGTGTATCTTGGATTATGAAATAAAGTAATACCTAAAAATCATACAAGAGAAATATGCAACGCATAGGTATTTGTCCAAAAATAATTATTACCAATCATTAAGCCTAAGGTTGTCTCTGAAATTCAAATGCTAAGATCACAATTGAAAATAGAAAATAAATTATCATTAGAAAATAAATTATCCTACTCATGCCTAGAGAAAAAATAGAATGTTTGAGGTTTATTAGAGAGCAAGAGAATATCGCAATGAAACTTTCGGTGGTCACCTACTAGAGGCAAGTGATAAGTGCAAAGCCTTATGTACCAAAATGTAAAGATCCTTAGAATTCTTTGCTTTTGAAAGAATAAGCAATTTTTTTGTCACTGTTTGTTTCATCAATTCATCCACAAAAGTACTTGATATCTTGTGCTTTGGTCACTTTGCGAGATAATGATAGGGGTAGTAATGTCTCAAGCAAAGGAAAAAGGAAAATCTCTTGCAAATACAAAGTGATCTCCAGGCCCTAGTGTTGTCCTAGTTATCGATATTGCAAGATGAGTAAAGATACCATATAAATGCACAAGTGAAAATTATATCACAATAAAAGAGATGCTCTCTAATGATATAAGTGAAATCCATGAACAAGATCTATGCTCCATAAAATATAAGTGAAGACCATGAGCAAAATAATGATCCAAATGATATAAGTGAAAAATATGAGAAAAATGAAGCTCCCTAACAATATAAGTGAATATCATGAGCTAATGAATGGGCTCAAAATATATAAGTGAAGCATATAAGCCAAAATGGTGTTGCTACTGTGAATGCTATGCTAAATATATGCACTAACTGTACATGATCATCTCTCATAAAGAATAATAAAAGCATATAAAAAAACATGGTACCTCTCTTCTACTATTTATTTATTTTTCTAATTTTTAATTTTTAATTTTTATCTCTTTATTTATTTCTTTCTTTGTTTTAAAGCCCCACAGAGATGGGAGGTACCTTATAACGATGTGCTCTTTTCATGGCATAACATGTGAGGCATTAAAGAACAAGGCTATATGTGTGCGTGCAAAATTAACTCTAATAAAATGATAAATAAATATTAAGTGTAATGACAAGATAATCGAATGGCTAAAAGGGTAAAGAGCCATGATAGGTAATGGATATAAATGGCAAAACTGAAGTGCTTTTGAGATGTATTTTTTTTTGTACCGCATGTTCTGTTTCAATGTCTTCATTACCACCTCAGGGTCATCTTTATTTTATTTACATTTTATCTTTTTATATTTAGAGAGACATACTCATGGGGTTAGATGTACCAGAGAAGTACATAAAATATCAATGTGATAAATACAAAATCAAGTACCATGGAGGCTAGCAAATAAGATGGAGTGGAATGACCAAATCAGAGAACATTCTTGACTAAAGTATAATGATATAAAAAATAACAAGTATCTTTAAACCAATTTGTATTGTACTTTACAATGTTCCACATTGGTTAAAATCTAGTTCAACATACACCATGCCTCTATTCATTATAAAGTGACAACTATGCTCTCATTTAAAGTTTTACTGATGCATGGCAAGGTAGTAAGTCAACATCACAAGAAAATATTAACTATCCCAAATCACAACTTTAAAAAATGAGTGATAATATCAATAATAGTCATAATGGTAATAATAACTAATGGACAAAGTGGGTTATCACAAATCTTTGCATAGATAATTCAGTTATTTTAATAAAGAAGAAGCAATATACCTCAACCGTTATGCCTCCTTCTAACTCATTGCCATTAAGAGACACATAAAGCAATTGTTCCTATATTTCCATTATAACTCAAACTGAAAGGACTAGCATAGATAATAACATAATTTATCATCAACACCAACACCGCCCTTTGATAAAATAGAACGACTAAGTAAAGACTCTTTGTCTCCAACTAAACAGTTTATTCAGAAATATAAAAAATAGGGGTGTTGGTTAAGCCAACTTAAAGCAAGCATATCAAGTTCTATAAAATTAATGCAAAGGCATAATAATAAATGTCATGAGATAAACGAAAGGAATAAGGAATTTACCCTTTTTTGGGGGGGTGAGGATCCACCCAAGTTAAAGCTTTCATGATGGTGGAATAATTTGAACACCTCCTTTCCTCTTAATTCTTTTCCAATAAAAGATTAGTTCTTGCATAGAAAATATAGAGGAACTGTTCGAGCCATTATAGATTAAACAAAAACCCAATTAATGCTATGAAAATAAACTTTAAGTCTCTGATGTAAGGAGCCTAAACATACAAAAGAGATCACGGAAATATTTCTAAAGACCATAAAAGAATTAAAATAGCTTTAAAAACATGACATAAATTTATAAAAATCTAAATAAAGGCTATATCAGTAAAACAAAGGCAAAGAAAATTTACATTTAGAAATAAACAGGCAAATTTATATTCAGAAATAACTTGGAGAAGCAGATTTACATCATCGCAATAATCATGAGTACACTATATAGCTACTACCACACACCTTATAGCCTCGATGGACTACTCACAAATCATGAACAATATCAAGAACGAATAGCAAATACTCAAATCAATGGCTAAATTCTCAAAGGTGGAGAATAATTAAGTTTTTCCTAGCCATGACATAAAGCATGCAAGGCCACGTACATCCCCAAATCAACGATTCATTGATTACAAAGATCTTTCTCTCACTCCATCTATCCCTAAAAAATTCTCACCTAACGGTGCAAACCGATATGTTCATCTAATATACATACGCGCTCATACACTAGTACAAGGACTACATCACTACCAACAATTAATTCGTGCAAACCATCTCATACTATGATACCCATGCCATGAAACAACACACTACTCGAACATAGAGGAAACGAAACAATAAATCATAGGGAAATAATCTATTGAATCAAACTCAATGTTAAACATGCAAATTATAACAGGTATACAAGGGAGAAGAGAGGGAGGACGAGGTTGTGGCGATGGCGGTGGTGCGGCGACGTGCATGCAGCGGTTGGGCGGTGGCCTGGAGGGGCGGCGCCCCCTCCTTTTCCTTATTCCTTGGCTTCTCCTTGCTGTAGTAGATGAGTTCTTGGGTGGATGATGGCTGTGGAGAGGTGGAAATTTCGTGGTTGTTGGTTGTGTCTAGGTTGGTATAATGATGGCTAGAGTTTCCTCTCTCTCTAAATAGCCTCTAAAGTCTCCCCTAAGCCATCTAATCGAATCTCTTTTGATCCAATGGCTCTTGGAAATGTATAGAAGCTTCCAAAGCCTTCGTTGTCCTCTCATTAATCAAATGTAAAAAACCACTATCAATTTAGAGTTGAATCGATAAAGTTATAGCAATTCCCCTAGCTCCCGTCAGGCGCCCGTATTGGGCCCGAAAGTTTGGATTTAGCTCGATTTTGCAATCTACATAATTCATTCATCCGAGGGACGAATTGGGTAATTCTTGTACCCGTTTTGGGGTAGCTTAACAAGAAATCGATAAAGTTATAGCAATTCCCCTAGCTCCCGTCAGGCGCCCGTATTGGGCCCGAAAGTTTGGATTTAGCTCGATTTTGCAATCTACATAATTCATTCATCCGAGGGACGAATTGGGTAATTCTTGTACCCGTTTTGGGGTAGCTTAACAAGAAAAACAACTTTTGTGTTGTAAACTTTCTGATTTGAGGTCATATTGGTGGTGAAGATGTCAATAAACCATATATTGCCTCCCGAAACTCATCCGGATCATTTCAGAATTAGCTCATATTTTATTAATTTTCCACTAGGGCTCCAAGACATCATCCATATACAATAAATTAAATAAAAATAATTAAATGTAAACAAAAATATGAAACTATACAATGTAGGCAATAAAGAAACAATTGTGCAATATTGAATAAATAAATATTAATAAAGAGAAATAATTGGCACTTTACAATAATAATTTGCAATGGATAAGTAAATTATACACACACACACACACACACACATATATATATATATATTGGATGTATCATATGGTTGTTGCCAGATCATAAGAGTCACTCCACAAATCAATAGTTACCATCTCACCGAAAGATCAAGATACCCATTTTCAAATCAGGTGGTATCTAAGCTACAGTTGATCGGTGAGAATTTATCTTTTCATAGTTTAGATATGTTTTTGCCTATACTCCGAAAAGCCGCAAAAAAATTAGTAAATTAGTTCCTCCGCTATCCAAACCATCTGTTTGCCATTACATATTTCATTTCAGTAATTTGCTTCGTTAAATTTGTGGTTGCATCATCGTGTCAAGTTGCTGGTTTTAGCTAAAGTCTCGGTGTCTAGTTCATCTTTGTCGTGTTCATCTTGTTCCTATACCACTACCTTTGCATGTGCCATCATATTGTATCTTGCATCTTGTTGTTGAGGTGTTTTTACCATCATCTTACTACCCTACCACCACCCTCTAGCTGATCTGGTTTGTGTTGCAAGTAATAAAGGATAGGGGCAGCCAAATAACAATAAAGCTGATAAACACAGGTGAAATTTGTTTTTTTTTAGGTAAAACACAGGTGAATTGATGCCACTGCTAACATCACAAAGCATATTAGAAAATTGTTAAGTTATAGCAGCCACATGGCTAAATATAGTAACTAAGACTTATGAAAGTGTAGATGTCTCCATCTTAGTCATAGGCAGTCGACCAAGTCCGCATGACCTACTTCTCGGGATCATTATAGTAGTAGTACTCATCTGCATCTCCATCATCGCAGTCCTCTGTACACCACCATAACAAGACATCTCAATGAGTACTTCGTGTACTCAGCATGTGCCCCCTCATAGGAAAAACACCTAAACCAAGGTACATGGGGCCACAAAGGAAGGTTTTCTGGCTCTTTTGTGTAAAATAAATTTTAGTTGCAGTACTATCATAGATTCGAAGGTAGGTTTTGATGAAAATCAGTTTTTATATTAGGGGTGTTTCACAACAATGTACGGGGTCCACGACCAATACATACAAGCAAGGAACTCCTGCTTTAGCTTGTCCATAGGTTCCATCAACAAAGGGGTAGAGGGAAGTAGCAACGAAGCAAGGACATATCCTTTTCATCATGAATGAGTCATGTGTCACCCATGACTGTGGATACGTCTAATCGATTAGTTTACACTCTGTACAGGTTATACACTTTATCCACACGACACGATCATCCCTTTATGCCAAGCTAATCATGTACACACGCTCATCATTGTGTCGATAGAGTGATCATGACGAGATCTTTTAGCTAGACCCCCCCATTGGTGTAACATGCCCACTAGGTCTGACACGGAGTTGAGAGTACATCTCCACCCTCCGGCCCCTCATCTATGCCGAGCATCCTCGTCGCTATGTTCACTCATTCTTCGATATGATGACACCGACACCAATGGCTAACTAACCTACTTAACCAATCCAATGTTCATATAGCATGTGGTTGTACTGTTTTCACAATTCTTGGGTTCAAGACATCGGCTTTATTCAATACGGATGACCAAATGTTCATTCAAATCTGATCCAACTGTTGCCTACACCTTTTAGATGGTAACTTTCACCCAGAGTAGCAACCGCACCTTTTAGATGGTAACTTTCACTCAGAGTAGCAAAGAAGGAATAGAGAGAGAAAGAAGAAAAAGGGTGTCCGGACTAGCTCAGCAAGTTCAATAGTAGAAATATCGATCCAAAGATCATTCCTCCGAGGAGGTAATTCAAAACATCTTAGAGATAGTTTAAGCATGGTTAAGAATATCTCTACTCTATTCATGAATATTAAAATATTAATCTACTCAGAGTATCAAGTAAAAGGCGACAAGTAGATAAGGTAAAAAGTGTCAATCGACACACTAGCTACAAGAATAAAACAACATGCATATTTATAAATAATAAAATATAATAAAATTCAGAAATATAGGATCAACATGACCAAGAACAGGGTGCATGCCTTTGTTGACGTATTCCTCCACTTCTCCTTGAACTTGCCCTTGGACAACCTCATCACTTCCTACTCATCATTAAAGAATAGAATGCAAGCCAATGAATAAACAACTCTAAATAACTCGATGCAATAAAGAAAGAAGAGAGCCAATGGAGCGATCAAGGATATAGTTTGGCTTTAGAGGAATAATGAAAGTGACTGGGATTAGATGAAGGGATTGTTGACAGAAGGTTAAACTACTAAAAGATAGGAAGGACATCATCTCGCAAAATGAGACCTAGGATCATTCCAAACTTTAAGTAGTTCAGGAAAAAGATTATATATTATATATGGCAAGAATAATAGGTGATACATGGACACTAGGTCTGTGGACCTGGTCCACAAAGGGCAGAGGTTTATCGGCTGGCGAGTGAGAAGCACGCGTCACTGGTTATGTTTTCAAGAGATAGAACAACACATGTGGGGACCAATGTAAGTGAGTTAGAATAGAGTTTAACAAAGTTACATCCATAGTTTGATCGAAGGCTACAGAAAGGAGGTATAGAGAAATTCTTGATAAACATGGCAATACCACAAAAATCAGAATATGATATGAGGTTAAGACCAACTAGGGTTTGATCCGACAGAAGAAAGAGCTGTGTAGATACGGGTAATGGTATTGAGGCATTAAGATGAATTGAGATATGCCACTACTCGAAGATTCAGTTTCATGCTTCATGGTAGAAAACCTATGATTGATCGAAGACTCATGTCAAGGGCTAAATATTGATCAAGGGACTGATCCCTAGAAGATCGTCATTACATTAGGGGTGCAATGGACATGACCAAAAGAGGGTTTCACAATAGATACGATGTATAGGGTCCACATGCTACTGCCATGCTATAGCTGGCACAAGAAACCATGCCTTATAACAGTGATAGGGTTTATGAGCATATATGCACGGTAGAGCTTATCAATTAGTAGCATGCCACTAATCGATACATGGACCCATAAGGGGTGAGAATGAAACTTCGTTTCGGATGTAGATAATCAACAAATTCTGAGGTTTGGGTTTGTCGGTCAGGACGACATCCTCGGAAGGGATATACTGATGTTAGATAGGTTACGGATGGCTTGCTGACATCAAATCAGATGTTCAAATTCTACGCAAAGAGATTAAGGATACAACAACTCACGACGCTTTCATGGCAAAGGTATACGGTAGCGGAAGAAAAGATATTAGGTCACCGGGAACGGCCATGCCCTTGAGGGATGGTGATGTCTTGATAGATGGAGATGATGATGTCCCATAGGAGGAGAGGTTCAAAGGATTACCATGGAAACCTTGTAGCTGCAGCTACAAAGGCTGTCGTGGTAGGACACGATAGGATGAAAGACTTGTCACGATAGAGTTACTTTTGTCACGGTAGGATGTTGCAAGAAGCCGTGAAAGCTATGGATGGACATGCTACCACGAACCGAAGTCCGGAGAGCAAGGAACAGAGTTACAACAAAGCAAACATTATTGTCGTGGCAACTATAGGTGACGCCAAGGCAGGATAGGTGCTTCACGGTAGACTTAAATGTTGACGTGGCAACATCGGGAACATGTCCTGGCAGAGACAAACGGACATGGGACGGAGCCTAGGTATTGAATACCGAGGTCCTAGGGTTTGGATTGATAGAAGGAATTGACAGATGACCTGCTAATAACATCAATGGTCGAACACTATCTTTAGAGTTAACGAGTCTATGTAAGACATCTGTCGTTAGGAATGGCAACACTTATCGTGCATATGATTCTGACTAGAAGAGGTGAGGTTTAGAATGTAGGTCAAAGGCGACTGATGGAAGGGATCAATTAAAGATTCATTGACCACGACGACAACCAATGGTGCCTCCAAACTTAAGCGAGGTATATGTCAAAGTTGTGTCCTCAGGGCGGTGAAAGCTATAAGGTTCTAGCTAAAGGAGAGGGATTGGTGATCTCGGTTAGTGACCGAAGGATCTATATCGAGTATTGAGGGTTACAGCCATTAGGGTGGATACATGACTTGAGCGTTGTGCTTTGTCACGAGTGTATTCCAGATATCATGATCGAGATGTTGTGAACTGCACCGACGAAGATGATAACTATTATCGCCAGCGTAGACAGAATAGCCAACCATCGACAAAACTGTTGATACTAGCATCGTGTGCAAGAGTGCATGGTGCCGAAGTTACATCAGGATTCAATTGCTAAGCATGTGCTTGATTGGTTCGTGCCCATCCAAAGAACAGAGAGAGATAAAGAAAAGGAGGGTCTTTCTACTCTTACTATAGAAGAAAAGGGATAATTAGTGCTACTTCTCTGTATAGAGAAACCGAGAGGCAGAAGAATAGAGAAGAGGTGTCTTCTGTTTTACATAACAAAGATGAAAGAGTAGAGGAGAGGGGGCAGCAACAGAGGACAGGGATCAAGTCTCCATGTATATTGAAACAGGAAAGGAGATAGATGGCTCAGCCTTACTATTCGCTGCAAAAAACAAAGAAAGTGAACAGGGAGGGAAGACGGCCATGGAGCACGGGCTCGCCAGTGATGGAGAGACGATGGCATCCGGGTGAGAGCAAAAATGGAACGGGAACACCTCAGGAACTCCGCAGATAGCCTTGCTTGGGACAGAGGAGCACTAGACTACCGCCGCCGATGACACCCAACGGCGGTGGCGAATGTCTTCCACAGTGAGGGGGCTCCAATGGTGGAATCATCGATTGATCAAGGTCGTTTCCTCACGGGGCCAAGGGGATGGCGACGGAGAAGAGAATTGGAATGAGGCTCACCATGCGCGACGAACGACTATGGATGGACCTCACCGGAGTTGACAAAGATGGCCGGAGTCCGGCCGAGGCAGTGGACGGCTCGAGCTGCTGGTTAGGGCTTCGAACTCAGCATGTCGGCCTGACTCTCCTGGCTGACGTGCTTGTCCTGGGGCCCTCCGGTTTGACGGATTGCTTGCCGGCGGTAGCGGCTTCAATCAGCGCTGGCACTAGGGCTTTCTGGCAGCGGCGCATCATGGGAGGCGGCACCACGGCATATATAGGTGAGCTAATAGGGTTTACAGGAGGCGGGGTCGAGGCAGACTCCACGCGAAGCGGTGCGGCCTAGACACAAAGGCCGAGTCAGGGGTGCATCTGGGCTCTGCCTGACGTGAGGAGGTAGGAGGCAGGGGTGCATCTGGGCTGGTCCAGTCGGTGGGCTGGACTACGCGAGCTTCGGCCCAGGTGGGCTTGGCCTAGGAGGGAAAGGAGGAAGGCAGTGGGCAAAGCAAGAGAAGGAATGGGCTGGAGCAGGCTGGGCTCAACGAAGCTTATAACGAAGAGATGGGATGGAGAAATGGGCTTTTGCCCAGGTCGGTTAAGGAGAAAAGGAAAGAGGTTTTTCGTTTAGAAAAATACTAGAAAATCGAATAAACTCAAATAAATACGAATTAAACTCGCATGAATCAAGAAAAATTTGAGAGTGCATATTTTAATATTCAAAAGCAAAATCAAAATATTTTCAACCAAATGTTGATGTTGAAGTTATTCAAATTAAATCCAAAGGTTTGTGAAAATTCTAATTAAGTTTTATTTAATCAAGAGAATATCCATGAAAATTTTCCGGTCCTCATTTTCAAATAAAGTTTTTAAAAGCCTTCAAAATAGGATGTTACGGACGTTTCAAAGTCAATCTTGAATGCTACCCCGTCAAGCTCTTTCCGATGCATCTCATGGATGGTTTCGTAGAGAATCACAACCCCTTTCGAATATAACGCCCTAACATGAAAGCTGTCTATGTTACGCGAACTACATTGTCCACGTTCCCACCTTAGTGAAGATCTTAAACTGACATTGAGCTAAGAGATCGGCTAATATTGTTGAATTTGTTTGGCATCATCTTTTTTAGGCAATAGGGTGATTACCCTGAAGTTAAACAGGGGTAAGTTATCACTATGAAATTCTAGGAATAGGGCCAATAAGTCATCCTTAATGACCTCCCAGAATCTCTGATAGAACTCCGCTGCGACCCCTCTGATCTAGGGGGATTATTGTGTTCCATTTGAAAAATTGCCTCTTTGATCTCTTTGGTAGTAAAAGGTTCTGTGAGCAACTCATTTTCCTCACTACAAAGGGATATCATCTCGATGATCCTCCATCATAGAGAGATGGTTTTCCTTAGGAGGTCCAAATAGATTTTTATAATAGTCGATAATATAATGCTTTAACTGCGCATCACCATCAATTATTCTTTGTCCTGATTGAGCTGAAATATGCGTTGCTTTCTGAAAACAGAACAAGCAATCTATTTCTTGTGAAATAAGTTAATATCATGCATAGATAACTAAACAAACTTACCAAATTAAGAGGCCAAGGGCCTCGAGGATATGTAAAATCATCTTCAACATAGTAAATACACATCCAGAAAAACTAACGTCCCCGAGTGCTTATAAAGCAAAAGCAAGTTCTGTTGGACAATTAGGCAATGTAATGAAACTAATCTGAAGAACTAATATGACTAGAGACAGAGAATCAAATCTAGACATTATCAATAGCACAGGAACTACATCACATCACATGTCTAGATCACAGACTAATACTAGAACAGCGAACAACGTCACCGCCATCAATTTCATCTACGGAAACAGGGTATTACCGAAGATGTGAAGAAACGATGTAGCCAAACTTGCCGCAGCGAAGAGGTCGATGCAGCGCGACTTGATGCAGGGAGGAAGTCGATGCCGAGAAGAGGTCGACCAGTGCAGCAGACCGAATAGCAGCGAGCAGTCGCAAGGCGCTTCCCAAAAACCTTATTCGCTCTCTCCCATACAGGATCTCAAGAGCGGAGGGTTCCAGAGACCTGCTCTCTCGCCTTTCGGTGCACGTCGAGGAACGAGATGGAGAAGATTTCGGGGCGGCACAGTGCGTTTGGAAAAGCAGAGAACAGATTGATGGTTTGTGTTTTTCCTCTGGAAGAGCGATGGCTTCTTAAAGACGAGCCGCCACGGTTCCGATTTGGACGCGAGTACGGCACACATTCCGAACACGATTCGAATTGTTTGAATCCTTATCCAAAATTGTGTGACAAAATAAATGGCAAAAGAGAGTTCCGACAGTGCCCAGCAAGGAGCCCGAATTCGCTGGACCATTCAGGCGCATGTCGTGTGCGCACACCCTTCGCCACGCCATGCCCGGCGAGACGAGCGAGCACGCGCGTGTAGTATTTTCTTTTCTCACCTCATATTTTTTTGGAGATGTGTGGAGCACTAACCCTTGTAAGGTGGTCTCCCTCCACTTCAACTAGCAATATAGCCACTAGCCCTTGCCATGCATGAATCGGCCTTTAAGATTTATCTAGAATTAAATGTAGAACTAGTTTGGGCCTAACCCATTAATTCTAACAAGTTCCACGGATAAATAGAAATATCAACATGATTGATCCTGACAGGTACTTTTTTCCTCGCGGTGTCTCTTCAAGTTTCACTACTACTGTGGTAGTGGCTAAGGAATTGCTGGAAGTAAAAGGATCTGCCTTAAAATACCCCTGGACGACACAGAAGACAATGCAACCAGAGATGTTGTCATCACCAATAGATTCAAAGCATATGAATCTTCTGCTGGAGAAACTTTTTCCAAGGAAATTCCAACAGGACAGGCGCACCAAGGCGATACGAAGTATCATCCTCTTGAACCAGCTCAGATGCAACAAGACCTTTATCTGAGCAGGTATATATGAAACCCTCTGCAAATATGCATCTCCCACTAAGTAAACCAACAGGTGGCTGCACGACAAACCACTCGCCCCTCCTCAAGTCGAGCAAGAAGCACTCGGTGGTGTCCAGCATACGATACCATAAGGGCGTCGTCGACTAGGTCTACAAATCCAGAAATGTTGACCACCTTCTGCGCCAAATCCAAAGTCGTTGACCACGTCTCGTGATGGGCCCACCGGGAAGCCCGCTGGTCAAGAACATACACATCCTGCAGTGTATCACCCAAGGCCACGATGTGCCGACAAGCTCGCGAAATCACCGAGAAATAGGCATCGCGTTGTGTGCTGCGAGGATGTTGCAAGACTTTTTTTTTGAAACGGGAGGTTGCAAGACTTGCTGCTCACATCAACCTCGTAGCGGCCATGGCACGGAGCAGATGGGATGGTAAAATTGCAAATTGCAATGTACTTTTGGTACAATTTAGTCTTATGCAACCAAGCCCATCCACTACGAAGTTGTCGATCACAGCTCTATTATTCAATTTTGCGCAATCAAGAAGTTAGTTTTGTTAGCAAAAATATTGATTTTAGGCCTTCTACTAGTTGGTTTCTTTCCTCAAACCATGCATATAATTTGGTTCAAAACTCAATTACCAGAGAGGCACAGATGCAGATATGCCAAGAGGGCGCATGGCCACTGATGTGTCATGATTGACAAAAAGAAACTAATATTAACGATAATATATGGGGAAAATGGGCTTATATGGGGTGACTGGATGGTAAAATGACTTGCGGTGGTGTCAGTAAACCAGATAACTTATAGGGAGGTAAGCGACAAAAGCAATGGCTTACAAGGGGATTTTAGTATTTCCCCCTTTATCTTTGGATGTGAAGTGTGGAATTTAAATATATGATAGCAGAAAACTGAATAAAATCTCATAGCAACTTGAGGCATTTTGGTGATAAATTAAGAAATTTCTTGAACTTATTATGATTTTTTCTAATTTTTCTTTTTTACACAATCTTGTCATGCCGCGAATCCTCCGGAAAGAGAGGGATGCCCTCAGGAACACGGACACAGGTGGCTATAGTGATGTTGCGTCAAATACACCTTTTTCTCCTAAGTATGCGTCGTATTTTATATTTTAGGGGATAAACACATCAAGCAATCTTATGGGTCAGTTTGAAATCAAAGAAAAACTTTTGGGTTAGTAACAGACGGTGCATTCAGAACCATGGGATTCAATTTCAGCGGCTATGAAAACCAGCTAATCCTATCATGCAAGGGAACCACCAGGCTTTTCCATGCAGAAGTGAGGCGAAATTAAGAAAACCAACAGAGCCAGCCTGCTGTCCCGCTCCGTGACAGAGCAATACTGGGTGGTGAATAAGGGTGCAATCGGTTCGGATAGTATCCAGATCGAAATGTTCGGATAGCTTTTCGGATAGATTTCTTAGATATCCGTCGAATACGGTATCGGATACGGATGGTATATACCGGATACGAATACGAATATGGTTTGGACAGTATCCGACTGTATCCGATACTATCCGTATATATCCGGTTATTATCTGAATACTAATCCGGATAGTATCCGGTTGCAACCGGCCCAACAGGAACAACCTATGGGCCAACCATTAACTTGTAGAATAAAAGAAAATATTATGCTTGTAGTAGGATTTGAATCACCACCTCTTGATAGAGGTCTAAGCTCACATACCACTAGGCTAGCATGCCCCTTATGATTTAACATGTATGTAACTCTTTATTTATAAGTGTTACTAAGAAAAGTCCAACCCAAAGTCCGAGGACGAGATGATGAGTTAGTCCAAGGAGCGGAGCGATTGAGTGGCTTGCAAAGAAGCGGTCATGTGAAGAACTACAATAATTTTTATCGTGTCGTTGCCACTCATGACCACATGGAACTGTCTTTTTTGTCATTCTGGGTGAAATAGTTATATATTATCAAAGCACTTTTTGAACTCATCTTTTGTTATTCTGTAATATATCAGCCTGTATAGTTGGTTGTGCTATGTTTTTATATGCGTGTTATATGAATTCTATCTTTCATGCGATATCCGACAAAATATTCGCTACCGTACCGTATTTGATAGGTATTCGTATCGTATTTGTTACCGATATTATTCGTGTCCGTATTCATATCCGACACGATCCGCTCCAATATCGTATTCGAGTAAAAATATGAAAACAAATATGATTTATGAAGTATCCGATCATATTCGATCCGATTGCACCCTTAGTCGTGAAACTGGGACAGGGAGGACTTGAAACTTTCAAATCTAACGGTTTCAGCTGCAGGATGTTCCCATAGCAACCATAAATAATGGTGAAAATATCGTGAAAAAGAAGATTATGGCTGAGATACAGTCTGAAAATACGATTGGAACTGCAACAGAAAAGAGTAAATTTAGTGAAAGAAAATATCTTACATGAAGAATCAAGGCAGATGTCTAGCTCGTACATCCTTGTATTCTCTTCGACGAATTAGAATAAATATTACAGCAACGCACCCCATTTCTATGATTCAAAATATACAAATATTCTACTTCTCCAGCAGAAGAACAGAGTGCACGACACAGAACCGTCCTTAATATTTAAAATGATAAACTGACAGTATAAATCTTACAATAAGGGAAAACACATCAGTTAGCTGGGGCAGTAATGACAGGCTCCAAAAGAACAATAAGGTGGATTAAACTAGCAGAACTGATGCAAAAAATCTTACATTTTTCCTAATAGCTTGTCTGTCCTTCATAAACACAATTGCAACGGAACAAGGACAAACTGTATAGAAGTCTTCGAATAATATACTTGGAATCAAATTTCATCTAGCTAAAAATGGTTTTTTTTGCATTGAATCTGTTTCCTTGAACAGATAGTTTTTTGGTACTATTATAATAGCAGTCAGATGCATACAACTAAATTGGCTCAACCATACAGTTTCTGGTTGTAAACTAGTAATAGGGTAGCATTGCAGCGAACATCTCAATTGGGTGCATGGACCTTTTTCTTCGAGTCCCACTTGGTCAGAAATATACAGCTCGGTGTTTACATAAAACATCAATTAATCACCTAGCGTGTGAGCAGTTATAAAGTAATGAAATGCTCTTCAGAACTTGGTTTATAAACTTCTCAGTACAGATACAAAATTAGGAATGAATGCAACAATTAGAAGCCAGGCAAGCATGAGTGGTTAGGAACATCTGAAGATTGCATTTGTTACAACTGATTACTATTCCCGATAAAATAGGCCAGATTAAGGCAGTCAACAGCTTGGTTCATGAAAAGAAAAGAAAAGTATGGCAACAAGGTACTAGAATTCTGTAAACTGAAAATCATCTTGAAGAACAAGGGGAGAACGTGAGTGTCACTGTATCTGCTTGATGAAGTAATATTGGCGCAGAGGAATTATGCTTTCAACAAAAGTATGCGTGCTAAAAGGGAACTCAGACTCTGGACAGGCCATCCTCAGTTCTTCTGAGGTTGAACTTGGATCATAACAATAGAGGTTTCGAGCCAACAACTGTACCCAAATTTTCCTATCATGGAAGAGCGTGTGTTTTGGAGTGAAGTAACATGAAGGCATCAACCAAGGCAAGGATATGTGGTATCTGTGAATCCAGCTCTGCTTATCGTCGTTGTCAAGCATCAATATGTCCATCGTACGAGGTGGACCTTCAAGCGCACCATCCACAACTAACAAGCATAGCCTTCCCTCAAGCTCAGTCAAAGAGCAGTGCCCTCCATAGGACTTGCGTGGAGGAAGTGTCATGACATCAAACTTTTCACTCTCAAGATTCAAACAATTGATGCGTGATGAAGCAATATAGCGAAACCTTGTCAGATAATACACTGCTCCATTCACATGTATCCCTCTATCTGTCGGTGCCCCATGGAGACTTCCAATTTGTCTCCAGGATCTACCTCCAATTGTGTATATCTCGCAGCGCACCTTGACAGAATCAATATGAGCTCCTGGATAGAAATGTACAATTTTGTGTTCCCTAGTTGATGGGCAAAATCCCAAGCAGTGCCAGTTGCACGATGAGAATTGGCTGCTTCCTGCAGTGTATATTGGTGTTGGCAACACAAGGGATTCACCAGTCGTCGGGTTGAGCAACTCCACTGCTCCTGTACTGTCACCTAGGCAGAGTAGGCCATTGCAAGAGTTATGCACAAAGAGGCTCCCAGAAGCCAAGGGCCTAGAGAGCTGGTACATGGAGCCTGTGGCGTCTGCGAGCACCATGGCAAGAGACCTATCATTCGCTCTGTCATTTGCAAAGAGCAGCAGCTTCTGCTGGCTCCTGCTCAGGTGCTCGTGAACAAAGTGCAGGTCGGAGAGCACGGACATCCAGGACTTGCACACTAGCCTGCAAGACGCGAGCGTGCGCGCGGGCAGCCTGTGGAAGACCTCCGTGAGCGCATCGCTGCAGAGCAGCCAAGCATTCTCCTCCGCCCCCCTTGCTTTCTTCCCTCCCGTCAAAATCCCTCTAGGCGACGACATGTCCACCGCAAACCACAGCTGATCAGGCTAGATCAACAGCGAGCTTCCCGGGTTTTGGCAACCATGGAACAATCACAACATTTCAGCACGAACAACGCAACACTCCTGCGATCTGCAAACCCAATTAGCTTCTCTCATACCTCCATCCAGCCCGGATAATCCACCTCCACGCAGGGTTCAGCCTAGCTCCCGAATCCAAGAAACAAGCGCACAAAATTTAGCACGGCGAAACAAGAACCGAAACAAATCCAAAACAAAAAGAAACTCACCACAAGATGCGAAACCTGCATTGCAGCTTCCAGGAACCCGCCTCTGGGGACCCCCTCCTCCCCCACACCTGCCAGAACCAATCCGAACCACCAAAGATTTTCAATACGGCACCCCAGGAAACTCACTCACACGGTAGGTGGCGAGGAAAAGCGCAACGAACCAACCAACCCACCGGCCGAACCGATGCAATCAATCAAATCAACGAACAACCGCGCTGAATCGGGGCGGCTGAGGAAACAAAGAGATTACGGGGAATAGATAGAATACCTCTACAACCGAACAAAACAGCGCATCGTCGAGCTCGCCGATGCTGAGGGGGAGGGGCGGCGGCCTCAGGGTCGCCGACGGCGGCGACTTCTCTCTCTCTCTCTCTCTCCCCCCCTCTTCCGCGGTTGCTTTCGTCGTTCTTTATTTTGGACGGGGAAATGAAGGGGATGTATGTATGTGTGTGTGTATGTGATGGTTGTCGCCGTGCGTGCCGACTGAAGGGACGTGGAGGCGCGTGATGGGTGGCTGGATTTGCTTTGCCACACGGATCTCGAGGCGTAAGCGGCGTCCGGGGCCGGGCAGTTGAGACGGACGCGGAGTGGGGTGGACGGGGTGGGGTAGGGGTGGGTGGTGGGGTCGCAGTGGGCCGGACGCTTCGGGGACGTCGCTTTCACTGCTTGGAGTCGTAATCATGGTCATGGTAATGGCGATGTGTTCTGCCCGACCGAGCATGGGGTACTTTTTTCACAAGAAAAAAAGACTATTAACTATGCGATTCTATTTTTTTAAGGTGTGTTCGGTTTGAGAACGAAGTGAAATGGAATGTCATGGTTCAATTCGTCCGGAATGAGTCGATTCCGTTCCTGCGTTTGGTTGGGGAGAATGAAGTGGAATAGAATAGTTTCATGTAGTTCCACCAATTCGGAGAAACCACCTAATTTAGCATTTGAGGAGTATATTCTCTTTAGGAGAATCAGTGGGTTCTGGTTCCCTCTCCAACCAAACACAGGAATATGAGCTAGGTGTAGAATCAACCCAGTCCATTTCACTTTATTCTTAAACCAAACACACCCTTAATGTTTGAACAACCAATACAACAGATTTTCGTTTAAGAAAGAAACAACCAATACAACAGATTTTCTTTTAAGAAAAAACATATACGCATGCGCACACATGCTCACGCTTAGAGCTAAGTTTAAAGTTTGATACCTAGTGTAAGGCGGTATAACGTCTCTGTTCTCTTATGAAATTTTTATTTATAGAAAACTCTATATTGATAAAATCGATGCTTGTGTGGGTATTCGTGAGCTCACAAAAACATGTAACCAACCACCTGTAAGAGGCGTTTGTATGGCTTCTTAGGTCATGTACAATGCAGGGTGCTTATAGCCCGGTGCTTAAAGAGAGAGAGTAGCGTGGTGTCTCAAAAAAATATGTGACTTACAATACAGAGTGCTTCATATATATGCTTAAGTTGCTTTAATATTCGTGTAGCACCTACTTTAGCACCTGTTGTCTCCAATGCATCGCTTCATATGAGTACTATTTGGTGCTTTTTGGAGTACTATTTGCTAGACACCGGTTGAAGCACCTGTCACCTGTATCACCCTAAGCACCAGCCTAGCACCGGGTGCTAAACTTTGCTTCCGTTGCCCTTCCTAAGCACCTGTCTAAGCACCTCTCACAAAAAAATAATTTTTTTCCTAAGGCACCTGTCTAAGCACCTGCATTGTACAGGGTCTTAAAGTGTAACCACCTCTCAGCACCTTAAGGCATTCTTAATATATTATATTTTAAGTTATATCTTGTTGTATTAAATAACTACTTAAATATAACTTTTTAGTAACTTGTTAGTGCTGTCTCTAAAAAAAATTATTTATTATATTTTATGATCAATACTACAATTTTAATCTTGTAATTTATTTGTGGCATAACTCTAGTACATAGTAGTATGTGTATGAACCACATAAGATCACTCAAGAACTAATTTGCATCGATTATATCACTAAGAGCTATCTCTAGATTAAGAGACAATTTCTCTCTCTCTTCTCCATAATTATCCCGCCACATAAACTTTTTACCTAAATAACATAAATTAAGAGATAGTTGAGATGGAGCATTGAGACTGCCCTTATCGAGCACATCTTGCGCTGAAGATGGCCTGATAAGATCAACACACTAGCATTGACTAGCGTTCTTCTTTATGTATTCCGAAAAGATCTACAATACGCCGAACACCTTTTTCCGAGAGAAACATTAGATCTTCATTCAATCAAAATAGGACGACAATCTGCACCAACAAAGAGTGGACTTCAATCAAGAAAATCCGCAATGTAGATGATCGTTATGGAAAATTAATGGATATAGGAGGAGGAGAGATGTTCCATAACCTTATCAAATGCTGGTAACTCATGGAAGGCAAGTGATAACACCAAATTATTGTTGTCTTCCGTGGTTGTTCGGTTATAATAGTTTATTCTTAAATTTCTAGATCATCTATTTCTATCGTTGTAATGAGACGTAAAGCTTTTGTGCATTTTCGAAAAGAACAACGACACTGTGCGATAAGACACTTATCAGTCTGGGCATTCGGTTTAATCAAAAATTCGGTTTCGGTCTAAAGATTTCGGTTTTTGAAAAATGGTAACCGAAATATGGTGTGCAATATTGGAAATCGAAAATTCGGTTAACCAACAATTCGATTTTGGTTTTCGGTTTAAATAGAAATATACAGACATCACAAAATTCAGAAATGTAGCATCAAATTCAATAGAAAATTCTGATTTATTCGGTTAACATGTCTAAAAAATTCAGTTTTTTCGGTTAACCGGTTTATTTCTTTAACATGTCCACTGAAATAATAATGTATCCACATTAATTCGGTTTATTCGGTTAACCAAGGACTAAATTCGATTTCATCAAATTAAATTCGGTTTTCCGAGAATGGTAACCGAAATTATTTCGGTTATCCGAAATTAGAGTAAATTCGGTTTTTTCGGTTTCGGTTTCTCTTTTTTTTTGCCCGGGCTGAGACACTTATGCCACGGCATGATTCACAGAGATCATGCATGAATCGACCTAAATTAGCTCATACATAAAACCAGGCACCACCTAACGGAACACAGCATGGAAGCGTGGAGCGAGAGATAAAGCCACTCACGCTCGCGCCCGTGCTTTCCAGGCTTTGCTTTCGTAGAAAACCGAATCCGTGTTGTGACCTGTGAGAGCCAATGGCACATGAGTGGTAGCATGGACTGAAAGGGACAGGATGCCCAATCGAGTACAGCCTTGCGTATATGATAAACCTGTCAGCTTCACTTCTGGTTCATTGCCACCACCAAAATTATGCCCATCGCTAAATCCTTCTTTTCCTCGGAGAAGGTATGGTAATATGGCATGGTGTCATGCATCCAGCTGCACATTCGATTGCTTGCAAACATACTGCTGCCAGTTTGACAAATGGGTCTCACTATTTCACCATTTCCAGCTTTTGCTTTGGAGCAATCTCACACAGTGCGAAGGGACACGCCACATGCATCTGGGTTGTGAGGAAAATCAATTGACAAGTAGCAAGAAGAAATTGCACTGAACTTTGAAATGGAACCATGGTTTTCAAACACCACGGAATATGTGTTTACAAAACAAGAAAATCATTTAAAAAAACCCCGGAAAACAATCAGAAATTATGTGTGGTTCTGCAACAAGATTTGGCAATGCAAGAGGAACAAGCACTCGTAAGGCTACATCGCATAGAAGAGATTATATTGTAAGGCTACATCGCACAGAAGCATTGCTGCACTTCAGAGACAAATTTTCTTTACTGAGAAGGTAAATGAAGTGATTCGCACTCTTTTACTGCTGAGCCTCTGGCTCCTTTTTCTCCAAATACCTGTCAAATCCCGCGCTTGTATTATTAACTTTGGTATTGTCTATTTCATTGCACAGAGGAACTTGGTGATATGGCCGAAAAGACATACGAGATACGAGTGCATCATCATAAAAGCATGTTCAGTTAAAACAATTTTTTGCTACGCTAAAAAAATTGAACTTCGTACAAAAATCTTACCCCTGTGCCCTAGCCCACCGAGACAACTGGTAGAGCTGGACTGATTCATTGGAAGCATGGCATGCCAGAAGCAAGTAGTTCCGTGGCTGTACCATCCAGGCAAACCTCATAAAGAGTGCTGAATACACGCACATGGCTGCAGCAAATGGACACATTAGTACTTGTCAAATAGGTATAGACGGTACCTCGAGAAACAAATTTCAAGTATTCTACCTACCTGCTGTCATGTTACCAGATATCATTTCAGGCGGTTTGTTCATGTCAACCAAACCCTGCAAGTATAAAAATATAGGTTATCAGAGGGATGGTTTGACATCATTGGGCATATAACATGGAAATGTGATACTAAAGCACAACCTAGCAGGGCTGTGGATGCCAGTATAAACTATAAAAACATAAGCATGGATGTGATGTAAGAAAAACATGCTGACATGCAAGCCACTGCTAGGTAACTCATCTTCCCTGGCCCAACATACGTTGTGCCTGCATAATGACTAGTTATGCCTAAAAAGACTGAAACTATCAAGCTACCACTGCGCCTGCACGATGGCTAGTTATGTATTTTCGTTGAGTAAAAACCTGTCAGCAGCATTCTGCCAAATCGTGGCTTGTGTATTTCATATTTTTCTTTCTGTTATGCAAAAGAACTCTCAACAGCATTCTGTCAAATCCATTGCTAGTGTATGTCTATATTGAGTGAGCAAAATCTCATTTGACTCATCATATCTACAGATCAGCAAAATAACTACCGATGCAAATTAACAACTAGTGAAAATGCTTAGAGACAGTCTATTAATGAGTGCTGAAGAAAGATCAATGTTAATTTATTATGCTCTAATATGTAAGTATACTCTGCACTGGAAACACTTTTGTGTGTGTACCAGATGATTTTGCAATTAAACACATTATTTCGTCAGTAAACATTTCCAAATACAACTGAATATGTATCCAGTTCTTACCAGCTAGCATGGTACTACAATATCAAAAACACTTCTGAAGAATACAGATTTTCAATTGAGTTTAGCTCTAGTAAATTAAAAAGAAGAAGCCATAGTGCCTTATTATTATTACTTTAAAATACAAGTTTTGCAGTGACCTAATATACTCTGCCTGTCTCAGTAACTGCATATAGAATTTGTCATTCAATAATATTTGTTTAACGAATGGAAGCATCTTTAACTAACTGCCAACAACATGCCTTTGAAATCTTATACTAATCTTAACCAACTGCCAAGAATATTTTTTGCTTTTGAAATCTTATACTAGTTATAGCCACATGGTCGGCAAGGTGAATGATGCGAAAATCGGCAGTTCTATTCTGTTGTAAGCAAGAGATTTGCCATCTGATATACTGACTATGAAATTACTGGCATTTTGTTTAATTTCTTGTTCTTTAGAGCACATCATCCAGGAACATTTCTTAACCCAAGAACCATTTGGTCAGATAAACTACTTGCACAATTACACGAAGTTTCGCACAAGCATCAGCATCAAAGCTGTAATACCCAAATGCGGCATGTCCATGATATGATAGCGACAGAACAAATACACAAATGGAGAAATGATCATGGGCGTACCGCAAGGACGAAGCCCCAATTAGCGACGGGTCCCCAAAAGTGGGTGGTCTTGGGGCCGATGGGGCTGTTCAAGAAGGACTTCAGCGCCGTCGACATGGCAAATACTCCAGCAGTTCACCGAACCTGGTACAATTCCGGCAGCAAAATTCCGGCACTGAGCACACAATAAAAACGTCTCGGCGTTCTCTCCAATCTCACAAAGAACTAACAGAACGCCGCAGGCAAGAAATCAAAGCCGCTAGCATGAAAACCACCTAAATTGCACAAGATCACGTCAAACAGAAACCATACACCAAGAATCTTCGATTCCTCACTAGCCAAGAACCCGCTCCGTCGAGGCAGTTGTCTGCACAAGAATTTGTTGGGCATTTTGGTGCGAGAGTAGTTCTTGTTTCTGGCTAGGTCCACCCACCGGGACAAGTGCACAAACAAATGCTCCCACCAGGGAGTTTGAGTGGTAGAGAATTGGGAAGGTAGATAGAATGAGAGTTACCTCGTCGTTGGCCGTCGTCGAAGTCGGACGGCGGCGAGGGTTTGATGAAGACGAAGGCGAGAAGATGGGGGAGAGTCGGGCATCTGGACCCAGGAGCGGGGATAATCCAGGGATATTTGATTTGGGCTATGCGTGACAGTAAAAGAAATGGCCCAGTATACATGTAATGGAGATGTTGGAGTTGCTAAAAGAAAGGGTATTAGCTTTTGGAACCAGGAGGCCCACGAACGGGCAGGCGGCCAACAAACCCAGTGAAGGCAAGACAGGTGATCATGTGGTGGACTGGATCCATCCGTGGCGATGGTGGCTAATGTCCTTGTACTAATCAAAGTCAGATTTCTATAAAAAATAGCTAATCAAATTCAGTTTCTTCAGACGTAGTTGCTCTCGAAACGTGTATCCAATTCGTGATTCGTTATCACTTGTTATAATCCTCGTGATAAAATGTTCAAAACAATACCTTACTTGATATACTTCGATAATATCTTTTTGGCCTCATTTTTATGTATAAATGTTTCGCTAATATTTTTTTTCTACCAACCGATATGGTTTGTACTTATAGTGTTATTTTACGATTCGAACACAAGTGCGTCCATCATGCCTATTTTTAGAATTTGAAACAATTTTTTTGAGTTAGGTGAAGATTGCTATAAATACATCAATATTTTTTATGGTGGAACATATTTTAAAATAGTTTTTACATACAAAAAATTTATATAAATTATCTGAAAAATTCTCGTGTACTATATGAATATTTCTTAAAGAGTAATATTATTTCCATTTCAAATACATTTTGTCAAGAAAAATACTTTAGGGAGGGTACTCGAGTGTTTTTTAAAACCAAATTCTAAGTACATAGATCTCTAACCAATGGAGCTCCACCCTCCTTCTCTTACCTTATACTAGGAAAATCATATGAAAGAAAATTTGAGTACTCTCAAAGTTTAAAAAATATATTCAGATGCTTATTAGCAATTCCCAAATATTTTTTGTCACATTTAATTTTTGTTATAGAAATTTCTAAAACTAGAAACTTCCCAAATATTTTTTGTCACATTTAATTTTTGTTATAGAAATTTCTAAAACTAGAAACTTTCCAACAAACGTAATTGGGCTAGCCCACCGGGGCAGGCAGCCCTTGCTAAGGTCTTTAGCATGCGTTTGGTTCATGGGATAAGCCTAGATAGGATGGAACCATCCCTGTTTTTCAGCTCATCTAGGTGTTTGGTTGTGTGGATGAACTGGATAGAGGCAACCAAGAAAAGGGAATATACCTTGAAGATGCTGGATGGATAGACCCGGGCAAATCGGCCAGATGAGCTCGCCCGCGAGTCTCCACGAACCATGTGCTAGTGTATGCTCACCTTCTCCTTCTGCCTCGCATTCTGTCCCTCTCACAACTCTCACCGAACACCTCCCTCCTAACCCTAGAAGGCGGCAGCGGCTGTCGCCGGGATTTCACGGCAATATACATTTTGGTGAATTCGGGGGCGCAAATGGATGATCTAGACGGGTTCACATGAGGAGAATTTACCCAGGTTCAGGCCCTCTGTGGAAGAGGTAATACCCTACTCCTGCTAGATGTTTGATCTTGCCTCGTATGAGGGATTTGGAAGCACAATGATCGTGAAGATTGGAGATGGAAGAGAGAAAAAGCGTAACTGTCTAACCCCGCAACCAGGGGCCCTAGCCTCGCCTTATATAGGGCTGACGAGGCTAGAGTCTACAACTGCCGAGTCGGTTAGCCAGTGTAGGTCGTGCGGAGTAACTCCTGATATCACGACGCATTGACTGCGCACGTTGCTCCTGGTAACGGCGCATTCATCGCGCGCCGTTGGTTGAACGCGTCGTGGGTTGAACGCGTCGTGGTAACGCCTATCTTGATGACGCACGGAACGGCTCGGCTGAGTGGACTTCATGGACTCGGCTTGGGCCACCCCCGGCCATGCCGGCCGAGTCCTCGTCTTGGGCCTACCCCGGGGGGATCCTGCCGTCAGTAGCCCTGAGTCCTTCAGGGTCTCGTTGATAGTGTCGACTCCTTCTCTGGACTGAGGAAGCCCCGGCTGGAAAACGAACTGTGTGCGCTGCCGAGTTGTCCTGCGGAGAGTCCTTGAGGGACTCTAGAATTTCCTGAAAAGTAAGGGGTGGGCTGGTAGCGGAAAAAAGTCTCGGTGATACCCAAAGTTCTCTGTCGTGGAGAGTGGAGAGTGGCCCGTTGGGAGGCGTATCATGAATTCTGAATAGATCCAAGCAGCGTCTGGGCTTATCCGAGTCGGTCGTTGCCAGCTAGTGTCCGTAGGGGAACGCTCTCGATTTTCAGCTTCGGAACCGAGTCTTCAGACTTAGGCATTTGGCTGGCATTTGGCTCTGAATGAATTCAGAAATCAACTTGCACCGCCGGGGATGCCGAGTCCGTCCTTCGCTCTGGCGTTGCCGAGTGGCCCGCAAACCCTGTTGGGCCAGCCATCGACGCCCATGTGCAGATTTGGTCTGCTTCCGAGTGAGCGCAGTCGGTGCGCCTCGGGATGTGTGTATGCTGCTTGGTGGAACCGACACGGTCGGTACTCGGTTGGCCGACTCCGGCGATCAGTCTTCGTTGCGGCGCGGTGGGCCGAATCCGGCTCTGAACTGGTTCAGAGACCGCGCGTGTTAACGCCTGGTCTAGCCGAACCCAGCCAAAACCGTCTCGCGGAAGCGTGGAACGTCGCAACTGTTGATGATGTCACGCAGAATCTTTTGCGTGCTGTTGCTTTCACTAGCACATTTAATGCGTTCAGTCGACTGGACAGCCGCTTGTGATGAAGGGCCACGATGAGACGTCGTGACAGTTGATGATGACGCCTCGAGTCCCGCACGAGGCGTGCGCGAGACAGCCGTTGCCATGGCGAGTCATGGCCACGTGTAACGCGCCGACTGGCCAAGGCGGTTCGACTCCTTCACCTTTAAAAGTCAAAGCAGTGGGGGGCGGAGCGGTTTCCTTCTGCCTGCCTTCGTCTTCCTTGCGTGCGTCGCCACAGCCTTCTCTGCTCGCCGCTGCGCAAACTCCTTTCCTCGCCTTCCAGCCCCCGTTGAGCGCTCCGCCGCCAAGTCCGACAATGTCGTGCGCTAGCAAAGGCAAGAAAGCCAAGACTGCCGCCGCCACCGCCGCCGCCGCCCTTCCCAAAGGTCGGAAGAGGGGTGACTGGCTGCCGTCCGTGGTGACGGAGAGGCTGCTGGAGGGCCTCGCTGGCGAGGGCTTGATTCCGGCGCGGGAGATCGGCGGTTGGAGGGCGCCCGCCACCGAGAACAAGCCCGCCCCTCACTCGCACGAGCGGGTGTTGCTCATCCCGTTCATCGAGCGGGGCCTGTCCTTGCCCCCGCATGACTTCGTGCAGGGCCTGCTCCACTTCTACGACATCTAGATGCATCATCTGACCCCCAACGGCGTCTTGCACATCGCTTGTTTTGTCATGCTATGCGAGTGCTTCTTGGGGACTCGGCCCCACTGGGGGCTCTGGAAAAAGCTTTTCATTGTGAAGGCGCAGCCGAGTTCCGACGGGCACTTGGCGACCTGCGGGGGAGTCAGCATCCAGTTGAAGCCCGGCTCCAATTACTTAAAGATCTCCCCGGTGGACACTATCAAGAAGTGGCAGGAGGTCTGGTTCTACTTGCCCGACGAGCGCACGCCGAGTGCGCAAGAAGGCCTCCCCGTGTACACCGAAGGGCCTCCTGTGTGGAAGAAACACTGGGACGCCAAGCCGTCGAAGGAGGAGACGCCTGACGTCGAGCGCCTCATGAAGAGGGTGAAGGCACTCCAAGCCGAAGGGCTTACCAGCATTGACCTCATCGTCACCTGGCTAGATCGGCGGATCCAGCCTCTCCAGGCGAGGGAGCACCCGATGTGGGAGTACTCGGGAGTCTCCGACTTGACCAGGGGGAAAGCCGAGGAGCTCTCGGACAGGGACTTCATGGACCTGCTGAAGAACCTGACCAAGGAGCGCTCTAACCTCCGCAGGGTGCCGCACGTGGCGCCATATTCTGCCAGCAATCCTACCCCCAATGTGAGTATTTTTGCCTTCCGAGTCGAGTCCTTCGCCGTACGGTGCGTTTTTTGTTCTGAATCCTAATCCTTCGTTCTGTAGATTTTTTTTTCTTGAACTCCATGCCGCCCCTTCCTGAGAATAATCCGGCTCCGGGGCTCCTTGATGATGAGGACGTCGACGAGGATGCCTTCGAAGGCGGGGACCCGGAGGATTCGAAAGACGAAGCCTCCAAGGCTGCGCCTCCGGCTCCCCTGGCCCAGAAGCGGAAGCAAGCCGCTGGGGCGTCTGGCTTTGGACCCTCGCAGACATCAGCGGAGTCGGCGCTCGAGGAGTCGGCCCCCAAGTGATCGAGGGCGGAGCTCGCCGGCGTGACGGGGGAAGTTCCTATCTCCGTCAGCAGGCTAGTCGCCGCTGAACGACAATGCCTTCCTCCTCCAGAGCACCGGCCGCTGTAAGGAGATTGAAGAAAAAGTCAGGGGTCAAGATGATCCCCACAACCGCCAGCCGCCCAAAAAAGTTGGCTACCAAGGGAGCCGGCCAGTCCAGGTAGGCCGTCAGGCCGACATCTGTTCCGCCGCTAGCACCGACTCCTGCGGCGCAGACGGCGCCACCAAAGAGCCCACCGCGGGTCGTCCTGCCGGAGGCGGCACCCGCAGCTCCGCTGGTGCAGCCGCCTGCTCCCGTGACGGAGACGCCCGAGCCGGATGCGACTCTGCCGACCGCTAATGTCGCCGAGTCGGTAACGCCGACTCCTCCTCCCGTGCCGAGTCTAGAGCCGGGCCTGGCACCGATGGAGGTGCCTGGAATCGACTCCCCGGCACCTGCTCAGCCCGAGAGCGCTAGGGCCATCGACTCCCCGCTCCAACCTGCCGCACCGGAGGGATCAGTGGCAGGGGAGCTGACCAACAGGACCGGCCCAACGGTGGAGCGGAGCCTGGCTCTAATCGCTCCGTCCGTGTTGGTGGGAACAGTCGCTGGCCAACCGGGTAGCAGCATGGGGGAGTCTGCGGTGGCTTGTGAGGCCGTGGCGTGCGTCGCCACCTTCGGCACCAAGCTGAGGGAGTTGGTGGGCTCGGTCGACACGCTCGAAAGCTCCATCGTGGTAAGTCTTCACAGTCAAATTTTCTTTCTGCTTCTGGTACTTGTTGGGGGATTAGCCCCCGAGCCTCTGGCCAACTCGCTTGAGTTGGTGAGGGGTCACTCTTTTTCTTCTTTGCTTTGACGCTAGGGGCACGATCAGTGCACCTAGTGGGTGTAGCCCCTGAGTCTCTGGTCGACTGGTGAAGTCGACTGGAGACTCCATTTACTTTGAAGTGTTGGTGTGCTTCATTTTCTAATTCGGATCTTCCTTTTGACCAGGAGCTGGCTCGACTCAGCGGGAACAACCAAGTCCTCGTGGAAAGGAACGCCTCCCTCGAGAAAGCGCTGGCCGACGAGAGGGCCCGGAGTCGGTTGCTCGAGGAGAAGCTCACTGCCGCAGGGAGTAAGTATCCGAATTGCAGTTCTTTCTTTGCCTTGGAGTCCCTTTGCTGGCCTGATCTTTCTGGGTTGATAGACGCCGAGGCCGAGGCTGCTCGCCTGAGGGAAAAATTGAAGACCTCCATCTCGATGGAGAGAGCGAGGGAGATGCTCGACACTCAGGAGGCCAAGTTCCATGACAAGCTTAGGCAGGCTCGCGAGAACATGAAGACCACTGCTTTGTTGCAGGCGGAGCACCAGCAACTGGCGGACCAGTATAAGGAACTCAACGCCATGAATCGCGAGCTGCAGAAGCAAGTCGACTGCTTCCACTCGAAGATGACCAATTCGGAGAAGCGGCACGAGGCAACCGTCGCCGAGTGCTAGAAGCACGAGAAGGAGCTCATGGAGCAGCTCAAAGCCGCCAACGAGATCTTACTCGGTAAGTTCCTGAGTCCTTCGCCAGCTTCTTCAGTATTCACTTCCTTGTCGGTCTCCTTGTAGTAATTTGTGCCCAGATGCTTGCCCGGAGCTAGATGAGCAGGCAAGACGAGCGGCACACCGACTGCAGGGGTTGGCCAACCCGGCAGAGGCAGCGCTCGAGGCCTTCTGGACACCCGAGGCGATGTCCAGTTGCGTCGTCACTCTGGAGGACCGACCCCTCCAAGTGAAGAGCTTGGTGCAAAACATAAAAACAGCGTCGCAAGACCTCTGTGCCACCTTGTGGCCCAACGACGAGCCGAGCTCCTGCATCTTCGCCCTCGCCGACAAGCTTATGCAAGGCTCGGTGGAGGTGGGCGAGTGGAAGGAGTCGGCGGCACGCTCGGGAGCCGGACTGGTGCTGGCAATGGTCCTGGCACACTACCCCAACGTCAACGTTGACGAAGTCACTGAAGGAGCCCCGTCGATGAAGAGGGACACTCGGTCGACATCAAGGCGCTGCTTCCCTGAGTCCACTGTGCTGCCAGCCGGATCACCGGGTTCGCCAACCTGGACGAGCGTGTGGAGGCAACGCCAGAAGAAGAATAATAAATGCATTTGATATTAATCCTCGGTATGCTGAGTGAAAAGCGCTGTAAAAAACTTGTGATATTTTGTAGTGAAATGCTAAGTTGTTTTGCTTGTTCTAAGTTTATTTCTGCATTAAGTCCTTTCGTGTGCAGACCGACCTTTAGCTTTTGCTCTTGCCAACCGGACAGCTGGGTTGCGACCGTAGTTGGGGACGAAGAGTAGGCCTTAGGTACCGTACACATTTACTTAGACGTTCGCGGAGAAGCAAATTTAGAGGAGTCAGGACGTGTGCCGACTGGCAACGCACCCAGTGGGTGGAATGAGGTAGCCCCCGGGGGTTGCCCGGAGGAGTCAAGCCACTCGGTTGTTTGATGTAGCCCCCGGGGGTTGCCCAAGGGAAACAAACCAGTTTAATAGTGAGATCATTAATAAAATAAAACGTAGCCCCCGAGTGCTGCTCGGGAGAAACATATTTTATTCATGATCAAACTATAAATTGTTGAAAATACAAAGTTTAAGTGAAGAAAGGACGTAGCTGGGCAATGTTCCAAGTCCTTTCGGTGATTTCTCCTGATGCCGGGTCCTCCAGTCGGTAGGCACCGTTGTGCAACACTTGGTTGATGATGAATGGCCCTTCCCATGGCGGAGAAAGCTTGTGCATGCCTGCCTTGTCCTGAATGAGCCGGAGGACCAGGTCGCCTTCATTGAAGGCTCGGCCTCGCACTTGGCGGCTGTGGTAGCGGCGCAAGTTCTGCTGGTATACGGCCGAGTGGGAAAGAGTGAGCTCCCGTGCTTCCTCGAGGAGGTCGAGGTCGTCCTGTCTTGCCGACTCCGCATCAGCTTCCACATATGCTGCGACTCGCGGGGAGTCGCGGAGGATGTCACTCAGCATGACAGTTTCAGCCCATAGACCATGAAGAAAGACGTGTATCTAGTCGACCGGTTTGGAGTAGTCCTTAAACTCCAGAGGACGGATGGGAGCTCGTCGATCTAGCAGCCGGCGGTCCTCTGTAGAGGAACCAGAAGCCGGGGTTTGATGCCCTGGAGGATGAGCCCATTGGAGCGCTCAACTTGCCCGTTGGACTGTGGGTGGGCCACCGAGGCGTAGTCGATTCGAATGCCGTGGTTCCTGCAGAACTGGTGAAAAACTTCAGCCGTGAAGTTCTTGCCGTTGTCTGTGATGATACTGTGGGGGATGCCGAATCGGAAGATGACCCCCTTCATGAAGTTGACTACAGTCGGACCATCGAGTTTCATGATGGGCTTGGCCTCAATCCACTTGGTGAATTTGTCTACTGCCACGAGGAGGTGAGTGGATCCCTTTTCGCTGTCTTGAGCGGGCCCACCATGTCGAGTCCCCACACAACAAAGGGCCATGTGATGGGGATGGTCTTGAGCGCGGTAGCCGGCATGTGTGGCTGGTGGGCATACCTCTGACAGCCACCGCAGGTGTGAACGAGCTCGTCCGCATCAGCGAGAGCAGTGAGCCAGAAGAAACCATGGCGGAAGGCTTTGGCGACGAGTGCCCGCGATGAAGCGTGGTGGCCGCAGGTTCCCGAGTGGATTTCCTCGAGTACTTCTCTGCCTTCCTTTGGCGATATGCACCTCTGAAAAACTCTAGTGGTGCTGCGCTTGTAGAGCTCATCGTTGATAATGGTGTAGGCTCGAGCGCGGCGCATGATGCGACGTGCCTCAGTCTGATCCTCGGGGAGCTCCTTCCTCAGGAGGTAAGCGAGGAACGACTGAGTCCAGAGCAGGATGACAGCCAGGACACCTTCCTGGGTTGAGTCGACTGTTTCGGAGCCTTGGGGCTCGATCTCGGATGACTCGGTTGCCGACTCCATCTTGACAGAAGGTTGATGTAGTTGTTGAAGAAAAACGCCGGGCGGTACCTTTGCACGAGTGGAGCCAATCCTGGTGAGGGAGTCGGCCGCTTCGTTGTCCGCCCGGCGAACGTGATGAAGTTCAAGGCCTTCAAAATGGCCTTCGAGTCGGCGCACAGCAGCGCAGTATGCCACCATGATGGGGTCCTTGGCATCCCACGTCTTCATCACCTGCTACACCACCAAATCCGAGTCTCCGCGACATAGGAGTCGGCGGATGCTGAGTGAGACGGTGATGCGCAGGCCATGCAGCAGCACCTCGTACTCCACAACATTGTTGGATGCCGTGAAGTGGATCTGCAGCACGTAGTTGAGCTTGTCACCTTTGGGGGAGATGAGAACGACTCCAGCCCCCGTGCCTACGAGCATCTTCGACCCGTCGAAGTACATGACCCAGTGCTTCGAGTGTACTTGGGGTGGGAGGGACTGGGTTTCTGTCCATTCGACGATGAAGTCGGTGAGAGCCTGAGACTTGATAGCCTTGCGGGGCTCGTAGTTGATGTCACGAGGCATGAGCTTGATTGCCCATTTAGCGACTCGGCCCATGGTGTCCCTGTTGTTAATGATGTCTGATAAGGGGGCGTGGCTGACCACGATAACCGAGTGGGCTTGGAAGTAGTGAACCAGCTTCCGTGCTGCCATGAACACGCCGTAGACGAGCTTCTGGTAGTGCGGGTAGCGCTGCTTTGACTCGGAGAGGACTTCGCTAACGTAGTAGATGGGGCGCTGTACCTTCTGCACTCGACCTTCTTCCGCGCGTTCCACCACCAGGACGACGCTTACCACCTGATTGGTAGTCGAGATGTAGAGCAGCATGGGCTCTCCTTCCATCGGTGCAACGAGGACTGGAGGTGTGGATAGCAGTCGCTTGAGGTCGTTGAAGGCCTTCTGGGCTTCATCGGTCCACTTGAAGGAGTCAGATTTCTTGAGGAGTCGGTAGAAAGGCAAGGCCTTCTCACCGAGTCGAGAGATAAACCGACTGAGCGCAGCCACACACCTGGTCAGCTGCTGGACATCTTTCAGATCCTTCGGTTTGCCCATCTTGAGGATGGCGTCAATCTTGTCCGGGTTCACCTCGATTCCCCACTCGGAAATGATGAAACCGAGTAGCTTTCCCGAAGGGACTCCGAAAATGCACTTCTTCGGGTTGAGCTTCATGTCATACCGCCTGAGATTGGCGAAGGTTTCAGCCAAATCGGTCAGGAGATCCGAGTTCTTTTTCGTCTTCACCATGATGTCGTCGACATAGGCTTGGACATTCCTGCCAATCTGGTCATGCAAGCATTTCTGCATACATCGCTGGTATGTAGCACCAGTGTTTTTCAAACTAAAAGGCATGGTGTTATAGCAATAAGCCCCAAACAGGGTAATGAAAGAAGTTTTTATTTGATCCGACTTTTTCATCTTAATCTGGTGGTAGCCTGAATAGGCATCCAGAAAACATAAGCGCTCACAGCCGGCCGTAGAGTCGACTACCTGATCGAGACAAGGTAGTGCGAACGGATCCTTGGGGCAAGCCTTGTTCGGGGATGTGTAGTCAACACACATGCGCCAAGTTTTGTTTTTCTTAAGAACCAGGACTGGATTTGCTAACCAGTCCGGGTGAAAAATTTCTTTGATGAATCCGGCTGCGAGGAGTCGGGAGATCTCTTCTCCGATGGCTTTGCGCCTGTCTTCGGCAAAGTGGTGAAGGGACTGCCTGACCGGCCTCGCGTCTTTGGCGACATTGAGGGAGTGCTCGGTGAACTTCTTTGGAACTCCCGGCATGTCAGCTGGCTTCCATGCAAAGATGTCCCAGTTCTCACGAAGGAAGTCGACGAGCGTGCTTTCCTATTTGGCCTCGAGGTCAGACCCGATCTGGACTGTCTTGGACGAGTCGGTAGGGTGGACCTGGACCTTCTTGGTGTCCTTGGCCGATTGGAAAGTGGACTCGGTTGCCGCCTTCTTGCTCGGTGGAGCCTGCTCGAGGTCGACGGACTTCTTGATGATTTCCAGCTCTTCAGCCGCGATCAGGGACTCGACGATGTTGGCGCTGGCGACGTCGCACTCGTTGGAGCGTTGGAAATCGCCGGTGATGGTGATGACCCCCGTTGGGCCCGGCATCTTCAGCTTGAGGTAGACGTAGCACGGCCTAGCCATGAACTTGGCGTAGACAGGGCAGCCAAGGATGGCATGGTAGGTGCTCTTGAAGCTGACCACTTCGAAGGTGAGGGTTTCGACTCGGAAGTTGTCCAGCTCGCTGAACACGACCTCCAAAGCGATCTGGCACAGAGGCTTGGCGCACTTCCCTGGCACAATTCCATGAAAGGTAGTACTGCTGGGACGGAGTTGGGACTCCGAGACCTGCATCCCCTTCAGCATGTCGGTATAGATGATGTTGATGCTGCTACCACCATCCATGAGGACCTCGCGAAGCTTGAAGCCGCCGACTTGCAGATCCACCACCAGGGAGTGCTTGCCTGGATGCAGAACGTGATCCGGGTGGTCGGAGTGGTCGAAGCCGACTGGCGTCTCCGACCAGTCCAGCCACTGGGGAAACGCTGGGACGGTTGCGTTCATCTCGTGGTATCGGAGCTTCTTTTTCCTTTTGGAATCGAGTCCCTTGAAAATCATGAGGACACCCTTTTGCGGAGGATACTGCTGGGCGCCGCCACCTGCAGCAGGGCCATTCTCGTCGTCAGCGTCGGAGGCGGACAGTTTCTCTGCCCGAAGGCACTTTAGAAAGCTGTACTCTCTGGTCGAGTGACCTACCTTGAACTCAGCGGTGCTATGGAATGAGAAAGGCTTGTCCAAGATCTCCTCGAAGGTCAACCTCGGTGCCTTGCGTTGCTGCCACGGGCGGTCCTTCTTGCGGCTGCCATCGCCGCGCTGGTTGTCGCGCTCAGCAGCCGTGACCAGATCAGCTCCGCTGACTCCGTCTCCAACGCCAGCTTTGCGCTTCTGGGTGCGGTTGCCACTGTGCTTCCGGCTCGAGTCGATGGGGCCCCTGCGCCCCGAGGACTCGGCTTTCGATTTGCCCTTGTCCTCATAGCGCATGGCTTCCTCGCCAGTCGCGTACTTGCTAGCCACCTCCATGAGTCGGCCCATGGTCTGAATGTTGGACCTGGCCAACTTGTGCTTTAGGAGCTCGTACTTGACCCCCTGAGAGAAGGCCTGGATGGCCTGGATCTCTGAGATGTCCTCAATGGAGTTGCGGAGCCGAGTCGAGTGCTGGATGTAATCTTTGACCGGCTCCCCTTTTTCCTGGACGCAGAGCCAGAGATCCTGCGCGTTCCCTGGCCGCTGGTACGTGCCTTCGAAGTTCTTGACGAAGGCCTCCTGGAAGTCCTTCCAGTCGTAGATGCTGTCTTCGGGCAGGCTGTTAAGCCACGCCCGCGCCGAGCCCTCAAGCATCAGGGGAAGGCTGTGGAGGACGACGCGCTCGTTGCCCCCACGAATATTGCACGCCACGAGGTAGTCAGCGAGCCAAGTTTTCGGTTTGGCGGTACCGTCATATTTGTCGATGCCGTTGGCGACCCGGAACTGGTCCAGGAACGGCTCGGTGCGGATACGCCCGCTAAAGCACAGCGGGCCGATAGAGGCCGAGCCACTCGGCTGATCAACCTCGCCGCCCCGACGCTCAGCCCGCGCCCTAGCCGCTCAAATTCCCTCGATGTCATCCCGCGCGTCGTGGGCGCTGTCAACTCGGCCGCGGGGGGAGTCGGCTCGATGCCGCTCCGTGTGGATCCGGTTGATCTCCTCGCGGGTGTCGGGACGTCGGTTGGTGGAGTGACTCGGCTGCGACGAGCATATGGTGATTGGGCGACTCGGAGCCCCTGAGGGCTGACTCCGGGCAGACCTGGAGGCCAGCCGGTCGTGCGGTGAAACGGCTTCATTCTGCTGTTCCACCGCCGTCTTCATCAGAGCGACGACTTGGCGGTAGTTCTCCGCCGCAGGACCATCCGCTGGTGGCGGAAGCGAGTCGGCTAGCACAGCGGCCGCGATGAGGTTCTGAGCAGGGGTGCGGTAAACTGGGATGCCGTCCGCATCTTGACCCAAGATGGAGTCGTGGACGATGTGGCCCCTCTGAACGGTTGATGAAGTGGGCCGACGTGGGCGCCGGCGCGACTCGTAAGCCATAGCCTCATCATACTCACGCTCTCGCGCTTCAAGAGCCACTTTCTCTCGGTCGACGTGATCCCGCTCGGCCAGGATGGCCAGCCGAGACGCCTCCATGGCCTTCTCTGCATCCGACTGGCTAGCGATCGGCGTGCGTAAGAGCTCGTCCACCACCCTGGCCGTTGGGCCGGATGTGCCTGCGGCGTCGGTGGCACCAGGTGCGACCATGTACACTTCTGCTGCGGAGGCGCAGCTATGTGAACTCTCGTACCCATCGGATTCAGAATTTAGGACGGGCAGGAGTGACTTAGAGCTGATCATGCCAACGAGCTGGGAAGCAGCCTCGCCATCACGTGAGGTTATTGAAGATCCCAGGGGATGCCTGGGCGTCGGCTTCACCACCGAGCGGGGAATCGGGTCCTAGAGGCGCAATTGGCCGAATTCATCGGCCAAGAAGTGCAGGCTCCCGAAGGAGAGCGTCACGCCTCCAGGGAGCACGGCGGAAGCAGGATGCCACGCCGTGTCGTCGGACACGAGCCCGCCGCCGATGGCTGGAGAAAATCCCGCCTGAATCACAGCTCCAGCATGCAGGGGCCCCTACCTGGCGCGCCAATTGTTGCGGGGATTTCGCGGCAATATATATTTTGGTGGATTCGGGGGCGCAAATGGATGATCCAGACGGGTTCACACGAGGAGAATTTACCCAGGTTCAGGCCCTCTGTGGAAGAGGTAATACCCTACTCCTGCTTGATGTTTAATCTTGCCTCGTATGAGGGATTTGGAAGTACAATGATCATGAAGATCGGAGATGGAAGAGAGAAAAAGTGTAACTGTCTAACCCCTCAACCAGGGGCCCTAGCCTCACCTTATATAGGGCTGACGAGGCTAGAGTCTACAACTGCCGAGTCGGTTAGCCAGCGCAGGTCGTGCAGAGTAACTCCTGATATCACGGCGCATTGACTGTGCACGTTGCTCCTGGTAATGGCACATTCATCGTGCACCGTTGGTTGAACGCGTCGTGGTAACGCCTATCTTGATGACGCGCGAAACGGCCCAGCTGAGTGGACTTCATGGACTCGGCTTGGGCCACCCCCGGCCATGCCGACCGAGTCCTTGTCTTGGGCCTACCCTGGGGGGATCCCGCCGTCAGCGGTGGCAGAGCTCTAGCCGGGGAAGAAGGTTGCGGCGGGGACGGAAAGGAGTGCACGACAGCAAGCTCAGGCGCAGCTTGGGTGTGGCGTGCCTGATTTTAAGGCCGGACACGTCATTTGTGACTACTGTACTGGTCCCTGGATCAGTAGCCAGTACACACAAATACTTGATAGCATACACATACAGTACCGAATTCTTATTACACGGTTAGACCTTGACAGTCGAGGTTCAATACATGGCCTATTGGCCGAATAAAACAGCAGCAGAAATCATAACGAGGTGGATAGCCCATCGGCTTGCCGAACCAACAGGCAGCTGACTGGGGGAAAACGTCCTAACCCTCGGCTTCGTTGTCGCCCTCCTCGAAATTGAAGTCTTCTTCCTCCTCTGGCCAATTCAACAAGCCAGGTGAGTACATTGAATGTACTCGCAAGCAATCCCCATTGGGGAATTATACGGCTATAATTCATGCAGGAATATTTCAAGGGACAGCTCTAACCTATGTTGGCAGTTGTGTGGAAATGTAAGTTCTGAATTTGAAAATACTGCATAATAGATTGTAAAAGCAGTTTGGAAAAACTGGTAGCAAATCCACAACATCCCATCACATCCCTTCCTTTCTCATCTTGCGTGGTAAACACCGCTAAACATCTCATGACCTATTACCTGATAGCTTCCACTCACCGTCTATGGCTCCACACATCGAACGGTGGCTTCTACCTATCAGATAAATAGGTTTTCCAACACTAAACCGTATTTCGGTCACTCCCGGCAATACGGCGGATTACTTCGGCAATTTTCTTACCACCGACACATGGCCTAAATTGCCCAACTGTGGACACATCATGCCCACGTCCTTAATCCCTTTGCCCAACTTTGGCAAACAAAACTTAGTCTAGCCGGGGTGTGGCCGTGCCAGTTCATGTCCATAACCGAGGACGCGGCTATTCGAATAGATTTTAACACTCTGCAGAGGTTGTACGGCTTTACCCACAAGATGTATTAATCCCTTTGTGCCGAGTACTACTAATACACCTGATGAGGTATATTGGCAGGGATAATACAACGAGACCCTTCGCCTGCTTTCACACTAGAGTCGGACCCGCTAAATGAGACTTACCCTAACTCTGATTGTGTCCAGAAAACCTCACCCACGCCTTGGGGCTCACTATCTAAGAATCTTGACCCAAATAGCGCCGTGGGAATTCTCTAGGGGCCCAACGTCCTACCTAGCACATACTTCTTACTTCCCACGGGTCCGAACCCTAGTATTAGGCGGGTTACCGAGTCAAGTCCTTCCCATAAAGGACATGTGGACGTACGGTGGGGAACTGGTTTAGCGGCACCGTGGCTCGGTCCTTAATTGATTCGAGTAGGACTCCAGTTTATCATCAATCACCGAATAGCCTTCAGCTACTTCGTCTCCCTTCAAACCACCTTACTTCCTACCCGAATCCAAACCATCTCCAACTCCATTTTGGGTTTTGGCAACATTTCATTTAAACTCACCGCGGATAACATATGCTATCCGCGGGTTTTGATTTTCCCATCCCCGGGTTTAAACAAAATTTTTGTTTTAACTATAGCAGGGCTAAGCATTGGCTACTGCCTATAACCTTGGTATGTCGTCTGTTGGAAACCGACCGACGGATCACTAGGGTTACAAGAAATCAGATGTTCGACCCTAGTCCATATGCACCTATCGGAAATAATTACTTCTACATAAAATACTGTTTATAACATAGCATGCATGTTTCGAAGTCAAAATAAACATACTTCACAAATATGGGATTCAAAATGGTCAAGGCGGAAGATTGCTTGCCTGGCAGTTCCTGCTCTGGTTCCTGATGTGGGGTGCTCCCGGTTCGTCCCGACGCACGTACCTCACTCCGCTAACTACGCGTCGGAAGAAAGCATCGAATGAAAAGCAATCCAAATACTTCAAGAAAATCAACCAACATGCATGACAAAAGAACTGGCGAATAACACGATGAACTGCGGAGGGTGTTTGCCCTAGAACGGTCGAGTTAAGATTTAGGGTTTCGGACAGCGGTTAAGAATAGGATGCATATACCTGGAGTTAAGCTCAAGATTCGACCCTAAGATTTCATGGCTTAGGTTTATGAGGGCAGAGAATGATATTGGCGATGGGTATATGCAAAATTATCACATAAAATGACGACGTATTTAAATGGGGAACTCGTTCTCGTTAAAATTTAAACTAACAACCTTGGTTCAAACGAGTTTAGGGGTTACTGATGTTTTAATGACACTGGTTGGAAGGGAAATTTAGCTCAGGGCCGATCATGGAAGGTACGTGTATATATATATATATAAGTTGTATGCTGATTTAACTACTCCAATATTCAACCCTAATTCTAATCTCTATCATTTATATGCAAACATTTTAAATCTTAGAAATGCATTCGAATCAATCGACTAGAACTAAACCTAGGATGTCAGAACAAAACTCGGAATGAGGAGTCGGCTATTAGGGCTGATCAAAAGTTTATGCATGTGTATATGCTACATATGTGGAATCGGCTGCCTAATCAACTAACCCAAGTTCTATTCTTTATCAGCTCCCTTAAAAGGTTTTGGGTTTTGGCAAAAAGTTAGAGTTAGTGTTCGGAAGAACACTTTTGCTAAGTTTCTATACTCGAAAACTTTATACCTATACGAGTTATGGAAAATCACAGGTACCCTAAAGCTACTGGATGGTTGGGAATTTATTCTTGGCCTGATCATGGGTGCGTATATATACATCGCATATGAGGTTTAAAACTTAAGGAACTAACTTAACCCGATTCTATTAATTACATTCTAAAAGCTTTAGCTCTTGAAAATGCATTTGAATCAAAATATGAGAATTAACTTTGGGATTCCAGAATCAAAATGCAGTGAGGAAGAAGAGGGGTGGGCGCTGTGGCACGACTGGACGCGTCCAGAGCGCGTCCAAAGTGGCATGAGCATGCCATGGGGGCTCTAGGTTGGTTTTGAGATGTCAGACCATGTCAAATAGGTTCAGGGGCACGTGTCCATTGATTCTGCAAACTTTGAGGACTTGACGATGCTCTGAGCAAAGGGGGCTATTAATGTCGAGCGGGACGTGCCATTGCTTTACACTATGGGTGAAAAGAGGTGAGCTGCCAGGGGAGTTAATTGGTGATTAGAGGGGTGAGGGCAGCGTGTGGTAGCTTTCCATTGAGTGGCAGCAGCTTTGGCAGAGGAAAAGTGTTGTGATTTTATGCATGGAGCTAATACGGGGAAGGTGTTCGATGCTTGCCTTGCTAGATTTTTACATAGAACTTGCCCATGCTTTTAGATATTTGGACTCCTGGAGATGTGGGGAGTGTTGTGAGAATTTATCGGAATTTTCTGAGAATGAAATATATGGGTTGCAGTGCAATGCCCGAAATTGACCTAAGTTTTAATGTTTTTGTAACTCAGGATTTTTATATTGGCCAGTGATATTTTATGCTATATTTAGGTCAAGGATCTTGTTAGGGTTCTTCAGAAATTTATTTGAGATTTTTGGGCAGACCGGGGAGAGATAGATTTCGTGATTAGGGTTTTGGGAAGAAAAGATTAAATAAGGGAAAAAGGGGAATCGGGGATCGAAACTAGGGTTTCGGAGTGCGGCAAGGAAGGGAGTGCATCGAAAGGTCTCCGGAGTCTCGAGACAGTGCTTGGGAACAATTGGCGGGGAGGTGCCACGAGGGCATCACCGGATATCGGTCGCTCGAAGAGATGGGGTGGATTCCCGGATTAGGGTTTTAGGAAGAAAAGATTAAATAAGACGGAAGAGATATCGGAGGTCGGAACTAGGGTTCCGGAGTGTGGCAAGGTGGGGGAATGGATGGAAAGGTCTTCGGGGTCTCGACACGATACTCGGGAATATTTGGTGCCAAGGTGCCGCGAGCGCTTCGATGGATTTTGCTTGAGCGACGAATTAGGGTCTTGGAAGAACCGGTATTTAATTAGAAGGCAATGGTTGGGGCTAGGGTCGGAGTTTTCGGAGCGCGGCAAGATGGGGTAGAGACTTTGTGACTCGAGATGAAATCTTTGTGTTGGCTTAGGACGTGTTGGCGGTAAGGTACCGTCGATACGGTGGCGTATACGGCGCAGGCGTTGAACTAGGGTATTATTGCGTTAGGGTTTTAGCGCTTAAACCAAAAGCAGTATATATGTGCATATATTCACGATTTGGCCTGGCGAGGTCAGTGGTAAAATTTCAAGTCATTCGGAAAAGATTCGGGATGGGTATATGCTCCGATTTCGCAGAAGTATCGCGAGGGCACTTAGCGGCAGGTGTGGGTTTAGGTGCCACTGATTAGTTAGAGGGGGACGAATGTCGGAAGTATGTTTGTGGCGGGGAGAAGGGCTGTCGCAGCGGAGAAAATGTTGTCGCGGTACTGCCGTGGTAGGGGAAAGACTTGTCGCGGTAGGGATCGGTTGTCGCGGTGGGAAGGAACAGCGGCGTGACATTGCCGCGGCGGGGAGGGGTTGTCGTGGCAGAGGCACGGCAGCGACGGTAGCTGCTGTGAGATGTCGTGGCGGGGAATTGGTGGCGTGGCAGGAGCGGCTTGCTGCGGCAGAGAAAGATAGCAACGGCGGTGGCAGAGGCCTTGCCGCGGCAGAGAAAATGGGCAGCGGCAGCTGCCGTGGCAAGAGCGTGGCAGCGGCAACGGCTGCTATGGGCTGTCGCGGCAGAGTAAGTTGGCTGTGGCAGATGCCTCAGGCTGTCGTGGCGGAGACGCAAGGGCGAACGGTCCCGCATGGAAACCAAGAATAGAGCAGGGTTTGTATCCCTCGCTAGACAGGGTTTCGACAAAGCAGAAATCAAGGGAGCAGGAACAGAGGAAACGGTTTTGTTTGCTTTGCTTTAGGGTTTAGCAGGAATATGATTTGGAATAAAAGTTTTAAATTGGTGTATTTTAAATCAGCATTACTAGCAAAAATTTTTGTTAGCCCTAAATTTTGGGTTTTGGAAAGTTAGGGTATTACAAATCTACCCCCCTTAAAAGGAATCTCGTCCTCGAGATTCGGATAGATTAGGGGAAAGAGATCAGAGACAGGGCCGCATGGTCTTCTGCAGTGGTCGGCCTTCGTCGTTCCAGCGCAAGTTCTACTTCCGTCATTGGTGTAGAAAAGAGGGAAGATAGCAGGGGAATGAGAGGGAAATCCCAGGTTTTTAAATATTTTCACAAACCAAAGTGATCAACAGTTGATTTCATTACTAGGATCGGAAGATCCACTGAAAACACCAATAAAACATCAAAAAGACTAACATGACACGCAACCATGCATCTACAAGAACATCGAACAGGGTCGCCTGAGTGTTGAGAGGCACCAGAACAAATCCAATCGCAAAGATCAACCATAACACAGGACTTTTTCAAGGGTTGGGGCAACCAACCAAGATCCAACTAAAACACCGAAAAACATACATTAGCAATACAAGAGTGGTGTCTAACGACACCTTTCATACACAAACATTGCCTAAGGGCACGGGCTAAGCCCTAATACAACAACATGAAAATAGGGTCCTAAGCTTGTTATTATGCAGGACCAGCTATTCCGCTCCTCACTCTTCTAGTCTACCTGGTCTATATCCAGGTTGGAGGGTTGGGTCGGGGGTATCTGTCGGACCCCAGATTCCATAACGGAGCTTTAGGAATAATCACCCGCTAAGTCGGAGCTTCAACCCCGAACTCAACTCTCCGGGATTAATCCCGAGAGGAGTAGAGTGATATGGCTCTAAATAGCCCGAGACGTCAACCCCAAAGCTTACTCCGGCAAACTAATGCACAGAGCAGTAGGGTGATATAGTCTCCTCACTCTTTCCCACTGAGCCGGAGCATCAACCCCGACCTCGTCCCGGCAAATAAATGCACGGCTGGAGTAGAGTGATATAGCTCCCAACATCTCAGTGGAGAGTCACTTCACAGAGGTGATTAAACTTAATAGCTCTACGATATAAAACCTGAAATCCTCCCTGCATCACGTACTTCAATCATACACGCATTGCACATGACACAGGGGAGAACAAGCCAGTACCATCACAGAGACTCTACGACCGAAACTGCAATAATACTAGCTGTTCCGAAACTTAACAACATATATACAAGCAAAAGATGCTTACACAGCGGAAGCTTAAGTTTGGCTGAGAAGCCTATAGGTCGGGCCAAAATGGCGGCAGAAATAACCAGGCTGCCGAACCCTGGGCAGGATCACTGCCTGGGATCCCCAGCGACTAGTCGACGTCGGGACCCAACTCAACGTAGAAACCATCCACTGCGGGAGTGGTTTCCTCTGCACACAAAATATCAACGAATGCAAGGTGAGTACAAAAATGTACTCCGCAAGACTTACAAGGGGAAAGTAGTATTAGATGCATCAGGTATCAAGAAGGGGCTATTTGTGGACTATTTTACAGAAAGCCAATTTGTTCTTTCGAGAATACCTGTAAATAGATTGAAATCCGTCTACTGGAGTATTTTGTAAACGAGATGAGCTGAAACTGCATAGCAACACCTAAAGCAGACCACCGAACACAGCAAACCCTCGATCCTTTCTCGACCACCTGGGAGAAATCGATCGCTAACCCACGTCCTTAGAGTTGGCAAGTTTTAGATTAGGGTTGCACTTGTCTAATTCGATGCGGATTCTTACCAAGCTGTCCATAACCGTGGACACGGCTATTCGAATAGTTTAAACCCTGCAGGGGTGTACATCTTTACCTACACGTATCAACCGACTCCTAATGCCATCGACGATTTACACACTTTCACGAGGTGTGCTGGCGGAGGGTGGTTGAACACGACCTTTACAATGTTTTCGACTTAGGTATGAGCCGCCCTAATAGGCTAGTCCACGAACGACAGTTCGGCCGATACTCCGACGCGGTCCTACTAGTTGTGGCAGGTGATACATCCCCGGTCCCGGACCGTGTGTACCCCTCACTCCTATATTGTTGCATCACACCACCTCCTCATTTTTCACGCACCCAAGTCCCAGAAAACGGCAAACTATGCGGCTCATATCCTAAGCCTAGACAGATTATTCGGTCGTGGGTGGCCCATTATACCACCCGCGTAGAAGTACGCAAATCTTGGTTCGAAAGGACACCGAGAACCGGTCCTTGTGGGATTAACGAGACAACCCACCATGCTCCCAGCATGGCCTCTCGTCGATGCCCGATTTGAGATTAGTCAGGTTTATTAAGCACATCCCGGTGAACACCCACCTAATCCGCTAACCCATCCAGAGTGTGTTTTGTCTGCCATCCCAGGAATTACGACGTTTGCCCAACTAAGCAGGTCTAAGCATCGTGAGCTATAATAGCAATATTACAACAACAAGTAATTCACTCTAAATAGGCTGGGAGGGTCAGTGGTGTTGATTGAGCGACAAAGTAAGTTTTCATGCAAAGGATAGGGTTCACACTTAGCATAAAATATCAGTGGAACGCATGCAATACGATTTTGAAAACAAATAGTAATTTGCAAATAGTAGGTTATCCTCAAGATGGTCAAAGGGGGCTGCTTGCCTTGCGGTTCCGCTATTAGGTTCTATTCTTGCTCGGGATTACACTCGTCGCGATCCTCCGGTCCTATCGGTTAGAGCAGCAACACCGAACGAAACACACGAAATGGTAAATACCATGATGTAGAACATCGACATGAAATGCAATGTATGCCATGTCCTAAAGGATGCAGAATCGAAGCTAATGCAAGTGGAATCAGTTTAATCGGAGTCTGGACGCTCGAGAAATTGCGTTCCGAAGATTTCCGGCTACTCGGGGAAACCCTAATTCAAGTTTTTAGGCATTTTCATTTTTCCTAGCATGCAAACATGGATGAACATGACATAATTGAATAGATCTCATTTTTTCTGAACATTTTGGTATATTATTTACATTTTTCTGACCTCCGATGAATTTTCTACGAATTTTAGAAGATTTAAACCCTTTGCTGCATTTTTCTCAGTAAAGAAATTAAATATTTAAATCCAGAATTACTTTTAATACTCCTCTGAGATTATCCCTAGAGGCTGACAGTGGGCCCTGGGTCAATGTTAGTCAACATTGACTTAGGTCAATGACAGTGGGGCCCACTGTCATAATTTCTTATTTCTTTTATTCTTTTAGTTTAAATCCTGACATTTGGGGTCCACCTGGCATATAATTCCTTTTTCTTTAATCCTTCATTTTATTCTGACACGTGGGACCCATGTGTAATAGAGACACAATAAACATGCTCATTAATTACACTGTTAACAGTTAATTGTAGTCATTGATGAGTCGGTTAAACATCAGTTAGTACTTATTAGCAATAATGGATGAGATTAACTGTTGATGATTAGACTTAACTGTAGCATTAAACACAGATTACTAAATGAACTCATCATTAGCACGGTTAGGAATTAATACCCAGTCATTAAGGTTAAGACACAATTAATAAACTGATTAATTGCACCGGTTAGGCATTAATTGTATCATTAAATGGTCGGGTTAGCACTAATGGCAGATCAGCAGCAATTAATGTGTCGCATTACTCACTGCTAGCAATTAATACACTCATTAAGTGTGTCTTAAACATAATTAGCAGCATTCATTACTTCATTAAATACACTTAGCACTAATTAAACATGCCCTAACTAACTTAACTAACCTACTAATCAATTAACTTACCTAACCTAACTAACCGGCCGGGAGCTCGGTTGCTCTGGTGCTGGCTCGGTCGGACCGGAACAGGAGGGGCGGAGCGGGGGCGCGGCTCACCGGGGCGGCGGCGAGGGGCGCGGCAGCGGAGCTCGACGGCGCGGAGGAGTACGGCGGGGGAGCGCGGGTGGCTGCTCGGCTCGGGGCGGCGCCGCTTCGGATGGGTGCGGGAGCGGCGCGCTCGGCGACGGGGGTGGCTCGACAGCGTCGGAGAACGGAGGCGGGGACGAGGCAGTGGAGAGGGGCTCCGGGACGACGGTGCTTGGGTTGGGTGGAGAGGAGATGGAGCCAGAGGGAGCTCGACAGCGGCCGGGATGGGGCGGGACCGAGGCGGCGAGGTGGAGGCGCGGCGAGGTAAGCGAGCTAGGGCGGCGTTGGGCACGGCAAAGCGGCAGCGGCGTTCGGGACCGAGCTGAGCGGAGAGAGGGAGCAGAGGGGCTTGGATGGGGGAGTGGCGCGGTGAGGGACGGGGACGGCTCGGTGGAGGAGGAGGCGAGCACCGGAGGGAGCTCGGGGCGGCGATGAGCTCGATGGCGGGTGAAGCTCCGGGGTGCGGCGGTTGCCGGGGTGAACCGAGACGCGGCGGAGCGGTGCGAGGAGATGGCGGTGGTGCTGAGGGGGTAGAAGAGCGGAAGGGGGGGGTGTGGAGCGGCCGAGGGCGGAGGCCTTGGGAGGCGGCGACGCGGCCGGCGGTGGCTCGGGTGGGAGCGGCGGCAAGGAACCCGAGAGGGAGGCCGGAGCGCGTCCGAGAGCGGTGGAGCCAAGCGGAGGAGGGCGACGGCACCTAGGTGGGAGAAATGGGAGGGGGGGCGAAGCGGCCGAGAGAGAGTCTTTAGGGGGGGAGAGAGAAGCGGCGAGGTGGCGCGGGCGCAGGAGGCGTGCGCCACGCGGCGGCGGTGGCAGCTGGGAGAGAGAGAGGGAGGAGGGAGAAGAAGGGGACGGGCAGGCCGGGGCGGGCCAAGGGAGAAGGAGTGGGCCGCGGGAAGGGAAGAGAGGGACGGGATGGGCCGAAAGAAAAGGGGCCCATCCGAAGAAGGGATTTAGATTTTTCTTTTAATTTTCTGTTTTTGAACTTTTCGTTTGCAGATTCAAACCAATTTGAAGCCTCTGTACTTATAACTCAGGTATAAAAGGAAGCTTTGGGATTCTTCCCTCTGGTTTTGGTTTGATTTTCTGCTTTGAGCTTGAAGTTAAATCCTAAAGCGAGTTCGAATCCGATTTTCAACCTTTTAGAACTATCTCACAGCTTCTCTCAAGTTTTAAAATCAAGTTTCAAAACATTCGTACAATGTTTCTTTCTATTTCAATTAAGTTTTCTAACTCAATTCCAAAACCCCTTTTTAAACCTCTAAGCTCTCTTTCTAACTAGAGCTCCAATTTAACATTCAATTTCACGGTCGATTTCCTCCTCAATATAACCTCTTGGGCTTTTGATTATTTCAAACCTAGGGTTTTAGGGCTCGGTCAAGAAGTGGATTTGATGAGATGTTCCTCAGGACTTGTTACTTCAAAATCTTTCTCAATCTCAGGTTTCAATGCAACTGCATGCCATGGAATGATGCACACAGATAATGACTTAAAAACGGGGATGTTACAGTATCTCCCCGTGGGCATCTCCGTTCTCGGAGGGCATGGGTGTGTTCCGGGGTGTGGAGGGGTTCCTGTGGCGATGGGCGGCTCGGGTGGAGGCCGCGTACGCCGAGAACAATCTGAGATACTCGGTGGAAAGGGCAGGGAAAGGGTTGCCGTCTACCACTACGGGTACCCCTAGTAGAGGTGTTTCTTCGGATACGGAGGCACGAGCAGATGTTGAGGTGGCATCTCTGGCACGGGGTCTTGGCCGTGCGGGCGGTGTGGCTGGGGCAAGAGTGTTGACAAGCTGGGTGAAGACTTCGGTCATGGCGACCAGATACCGGGTGAGATGCACCACGGCTACATCTTGCTCCATCTCGGTGCTGGCGAAGGATACATCCTCTCCCAGGGCGCGGCTGGGGTAGTACCGGAAAGCTCTGCAGTTCATGCTGGGAACCGTCTGACGAAGGCGGGGAATAGCCTCCCATGCAGCCATTTGCATGGCTAGGTCGGGGTTAGGTACCGGGTGGCCCATGAAGTGGAAGGTCGCCGTGTCGTCGACACCATCTTGATAGATGTATACTTCGGCCCAGTACACGCTTGCGTTGGTGGCCTCCTCCTGGTAGACGTCATACTCCGGTCGCTGGGAGGCTCGAAGAGCTCTCTGGGCGACCGTCCACAGGATGTCTACGAATCCTGCGAGCTCAGAAGCGGTGGTTTCATTGAAGAGTGTTCCGCGCGGCATGGCTTCCTCTTGGTGTTGCCTGAGAGGGGAAGAGAAGAAGGTTGTGGTGCTGGCTTCAAAGGCAGCTAGGAGTGGTGCGATGTGGGAAGAGGTTCGGGGTATTTATAGGGCAGGCGGGAGTGGCTTGGGTCTTAAAAAGGGGAATAGCCTTTACTTGGGATAAGACATTTATCTACCCTCATTACTGGGGGACGACCTTAATGTCTTGTCCTTGCTCGGGCTTCGCATTTTGAAAGACAGGTGAGAGGGATTTGCGGGTACGGACAGATCTGATTTAAACAACACGAGGCCGGGTGGGCCATTTTATTTAATAAGTGGTCACGACACACTTATGGTGCGTCGCACACCACATAGCATACACACAGAGTTCTTAGTACATTACATAAGATCCAACGTACTGCTAGCGCCTACTTATTCATCTTACACGACACTATCTCATGGTAGACCACTACAACCCTAGAATCTACGACGTGATCTGGATCTCCTCGTCCTTTGAGGCGGGCACTAACTCCTCAGGATCCTCTTCTTCATCTGAGTCCTGAACATCAACGGCTCCAACAAGCGGCGTAGGGCTTGGTATCTCGGGGAGGACACGAGAAGTCCCGGCTCCTGAGGTGAACCGACGTATGTACTCGCGGGCGTTTCCACAACGTCTCTTCGGCGGAGGCGGCTGCTCGCTTGCCACCGAAATGTCCTTGGGACTCTGGGGGTACTTCAGCCGTGGCAGTGGTCCTTCCCTGATGATTAGTGGCCTGCTCCAGTAGTGCCTTCACACGTAGCAGCTCCTTGCGTACATCCTCCAGTTCTACCAGAGCGCAGTGAAGTAGTGAGTCCTGAGTTTGTACGTAGTGGGCCAAGTTCGTCACGGCAGAGTCGTTCTCCGCCAGGGGTGGGGTGTACCAGCGGACATCCTCCTGAATTGGGTACTGCGGAATGTACCTCGTGGCCCTGAAGACTCCCATCTCTGTCAGCTCGTGGCAGAGGTGCACAAGTGCCTTGTATGCCACTAGATGTACTGCTTGAACGTATGACCAGCTAATGGGTCCCACAAAGCAGTAGGTCTGGTTGTGCACATTTCTTAGTCCAATGAGGAGTACCCTGGCCCAATATTCCATCACCGTGTCTGATATCTTCTCCTGGTAGACGTGGTACTCGGGGTTGACGGTGTATCCGCAGCGTTCCACTGCCTCCCGAAGCAGTCTTGGGTATCCCTCGGTGGCGATGGCACAGGTCTCTCCGAACGACTCCATCGTTCAATCTACAAAATTTTCAAAACCAAAAACAAAATGAGCTTTAGGTAGTCAGAGTTTTGCTTGAAAAGAATGGATTTTCAGATGGGGGAAGAATACTAGAACATATACTTAATTACTTTTGTTTTTCAAAAGTTTTGGAAAATATATATATCCTAGGTCTATCTAACGGCCATGCTCCTAGGGTTTTCCTACAGTCAGTATGCTCTGATACCAAGCTTGTGGCGTGCCCGATTTTAAGGCCGGACACGTCATTTGTGACTACTGTACTGGTCCCTGGATCAGTAGCCAGTACACACAAATACTTGATAGCATACACATACAGTACCGAATTCTTATTACACGGTTAGACCTTGACGGTCGAGGTTCAATACATGGCCTATTGGCCGAATAAAACAGCAGCGGAAATCATAACGAGGTGGATAGCCCATCGGCTTGCCGAACCAACAGGCAGCTGACTGGAGGAAAACGTCCTAACCCTCGGCTTCATTGTCGCCCTCCTCGAAATTGAAGTCTTCTTCCTCCTCTGGCCAATTCAACAAGCCAGGTGAGTACATTGAATGTACTCACAAGCAATCCCCATTGGGGAATTATACGGCTATAATTCATGCAGGAATATTTCAAGGCACAGCTCTAACCTATGTTGGCAGTTGTGCGGAAATGTAAGTTCTGAATTTGAAAATACTGCATAATAGATTGTAAAAGCAGTTTGGAAAAACTGGTAGCAAATCCACAACATCCCATCACATCCCTTCCTTTCTCATCTTGCGTGGTAAACACCGCTAAACATCTCATGACCTATTACCTGATAGCTTCCACTCACCGTCTATGGCTCCACCCATCGAACGGTGGCTTCTACCTATCAGATAACTAGGTTTTCCAACACTAAACCGTATTCCGGTCACTCCCGGCAATACGGCGGATTACTACGGCAATTTCCTTACCACCGACACATGGCCTAAATTGCCCAACTGTGGACACATCATGCCCACGTCCTTAATCCCTTTGCCCAACTTTGGCAAACAAAACTTAGTCTAGCCGGGGTGTGGCCGTGCCAGTTCATGTCCATAACCGAGGACGCGGCTATTCGAATAGATTTTAACACTCTGCAGAGGTTGTACGGCTTTACCCACAAGATGTATTAATCCCTTTGTGCCGAGTACTACTAATACACCTGATGAGGTATATTGGCAGGGATAATACAACGAGACCCTTCGTCTGCTTTCACACTAGAGTCGGACCCGCTAAATGAGACTTACCCTAACTCTGATTGTGTCCAGAAAACCTGACACCACAATTCGGAGAAACGCTCATCTTTGTGTTGAATCCTCACCCACGCCTTGGGGCTCACTATCTAAGAATCTTGACCCAAATAGCGCCGTGGGAATTCTCTAGGGGCCCAACGTCCTACCTAGCACATACTTCTTACTTCCCACGGGTCCGAACCCTAGTATTAGGCGGGTTACCGAGTCAAGTCCTTCCCATAAAGGACATGTGGACGTACGGTGGGGGAACTGGTTTAGCGGCACCGTGGCTCGGTCCTTAATTGATTCGAGTAGGACTCCAGTTTATCATCAATCACCGAATAGCCTTCAGCTACTTCGTCTCCCTTCAAACCACCTTACTTCCTACCCGAATCCAAACCATCTCCAACTCCATTTTGGGTTTTGGCAACATTTCATTTAAACTCACCGCGGATAACATATGCTATCCGCGGGTTTTGATTTCCCATCCCCGGGTTTAAACAAAATTTTTGTTTTAACTATAGCAGGGCTAAGCATTGGCTACTGCCTATAACCTTGGTATGTCGTCTGTTGGAAACCGACCGACGGATCACTAGGGTTACAAGAAATCAGATGTTCGACCCTAGTCCATATGCACCTATCGGAAATAATTACTTCTACATAAAATACTGTTTATAACATAGCATGCATGTTTCGAAGTCAAAATAAACATACTTCACAAATATGGGATTCAAAATGGTCAAGGCGGAAGATTGCTTGCCTGGCAGTTCCTGCTCTGGTTCCTGATGCGGGGGTGCTCCCGGTTCGTCCTGACGCACGTACCTCACTCCGCTAACTACGCGTCGGAAGAAAGCATCGAATGAAAAGCAATCCAAATACTTCAAGAAAATCAAACCAACATGCATGACAAAAGAACTGGCGAATAACACGATGAACTGCGGAGGGTGTTTGCCCTAGAACGGTCGAGTTAAGATTTAGGGTTTCGGACAGCGTTAAGAATAGGATGCATATACCTGGAGTTAAGCTCAAGATTCGACCCTAAGATTTCATGGCTTAGGTTTATGAGGGCAGAGAATGATATTGGCGATGGGTATATGCAAAATTTTCACATAAAATGACGACGTATTTAAATGGGGAACTCGTTCTCGTTAAGATTTAAACTAACAACCTTGGTTCAAACGAGTTTAGGGGTTACTGATGTTTTAATGACACTGGTTGGAAGGGAAATTTAGCTCAGGGCCGATCATGGAAGGTACGTGTATATATATATATATAAGCTGTATGCTGATTTAACTACTCCAATATTCAACCCTAATTCTAATCTCTATCATTTATGCATGTGTATATGCTACATATGTGGAATCGGCTGCCTAATCAACTAACCCAAGTTCTATTCTTTATCAGCTCCCTTAAAAAGTTTTGGGTTTTGGCAAAAAGTTAGAGTTAGTGTTCGGAAGAACACTTTTGCTAAGTTTCTAAACTCGAAAACTTTGTACCTATACGAGTTATGGAAAATCACAGGTACCCTAAAGCTACTGGATGGTTGGGAATTTGTTCTTGGGCTGATCATGGGTGCGTATATATACATCGCATATGAGGTTTAAAACTTAAGGAACTAACTTAACCCGATTCTATTAATTACATTCTAAAAGCTTTAGCTCTTGAAAATGCATTTGAATCAAAATATGAGAATTAACTTTGGGATTCCAGAACCAAAATTAGGGTGAGCACAGACGGCCATTAGGGTTGTTCAAAAGTTTATGCATGCGTATACTTTGCATATATGAGATTAAATACCTAGAGAACTAACCCTATTCTACTCCCTAACAATTATATTAAACGATTTGTATTTCGGTGAAGAATTAGAGCTAATGCTTGGAACTTTATCTAGGGATTCCAGAATCAGGTTTGAAGTGCAAAGACATCGGTCATTAGGGCTTTGGCTGGCCGGTTTAGCTAGCACGTAAGAACTAATCTACTGCATTAAAGGAGCTACTCGGCGGTTAGAGGCTGCACCGGTTGGACCGGATGCGTCGGGTCTGCCGCTGGCTAAGACCGGATTAGGGGCGGCTTCAGACAAGAATTAAAATGCATGAGTGCCTCAGGACCACGCGTTGCTCACTCGGTTAGAGGTCAGAAGCGGTGGAGAAAAAGAAAAAGGAATCGGGCGTTGAAACGGCTGGCATGCACTAATGATCACGAATTACTATAGCGCATTAACCAAACTACCCGGCCGACCAACCCATTATGTCCTACAGCGGTCGGCAAGCAGACTATTCAGCAGAGTTAATGAACTCGATTAGGAGGAGAGCGGTGGCGCGCTGCCTGGGATTTACCCGTTTGGTTGGTCTTCGTGCTGGTCGGAACAAATGAGGAGTGGCCGGCGGGGAGCTCCTCTGGTGTCGAAGCTCTGGGTCTGGCCGGTTGAAATCGCCGGAACTAGCTACTGAATGGGAGCTGCGGAGGAGTAAGGGAGAATGGTGGCGAGGCTTGGTCCACTCCTGGAGCTCGGCTTGCTCTTCCCCTGGCTAGGTCAGAGGCGACGGAGGGAGATTAGCTAACCGGGCAGGGCTTGGGGAGGGAATGGCTCGAGCTAGGGCTGGGTGAGGGGAGTTGGGTGCACCGGCCACCATTTTATAGCTGGAGGCGAGGCAGGGCTAGCGGTGGTTGCCAGGCTTTCTCCATGTCAGGGACGGGACGGGTCAAACGAGCTGAGTTAATGGTGGTCTGAGCTGGGCAAGGACGGGATTGGTCGTGGGGTAGAAGGGGGAGGTACTGAGACGCGGTGCTGTTGCTCGGACAAGGCTCCTCGACGGCATTGCAGTGAGGAAGAAGAGGGGTGGGCGCTGTGGCACGACTGGACGCGTCCAGAGCGCGTCCAGAGTGGCATGAGCATGCCATGGAGGCTCTGGGTTGGTTTCGAGACGTCAGACCATGTCAAATAGGTTCAGGGGCATGTGTCCATTGATTCTGCAAACTTTGAGGACTTGACGATGCTCTGAGCAAAGGGGGCTATTAATGTCGAGCGGGACGTGCCATTGCTTTACACTATGGGTGAAAAGAGGTGAGCTGCCAGGGGAGTTAATTGGTGATTAGAGGGGTGAGGGCAGCGTGTGGTAGCTTTCCATTGAATGGCAGCAGCTTTGGCAGAGGAAAAGTGTTGTGATTTTATGCATGGAGCTAATACGGGGAAGGTGTTCGATGCTTGCCTTGCTAGATTTTACATAGAACTTGCCCATGTTTTTAGATATTTGGACTCCTGGAGATGTGGGGAGTGTTGTGAGAATTTATCGGAATTTTCTGAGAATGAAATATAGGGGTTGCAGTGCATTGCCCGAAATTGACCTAAGTTTTAATCTTTTTGTAACTCAGGATTTTTATATTGGCCATTGATATTTTATGCTATATTTAGGTCAAGGATCTTGTTAGGGTTCTTCGGAAATTTATTTAAGATTTTTGGGCAGACCGGGGAGAGATAGATTTCGTGATTAGGGTTTTGGGAAGAAAAGATTAAATAAGGGAAAAAGGGGAATCGGGGATCGAAACTAGGGTTTCGGAGTGCGGCAAGGAAGGGAGTGTATCGAAAGGTCTCCGGAGTCTCGAGACAGTGCTTGGGAACAATTGGCGGGGAGGTGCCGCGAGGGCATCACCGGATATCGGTCGCTCGAAGAGATGGGGTGGATTCCCGGATTAGGGTTTTAGGAAGAAAAGATTAAATAAGACGGAAGAGATATCGGAGGTCGGAACTAGGGTTCCGGAGTGTGGCAAGGTGGGGGAATGGATGGAAAGGTCTTCGGGGTCTCGACACGATACTCGGGAATATTTGGTGCCAAGGTGCCGCGAGCGCTTCGATGGATTTTGCTTGAGCGACGAATTAGGGTCTTGGAAGAACCGGTATTTAATTAGAAGGCAATGGTTGGGGCTAGGGTCGGAGTTTTCGGAGTGCGGCAAGATGGGGTAGAGACTTTGTGACTCGAGATGAAATCTTTGTGTTGGCTTAGGACGTGTTGGCGGTAAGGTACCGTCGATACGGTGGCGTATACGGCGCAGGCGTTGAACTAGGGTATTATTGCGTTAGGGTTTTAGCGCTTAAACCAAAAGCAGTATATATGTGCATATATTCACGATTTGGCCTGGCGAGGTCGGTGGTAAAATTTCAAGTCATTCGGAAAAGATTCGGGATGGGTATATGCTCCGATTTCGCAGAAGTATCGCGAGGGCACTTAGCGGCAGGTGTGGGTTTAGGTGCCACTGATTAGTTAGAGGGGGACGAATGTCGGAAGTATGTTTGTGGCGGGGAGAAGGGCTGTCGCAGCGGAGAAAATGTTGTCGCGGTACTGCCGTGGTAGGGGAAAGACTTGTCGCGGTAGGGATCGGTTGTCGCGGCGGGAAGGAACAGCGGCGTGACATTGCCGCGGCGGGGAGGGGTTGTCGTGGCAGAGGCACGGCAGCGACGGTAGCTGCTGTGAGATGTTGTGGCGGGGAATCGGTGGCGTGGCAGGAGCGGCTTGCTGCGGCAGAGAAAGATAGCAACGGCGGTGGCAGAGGCCTTGCCGCGGCAGAGAAAATGGGCAGCGGCAGCTGCCGTGGCAAGAGCGTGGCAGCGGCAACGGCTGCTATGGGCTGTCGCGGCAGAGTAAGTTGGCTGTGGCAGATGCCTCAGGCTGTCGTGGCGGGGACGCAAGGGCGAACGGTCCCGCATGGAGACCAAGAATAGACCAGGTTTTGTATCCCTCGCTAGACAGGGTTTCGACAAAGCAGAAATCAAGGGAGCAGGAACAGAGGAAATGGTTTTGGTTGCTTTGCTTTAGGGTTTAGCAGGAACATGATTTGGAATAAAAGTTTTAAATTGGTGTATTTTAAATCAGCATTACTAGCAAAAAGTGTTTGTTAGCCCTAAATTTTGGGTTTCAGAAAGTTAGGGTGTTACATTGGGCGAAGGACTCGGGCGTGGCTTGGGCGAGAGCTCGAGCGTGGCTTGGGTGGCGAGCTCGGGCGCTGTTGGGCAGGACCACACGGTGGCAAGCGGCTCGGCCAGGAGGTGTGGGGCAAGCCGCAGTCGGTAGCTGGGCCAGGAGGGCATGGTGGACCACAGCAAGGGAAAGCGGCGCATCTGGGCAAGAGGACACGGGCAACCTACAGCGGGGCGGCAGGGGCAAGACGACCAAGGCAGCAAGGACAAGCAGCAATCTCTTCTCTTCAACTGCTCCCCACCCAAATCCAGTGGTAATAACCCTAAATTGATTAGATATGAGCATTATATTCATACTTATTTTGAGAAATCATGGCTTGGTTCAAGCATTAGCATACCAAATTGCTTGCTTGGCTGATTGTGAGCATTATATCCATACAAATTTTGAGAAATCATGACTTGGTTCAAGCACTGGCATTCCTTCTCTATATATGGCTGATTGTGAGCATTATATTGGTAATCATTTTGAGAACTCATGGTTGCATTAAAGCATCGGCATTCCTTCAAATTGTACGACTGATTGTCATGTATGAAAGGTAATTTTTGTGATACAAAATGCACCGAGAAAGGTGTATGAATCACGTGTGTATGTTGTGTGAACACCTTATGAACAGTTAGACACTTCAATCTCATCAAATATTTCTTCCTTCGTATGTAGTGCTAATAATAGGTGTATGCTACTTATGCTCTAGACCGACTGTGTATGCTACTTTTTGATTCTATAAACATAATCACATTTGTAAAACTTCCTACATAGCATATCATGTCATGGTGAACCTAGAACTTTTTTTGAATCTTGGATTGTACATGGACAAGAGGACAAAGCTGCTAATTTATGGGGTTGCGGCGTATATGCTTATCTCAATGATGGCAATGGTTGTTTAGTTTAGAAAAAGGAAAATGAGATAAATATGAGAGAGTATTAGCTATGGGCCAATAGAGGAAAGGGATAGGATGAGAATTGAGTATTTAAAAATAAAATATGGAAGAACGATACAACTTGTGTGAGCATACTTAGGCTTCGAAAAGCACCTTTTTTTCTGGTTTTGTAAACTCTTTAGGGACCGTGGCTTGCTTGAAGACAGATACATATGTGTGTTGAGCAACAAATAGCAATGTTTTTGAACACCGTTGGACACAACCTTAGGAATAGGTTAATTGGCACAAATTTTGATAGGTTTGGTGAAACCGTTAGCCATTATTTCAAATTAGTCCTCCATGCCATTGGAGAGCTACGAAATGAACTTATTACGCTGCCTTCATTGGAGACCCCAATCAAAATAGAAGGAAACTCAAGGTGGGATCCATACTTTAAGGTGTTGGCCACAACTAATTTATTTTAGGCATTAAATTGTATGGGTCCTAATCTTTTTGGGTTTTATTTTTCACCAAATAGGACTATGTTGGCGCTATTGATGGCACACATGTACGAGCCTTCATTTCGTGGTAGAAAGTCCTATGCTTCTCAAAATGTGATGGTGGCCGTAGATTTTGATTTTCGGTTCACATATGTGTTGGCCGGTTGGGAAGGGACAACACATGATGCTCTAGTTTTACGAGATGCTTTAGAACGTGAAAATGGTCTATGTGTCCCACAAAGTAAATAGACTAATTACATAGCTCCATTTCCCAATGTGGTTTACTTTCATATAGCAATGTCATCAACTTGTGCCTTATATGTTAGAAAAATTCTACCTAGTTGATGCCGGTTATGGAGCCAAACGGGGATTCTTGCCTCCTTTCGGTGGTGTGAGGTACCACTTGAATGAATGGGGGACCAATCCAGTGCAAGATGAGAAGGAACTATTCAACCTTAGACATTCCTCTCTTCGTATGACCATAGAGCGTGCATTTGGGTCACTCAAGAGGAGATTCAAAATCCTTGATGATGCCACTCCATTCTTTCGCTTTCCTACTCAAGTAGACATCGTTGTAGCTTGTTGCATTATTCACAATTGGGTTATAAATGATGGGATTGATGAATTTATCATACCAGAGTCTGATTGGCCATGTAATCCTAACCCCGCCTCATCATCTAGTGGGCAAGCCAGTGATCATGCATACATGGTTAATTTTAGGCAGGGAATCGCTAATCAAATGTGGGAAGACCAGCAAAATCACTATGGACAATAATATGTAATATTGTATTTCTATTGTGGTCATTAGCTATTATGTCATTGAACTATTGTAATTGAACTACTGTAATGGATGTGTAGAACTATTGTACTTTAATTTCAATAATACTTGCTTGCTGAAATATATTTGTAATGACATAATACTTGCTTAAATGTGTGTGTTTTGTGATGATACGTGCTAGAATTTAATTTTAATAACATACTGCTCGCTGAAATTCATGTGTTTTGTGATAATACCTGCTGGAACTAAATTATAATGACATATTGCTAGCTGAAATTGATATGTTTTGTGATAATACTTGCCGGAATTAAAGTAGAATGACATATTGTTTGCTGAAATTGATGTGTTTTGTGATTATACTTGCTGGAATTTATTTACATGCTAAGAAATGGACCTTGAGCAAAGGATGGATAACTTAGGAGGACAAGCTGTGGGAAGTGGCCATGTTACATGGACATCTTCCATGTCTTCCTACATGCTTGCCAACCTAGCTAGTGTGGTGGCTAGTGGCACTAGAACATCATCGGGCTTCAAGAAAGTGCACCTCAATAGTTGTGCTAAAGCTTTGAATGAACATTTCAAGATTAGCTTGATTGGCGATCAAATTGGGAACCATGTTAGAACGTGGAAGGGGAAGTGGGCTAAAATAATCAGACTTAAGAACTTGAGTGTGGCACTATGGGATGATGAAAATTGTATTATTAGACTTGATCATGAGTATTATGCGGGGCATATCAAGGTTTTTTGCACCTCCACTATTGAGTTATTCTTGCTTGCCTACATTGTGTATTGTCTAACATGTTGTATACTGGATGCTAGGACCACAAAGGAGATGCTGAGTTTCTAAACAAAAGTATTGAGTATTACCGTGAGATGGCAACAGTTTTTGGCAATAGTTTGGCCACGGGGAAGTATGCAGAGGGATCAAATGACCCTCTAGCTACAGAGTGACTAAAATTGAAGATGATGAAGCTGGAAATGAGGATGGTGTTGCTCCCACAAATGAAGAAGTTACACAATCCGTTAATGTTGGTGAGTCTTCGGCCTCCAAACCAAAGAGGGCCAAGATAGCTCCAAGTGGAGATGACGGGCTGCAATCAACACTTGTAGCTGTGGGTGAAAGGCTTGCCATTTCTATAGAGAGGAGTGCTAAATCCGATGATGAGGTGCCTGAGGGTCTTTGGGATAACATGAAAACCCTTCCAGGTTTTAATGGGGCTTATCTCTCGCATTACTATGCATATTTGGTTGAGAATCCTCGAATCGTGAAGGCATTTGATAAGTTGGACTTTGAGGACAAGCTGGTGTGGGTTGCTAGGTATGTTAGCAACCACTTTCGTGAGTAGCGACATGTGTGCTAGTTGCATAACCCTTTTGCTATTAACCTAAGACTTAGAACTTGTGCTTTTGCTGTGAACTATGAAACTTTCAATCGTGGGTTGTATGACTTAAGCTTGCTCTTGTACTATATGACATGTAATCATGGAATGATGGTTGGATAACATATGTTAAGTGTTGATGTATTGCTGAAAATATTATTCTCAATGTATTGCTGAAAATTTACTAAAATTAGATCGATGTATTGTTGAAAATTCACTATAAAATTACTAATGTATTGTGACTAGGCATTTTCTTTTGATTGGCTGATCCTTTGGGTATATGCTCATGGAAAGGAAGCAGGTCTTCGGATCATGGCTACATATTTTGGATAATATATGGATGACAACTTGCTTCACTCTTCCAACAACATGTGAGAACCAAGTTTGCTGCATACATATTTGTGACTACATCAAGTAGTAAACCTTCACATTTTTTCAAGATGCTTTTTAAACCTTCCAGAAGATGATGTGAAGTAGTAAAAACCTTCATATTTCGATTGATTGATTTTTGTTTAACTCCATGCTGCAATTAAATAATACTACACCATTGTCAGAATTGGTTTTATGAATTCATATATAGAGAGGTAGTCTCACCATCTCATACAAAAGGTAACCATAGCAACTCATCAATCTAACCAAACAAAACACTAACGCGCCATATCCAACTTCCATCCATCCAACCAAACAAAATTTGACTCATTCCACTCATTCAACCAAATAAAAATTAGCTCAATCCATCCCTGATGGTGATATGCCACCCGGTATCACCAAGGAGGACGAATCCGGCCTTCCAGCAATGGGATGGGCTGGGCCGGCTACTTGGAGTCCGACTACGGCACGGGGGCGCCTCACCAGCGTGGAGTACAAGGCAAGGACTAATACCTGTCCGGCTTACCCGGAATCAGTTGTAACCGAATAGGAAACCAATCTGTCAACCGACTCGGACTCTTGTAACCCTACTCCGGCCGACTATATAAGGCCCAGCAGGGGACCTCCGATCGCAGAACATCTCATCTAGCTTAATCTCCATTGTTTCATAGCTCAGGCCCCTTCGAGATTGACTCGCTAGGGCTTGCGGCACTCGGGATACAGCAATACCAGCCACCAAACACAGGACGTAGGGTATTACCTCTCCGAGAGGGCCTGAACCTGTCTACATCTTGTCTTCCGTGTGCAGCCATCCTGATTTGCTGTGCTCACGCCGCCCCGTAAATAGTATTGCCGGAATAATACTCCGACAGTTGGCGCGCCAGGTAGGGGCTTGTGCGCATAGATCCATCTGCACGAGTCGGGATGGCTTTCGTCGACAGCAACAACGCCTTCGTCCCGGGGTGCATCATGAGATTCGCCTTCATGAGCATTGTCCCGGATCCTGGCCAGCTTCTCCAGTTTGGGAAGTTAAGCTTCATCGCCGACAAGGTCGGCCAGCTTCACCTCTGCCACTCGGCGACATCCCGATTGGTAGAGGCTTCATCGGCTCTTCAGCCCGGGCCTCCCATGGAGCCCGCATACTCGGCCCCTCTCCCCAGGGAAGAGGCTTCGCCGAAACCAGATCCGTTTGTCGCACACGAGTTCGCACTCGGATCCCGACTGGTGGGCGCTATCGATTCTCTCCTCCCCGTCCTCGAGTACTACTCGGACGAGGATGAAAGCTCTGGCAGCCACCATCCGTCTAGGGAAGTCTTCATGGCTAACGCCGACTCGCAAGTGGGCGGCGATGGCCGAGAAGTCCCCATCGAGCAACAAACACCGGCCGAGCTCGAGGCCACCCGGCTCCGACTCCTCGCCAAGGAGGAAGAGTTGGTCGAGCAACGGACTCGGCTTGTCCGCCAGCGTGACGACCAGCGACGCAATGATGACATGAGGGCTCGTGGACGCCAGGTTCACAATGAGCTCCGCATGCGTGAAAGGGAAGGAGTCCCGATATTTCCTCTCCCGAGTCACAATATCGTTGCGGCCACAGTGGCGGCCCGCGCCATTGATATCCCCGAGGGCAACCCGGGACATGACGAACTTCGACGGCTCCGTGTTCTGCTGGAGGAAACCGCCCTCCAGCACGCTGAAGTTTTCGAAGACCGCCCCGGTTCCTCCGCAGGTGCGAGGAGCCGGCGCTCTACACCCCAGAAGAGTCCATCACGCATGGATGGCCAACAAGCAAGCGCCGACCGGCGTCAGCCAACTGGCGACGTCCATGGGCGACTCGGCCCCGATCGAGACGCTCGTGGCACCATCGACACCAGAACCCACGCCCGACGAGACGCGGCCAACAACGCTCGCCAGGCTGCGCTGGTCCACAATCGACTCGGACCCCGGAACCTCGCAGACGCTGAGGGAAGCGCCCATCACGGTTCCAGGAGAAAAGATCGTGGCTACCAACGCAATGATAGCGGCGCTACCAGCCAGGAACGTTCTCCTCCGGCTTCCTCCGGCGCGGGATATTCGGGTCCAAAAGCTTTCGGCCCTCGTGTCCGCAGCGTCGTCTTCCCGGCGCGATTCCGAGTCACCGGCATCGACAAGTACACGGGAGAGACTCGACCGGACATCTAGCTGTCCGACTACCACACAGCATGCAGAACTAACGGTGGGAACGACTACGTCGCGATCCACTACCTGCCGCTCTTCCTGGCCGACTCGGCGGGAGCCTGGCTGACCAGCTTACCTCCGGGGTGCATCCATACGTGGAAGGACCTCGAGACCCTCTTCGTGAACAACTTCCAGGGCACCTACAATCGACCCGGAAACGCGTGGGACCTCCACAGTTGTACGCAAGGGGCAGATGAGACTCTCCGTGAGTACATCCAACGCTTCTCCAAGAAGAAGAATTCTTTGCCCGAGATCCGGGAAGGCGACGTAATTACCGCTTTCTCCAAGGGGGTTCGGAGCACTGACCTGATCCACAAGATTGCGCGGAAGAATCCTCAAACTACGCGCGAGCTTTTCGATATAGCCAACAGCTTCGCTACCGGCGAAGAGGCTGTCCGCAGTGTTACTCGGGACGACAAGGGCAGAGGCAAGGGCAAGGCGTCCGAGTCCTCCAGTCGGGACGACCATCCCGAGCCGTCTAGAAAGAAGCACCGAAAGCGTAAGGGCGGAGATCTCGTTGCTGCTGCCGAGCGTGCCCCGGCGCGCCGTCCGCCGCGCACCAACACAACCTTCGAGGAGATGATGAGTCAGCCGTGTCACTTCCATGGACCCAAGTCCAATCATCTGACGTGCGACTGCAACCTCTTGAAGAACCTGAACAAACCCTACGCCCCCAACAATGGCAAGAAGGAACCCCCTCAGGACGAGGGTGATGAGTTCCCGAAAGAAACCGCTTGCTTGATGATTTTCGGCGGCCCTAACGGCTACGAGTCCAAGCGTCGCCAGAAGATCATCGACTGAGAGGTCAACGCAGCGGAAACCGGCCGTGCCCAAGTACCTGCGATGGTCCGAGTCCGTGATCTCATTCGGACGCGCGGATCACCCCGACTACATACCCCAGCCGGGACGTTTCCCCTTGGTGGTGGACCCGATCGTCTCCGGCGTCCGCCTCACCAAGGTCCTCATGGACGGCGGAAGTGGTCTTAATATCCTCTACGTCAAGAGCCTCGACGATATGAAGATTCCTCGATCCGAGATCAAGCCGACTGGTGCCCCCTTCCACGGGGTGGTGCCCGGCAAGATGGCGAGTCCACTCGGGTAGGTCAGCCTGCCCGTTACCTTTGGTACTCCCGACAACTTCCGGACCGAGACTCTCACCTTCGAGGTCGTCGATTTCCCAGGATCATACCATGCCATCCTGGGGCGTCCTTGCTACGCCAAGTTCATGGTTGTCCTCAGCTACGTCTACCTGAAGCTCAAGATGCCGGGCCCCCATGGGGTTATCACAGTGCAAAGCAGCTTCCAGCATGCTTACACATGTGATCTCGAGAACTGCAACCTCGCCGCAGCCCAGATCGCCGAGGCCTCCCTCTCCGATCTCAAGTCGGTCGTGGTCGAGGAAGCACCGCCATCCAAGAAGGCTTCAACGTCGACATCTTTCCAGTCGGCTCGGGACACCAAGTCGATCCGACTCGACCCAGAAGACTCCTCCAAGACGACGCAGATCGGGACTGCGCTCAGCGACAAATAGGAAAGCGCGCTCGTCAGCTTCCTCCAGGATAACCGGGATATCTTCGCATGGACATCCTCCGACATGCCCGGGGTTCCCAGGGAGGCTGCCGAGCACTCTCTCAACGTTCGGCCGGACGCCAAGCCGGTCAAACAGCGTTTACGCCGTTTCGCTGAGGATAGACGTCAGGCTATAGGAGAAGAAATAGCTAAGCTTCTAGCAGCTGGCTTTATTAAAGAAGTGTATCATCCCGACTGGTTAGCGAACCCAGTTCTTGTTCGCAAAAAGAATGGAAAGTGGAGGATGTGTGTTGATTATACTAGCCTTAACAAGGCGTGTCCCAAAGATCCTTTCACCCTTCCTCGCATCGACCAAGTGGTTGACTCCACGGCTGGGTGCGAAATTTTATGCTTTCTCGACGCCCACTCGGGCTATCACCAGATCAAGATGAAGGAGGATGACGAGATCAAGACATCTTTCATCACTCTGTTCGGCACCTTCTGCTACGTCTCCATGCCCTTCGGACTCAAGAATGCCGGCGCTACGTACCAACGGTGCATACAGCGCTGCCTTCAGTCCCAGATCGGCCGGAACGTGCAAGCCTACGTCGACGATGTGGTGATCAAGTCCTAAAAGAAAGAAGACCTCCTGAGTGACTTGGGAGAGACTTTCGCTAACCTTCGAAGATTCAGCATGAAGCTCAACCCCGAGAAGTGCGTTTTCGGGGTCCCTTCGGGTAAACTACTCGGCTTCATCGTCTCCGAACGAGGAATCGAGGTCAACCCGGAGAAGATCGACGCCATCGTCAAGATGGGCCCACCCAAGAACCTCAAGGACATCCAACGGCTGACCGGGTGCATGGCTGCTCTCAGTCGGTTCATCTCTCGACTCGGCGAGAAGGCGATGCCCCTCTACAAACTCATGAAGAAATCAGAGTCCTTCACCTGGACATCCGAGGCCCAGGATGCCCTTGACGGCTTAAGAAGTTCTTATCCACTCCCCCGGTGCTGGCGTCCCCCATGCCCAACGAACCACTGCTTCTTTACATCGCAGCGACTACTCAGGTAGTCAGTACGGTTCTGGTCGTGGAACGCGCCGAGCCCGGCCACATACAGAAGGTACAACGACCGGTCTACTTCATCAGTGAAGTCCTGTCCGAGTCCAAGGCGCGGTACCCTCAGATCCAGAAGATCATCTACGCGGTGTTCATAACATCACGGAAGTTAGTACATTACTTTCAAGGACACCCCATCACGGTGGTCAGCTCCTTCCCGATCGCCGACGTCATCAACAATCGCGATGCTACGGGCAGGATTGCAAAGTGGCAATGGAACTCATGGCTTTCAGCATAGTCTACGCCCCCCGCACGGCCATCAAGTCCCAGGCTCTTGCCGACTTCATGGCCGAGTGGACAGAAGTCCAGTCTCCGCCCTCCGTCGTCGACCTCGAGCACTGGACGCTCTATTTCGACGGCTCCCTGATGCTCCAGGGCGCAGGGGCTGGCGTCGTGCTCATCTCGCCTAAAGGCGAGCGCTTCAAGTACGCGCTGCAGATCCACTTCCCGGCGTCCAACAACGTCGCTGAGTACGAGGCTCTGCTCCATGGTCTTCGTCTTGCGGTCTCACTCGGGATCCGCCGCCTCCTTGCACGCGGCGACTCGGAACTGGTAGTCCGACAAGTCATGAAGGACTGGTCGTGCCGCGACCCCTCCATGGAAGCCTACTGCCAAGAAGTCCGCAAGCTCGAGGCCAAGTTCGACGGTCTTGAAATTACCCACGTTTTACGCCGAGACAACGAGGCAGCGGATGCACTCGCCAAGCTAGGATCCAGTCGGGACGTCGTCCCGGCCGGGGTTTTCCTTCACGAGTTGCACACCCCCTCCATCAAAGCGGACACAATACCCAAGACCGATGAACAGCAGGTCCCCGAAGGCGAAACCAGTCGGCAAACCTCTCCGGAGGTCCTGGCTGTCACCCCCGACTGGACCGTGCCCTTTCTGGATTACCTGCTGCGGGACGTCCTCCCGCCCGACAAGACTGAGGCACGCCGCGTCGCGCGGCGCGCCAAGTCCTTCGTCGTCATTAACGACGAGCTTTACAAGAAGAGTACCTCCGGGATCCTCCAACGGTGCATACCTCAGGAGCAAGGACAGCAAACCTCCGCCCCGCGCTTGCGCGCCACGTCCTCCGCCGTCTGCCGGGCCGCGGTTATTTTGTCCCACTCGGACTTCCGCAGCTCCATCCGCTCGATCACCGGCAGTCGGTCCTGGAGGACGGCGGTCTTGCTTTGCGACCATTGGTTCAGCGCCTGCTGCAGAAGACAAACAAGTTAGGTCGCCTGGCTGCATCATCAAAACCCTCCACTCGGCCCCAAGGACCCAGTGGAGGCTCGGGGGCTACACCCTCCGGGTGCACTGTTCGTGCACCCGGAGAAGAGTCTACAGACTATACTACATCTACCCTCCGCCCGACTATCCTAGTCGACCGCAGGCTCGGGGGCTACACCCTCTGGGTGCACTGTTCGTGCACCCAGAGCAGCAACTACAAAAAAAAACAAGGGGTCCCCTGCCCGACTACCTTAGTCGGGCAGAGGCCCGGGGGCTACTTCCTAGGGACACATTCTCACAAAAAGGACAGTACTCACCTCCATCAAAGGGCACAGCCTGCCGTTCAGCAGGTTGGCCGTCTCCCTTGACGCTTTCAGCAAAGCAGGGAGGATCTCCCTGATTTGCTCGGCGCACTCCGCAGCCGCGCGCCACTCCCTCTCCTCCTCGGTGTCGTCAACCACCACCGCGGCCGGCTGCCCCGGCTCCTTTTCCCCGATTCGGAGCGGTCGCACCACCAACTCCGAGCATGGCTTTGAGGGCGGAGTCCCGCTGATCTCCCGCATTGGCGAGGTCTCGGCGGGCTCGTCCTCACGCACCGGCGAAGCAGCCCCGCCCGCTTCCGGGGCCGCACCTTCCGCCATCGCCACGTCCCGGCTAGCATCCGCGGGCCCCCGCCGGCACCAATGCTCCGATGGAGGATTCCTCCTGAGGGGTGACTGGCGGGACTGCCTGTGTGCCGGGTTGCTCGGGGGTTGGCTCGCGAGCGACCACGATTGGAGGCGACGCCGGCCGAGAGGAGGAGGGAGCAGCCGCCGGCGGAGGCGGCGACGCCCGGGTGTCTGGCGCCGGGGGGTCTCCACCCTGGTTGGATCCCGGGCCGCTCGGGGGTGCCTTGGTGGTGTCCCCCGTCTTCCGCGTCCTGCAGAAACGACAAGATCAGCCATGTCAGCACATGAAGAAATATAAAACCAAGCAAACACTCGGCAAGTTACTTACTTTGAAGACCGAGGAACGACAAGGCGCTTCTTGGCCCCCGCGACTCGCGGCCCGGCCGCGGCGGCGGCCGGGGCCGGCGTGGTCCCCGACCCGGCGGATGCTCCGAAGGCAGTGTCGGCGTCCCTCTTCTCCCCCCGGCCGGGGGGAGCGTCGTCCTCAGCCGCCCGAGTAGTGTCACTCGGGGCGGCGGCTGGCACCGCCGGAACGGTGCCAGAGGCAGGGCCCTCCTGCTCCGCGGGTGCGGCTCCCACGGCCGCCGCCGCCACGGGATCGGCGCTGGGGGTGGGATCTTCCCGCCCCGCCTCCATGGCCCCCGCGGCATCCGGCCTCGCCCGGTCGGCTCCCACGGCGGAGCCCTCTTGCTCCGTCCGAGCAGACTCGGGGGCGTTCGGCGTTTCTAGGTCGGCGTCCGCGGCGGCGTCCTCCTGTTCCGTGGGCGTGGCTCCTGCGGCAGACGGAGCCGTCGGACTGCCTAGGGGAGTCGAGCCGTCCCGCTCCGGCGAGCCGGCGCCCCTGACGACAACGGTAGGGCCGGTGGCGGCGCCGCTCCGTCGCCGCGTCCGCCTCCTTACCAGATAGGCGCTGATGTCGTCCGAGTCTCGTCTTCCTCCTGGGCGGCTGCGCTTGGAGGAGGAGGAGGCGGAGCGACCGGCGGGGTCTTAGAGACCCTGACGCCCTTCGGCGCCCCGGAGCCCTTTGGGCGGCCGGCGCCAGAAGAAGACAACCGGCACCCGTCGATCGACGGGCGCCGGAAGCAGAAGACCCGGCGTTTCCCAAGTGGCCGGCGCCCGGAAGATGAAGCTCCTGTCGCCCCCGGCGGCGACGGCCCGCCCTTCGGAACGTCGGCGTATCGCGGCTGGTTCCAGATCTCGTCCTCTGGGAGGGGAGCGCTGGAACAGAAGCCGAACAGAACCTGTAGAGAACACGAAGACAACACCCGAGTAAGGCTCGGCCAAAAGCTGAGATCAAAAGGACCAAGCACTGGCTACTTACGTCGTTCGGCGGGTTCGCTCGGCAGAAAGGAGCCGGCCGTCCGGAGAAGTCTAGGCTCGTCCCCTGAGCTAGGATCTTCTCGAGTCGACTTTGCACCTCGCCCTCCGACAGCTCGTCGGCGGCCTCCCGGGTCGGATCCTCCGCGCCGGTGTACTCGTACAGGGGGTGCGCTCAGAGTTTGGCCGGCTGCACCCGCTACCGGACGAAGGTGGCAACGACAGTCGCCCCGGTGACCCCGGCCTCCATCGCCTGGCCGAGCTGTGCCATCAGGACGTCGACGCTGTCCTGCTCTCGGTCGAGGGGTGGATCCGTCCAGCTTGACCTGGCTACCGGCGCCTGGCCCGAGAAGGATGGCAGCGCTGGGTCGGTATTGGCACAATAGAACCACTGGGCGTGCCAACCCTTGAGGGACGATGGCATCGGCGGGGCCGGGTAGCTTTTCGCCAACTTCGCCCTCAACTGAAACCCGGCGTCTCCGACTACGGCCGGGCTGTCCTTGCTCGGCTGCGGCTTCACCATGAATAGATGCTTCCACAGCGCGAAATGCGGGCGAATGCCGAGGTAGCATTCGCAGAGCGTGATGAAGCTGGCGACGTGTAGGACGCTGTTGGGATTCAGGTTGTGCAGCTCCAGCCCGTAGTAGTACAGAAGTCCGCGCAGGAACGGGTGGACCGGAACCGAGAACCCTCGCTCGAAGAACGAGCTGTTTACCACCAGCTCACCGGTGTCCGGCGTGGGGATGGCCTCCCCCGTGGCAGCGCGCCACTCGACCAGCTCCTTTGGGGGGAGGAGCCCCATCCGGACGAGGATCTCCAGCTTCGCCTCCGTCACCGTCGACTTCATCCATGGAGAGGGGGCCATTGGCTCGGCCGACGATCCCTCCTCGCCCAACAACTTCCAAACCAAGGCGTCCTCCTCGGTTTCGTTTTGATCGGCTTCCCAATCCGGGGCTTGCATCCGAGGGAGCCGGGGAGGGGATTAGGGTTTTGGGCGGGACGGGGCGCGCAGAGAGACTGGAAGCAAGAGGAAGACGAAGCGGCGGGCGCGAGGAGAATGCGGATGCGTTTGAGAGCGTGGGCCACTCCCGCAGCCTCTGCCGGATATAAAAGGGAAAGATCGGGCGGTTCGGATTCCCCGCGTCTCCACGTTCC